>OX596253.1:3486021-4049281 GCA_951394255.1 Polyploca ridens
GATTTCACTTCTTTTTGTAATATTACTTTTTGTAATATAGCTTATGACATTATTTTTTTATTACCCGACTGAGCCGGAAAGAAGAGATAAGAGAGAAAGATTTTATATTATTTTTTTGCGATAAAAGTTTCAAGTTTAAGACTTTTTTTGTTGTTTGTACGCATTAGGAACACACTCACATATCAAATTTCAGCATTCTAGGACTTCAGGAACTCCTTAGAGTTTAGATGATCGTCAGTGAGCTAGTGACAAAATCGGGGATTTTTAGATATCAATAAAATCTAAAGTATAAGAGCTATGTTATTGAAACTTAATACGTTCACTATTGACTATATATCCCGAAAATTTTGTTTATTTGGTATAATCCAAACCCAAGTTATGAGGGTTCAAAAAAGCGACGAAACGCTTCGAGAAAAGGTATGTAGTGCCCTTTCGATTAGCTTGGCTCGTCTTGGCGGGGGGCACTACCGTGCCCCCAGATACCATATACAACATATAGCCTGAGAGAGCCAAATCTTATTGGGCTATTATACGACTATTAAGAAGTCAAATTAGAACCAAAACTGCCCGCAGAGCCCACTGCAGTAATCAAAAGTCCAGACGTAATTATGATTATGCACATTGACCTTAAGGTTACACAGCTAGAGACAAAAGCCCCGAGCCTCGAGCTAAGTCTTCATGCAACGTTACGCTTTTAATTACCCCGTGTAAAGTTAGCCGTCTAGTTGCTGAGAACCGTGCATTGCTCCCAAGAGGACCGTAACTGATTTATAGCTCCCCGGACAACCATAAGGGTGACCACTCGTAAGATGGCCAACAAAGTTAACATTTAGTACGTGAAAAACAAAATATTTATGTGTAAATCTGACCCTTGGAAGGGATAAATTGCGAGAATGGTCGTTTCAGAATATAATCTTTTTATTTCTATTATGTGTTTGACTTGAGACGAAGTTACGATTTGATTGAAGGTCGTCCGATTACATATTGCTTGAGGGAGTAAAAGTGAAACTAAAATAGCTATTATGTATGTTAATTCAAGTACTTTGTTATGTATTCAAGAGATTTTCGTTAAGTTTCCAAGGTGACCCGTATTAACTCTTTAGTATAAAACATTTCGTACCCACAGATCTGTGTAGCATTTAAAAGCGCAGTGCGGTGCTAATTTCAAAATCAACGGCCAGCGAAGCACGTAGAGCAACCACAAATTCTCTCTTTAGCTGCGCCAGACACCAACAGTAAAATTATTTTGCGACGACTTTTAAAACTAAAAGTCTTTCGCTATGTTTACATTGGCCAGAGTCTTTGGCGCAGATGGCACTTATGTACAACAATTATTAAATTGTACATGTTTGCGGTGACCACATTGTCAGTGAAATTTGATCTGAACTGTTAATTCTATTTCAAATAAAGCTTCATGTGTTTGTGTGACATTTTAAAGATTGTGAGACAGATTTATATTATTACAAGCTTTTATTTAAATTTATGTATGTATGTGTGTTCGTTCGAGTGGAATCTCTTAACTCGAATTTCACCTACTTCCAGTGGTCCGATTGACTTGATATTTGGTGTACCTACATTAGTATATTGGAAGACAATGCAAAAACAGTCAACAAAAAGTACAGTCATCAAAAAAAGCTTGTATTCAAAATGAAATGTTTAACAAAAACTTATGTTAATTTTTTAACAAAAAACGATCTATGTGTCTAGAGGTGGTCACTTTTTTCACTCAATGAGCAGCTTATCTGGGGAAATACCGCCACTTTTTGTTATTGTTCTTGCGCGTGAGTAAGGAGCATATCGGTGAGGGGCAAGGATGTAACGGTAACCAATTAACAGTGGGCAGTACCACTGCTGCCAATCAGCAAGGTTCCCAGCTGGCTGGTAGGTTTCCTCTTTGGATGTAAATACGTTGGAAAAAAGTAACTGCTCGTTGGTTTCTCCATTTATTTCTGTTTACACCCCGCTGCTTGGCTCTTTAAAGCCAACTAACTTAACAGCTAGTAACATAACTTTATAACAAAATCCACTGAAGGAACCTCTCTAAGTGAGTACAAAGTAAGAGTACGAAGTACTTATCTAAGTGAGTGAACTGGCATTCCCTTGACTTCCTTTTTTACTATCATTTGCGGAATCCATACAAAAAGGCACAAAGGAAACTTACATTTCAACTGAGAATAAACCCTTCCATTCGTAGAGATAATAGAGTTTCATTTCCGAATTTCCCAACAGTTCGCTGGATTTCTCGTTAAAAAACTAAGTTTTAAATACCAGTATTTCCATTTTTTCACCTACTATGGGCAAGTTTTAAAAAGAACTTACTAACAAGCCGCGGTTTAATTAAACTGCGGTTACCTATCTCTTCATTTTGAAACCATTTATAACAATAACATCGTGATTTTATAGTACCTAACACTTCCAAAAAGGACGCATTTTCACATATGGCGAATATAGTGAAACATGACCTTTTAATTTGTCATACCTTTTATTACGTTGGTAGGTACTAATATACCTGTATACTAAATAAAGATCTTGTATTTGAATTTTTTATTTGAATACACATGCAAAAATTTGTCGGCTATTCCATGTTGCGACATATTACAGCGGTCAGTTTAGTTCATTAATTAATGGTCATTCACTTTAACAATAATTGCAAAAAATATTTGCTCAAATCCACGGTATCAGCCTGTCTGATGGTAAGCGGTTACCGTAGCCATACGGACGCTTACAACACACCGGGCATCACTCACGCGTTACCGACCATTCTCATCCCCAATGAGTTTAATAAAGTTATTTGGCTGCAGTATTCTGTAAGCTACGGTACGCTATACCCTTTTTTAGTCTTTTTAACCGACTTCAAAAAAAGGAGGAGGTTCTCAATTCGAATGTATTTTTTTTTTTTTTTTTTATGTTTGTTACCTCATAACTCCGTCATTTATTAACCGATTTGGAAAATTCTTTTTCTATTTGAAAGGGTACGCTTCCCGTTTGGTCCCATTGTCATCAGTAGCCTTAGCACGAACCACTTTCGTATCGCCTTCGTAGCGTCATCGTATCGAGTAGATGTCATTTTTGACAGAAGTTCTATCGTCTACTCGAAACCTAGCTTGCGAGTAGCTCGCAAGCTTAATTTAAATTCGTCTAGAAATTTTGAAACATACATTTTTGATTTTATTGGTACACAATATTAAAATATTTATTTCCAATAACATAAACTAAATGAAATAATCATCTTATACTTATATTATTAGCTAACGATATAAGGTATTACATCATCATTCCCATGTAAATGTTTTCTTTTTCACCATTGAAATGTGATGAATGTGGAAATATTTTTGAACGTACAGCAAAGAGTTCACGAGTTTAAAGGTTTGAATTTAGAACATAACAAGACGAAGAGGATGAGTCTTGTGACTCCGTTAGAAATAAACTCGACGATTTTCATTTCTAGATTTGTGTTTTAGCAGTTTTAGGGGATTTCATATAAAGAGTGGCTCAACTTGAACTATCGACATCCCCTAACATTTATACACTTATTATAATTAAGTATATATAGGATGTTTCAGAATCAATGGGGTCGATTCAATTATGTTATTTTAACTAAATGATTCACCATATTTAGTTATAAGATTATAAATAAAGAAATACAAATTAAAATTCTTAAAGCTTCAAAAAAATAACACATTCGAAATATTGCAAATACCTACCTAAGATGCGACGAGTTCACGTAACGCTCTCACTGAAAAAATTACGGTGACAAAGTCTACGCTAGCTGGCTTGCGAGTAGACGATACCATACGTCAGAATTAGTTCGAATTTTAAATTTTATACCAAACCACGTTTACGTAGTGTGACGTGAGGTTAACGTAGTTGTTCGTGCTACCGATTTCAACGTTTGGTAGCATTCGAATGACACATTCCCATACAAATTTGAGTTAACTCTCTCGATACGAATACGTTACGCTTGCGATAGATTTTCGTGCTAAGGCCTCTGATCAGGATTTGATTACTTCTTAGTGTACTTTGAAGTCGGTTTAAGGTTTTTGTAAAACAGTCCAATTATTTATTAAAGATAACAACTCCACTTATCGTGAAACCCAAAACTGTTAAAATTAATACATATTTCGTATCTTGTTTTATTTCACCAAATAAATTCGTAACAAAAGTAAACTCTGTGTACAGGTAAATTGGATATTATTTACCTCGATTCTAATGTATACAACAAATACATCACTCAGTATGCTCAAATAGTAAAATTAGTTTGTCAGAAGCACCGGACCGACAATCCTTTGTGTCATCAGCAAAACATTGTTATTCGCACAAAACTTTAACATTGTTAAATGTTGACTGTCTCTGTCCATGTTAAATGTAATAGCATAGTTTTAAGTAATCCGGTTTGGTATTACAGTTTTCGTGTATTGTTTTGTTTTTTAACTGACTTCAAATAAAGGAGGAGGTTCTCAATTCGAATGTTTTTTTTTATGTTTGTTACCTCATAACTCCGTTATTTATCAACCGATTTGGAAAATTCTTTTTTTATTTGAAAGGGTACACTTCTCGTTTGGTCCCATTGTCATCAGATCAAGATTTGATTACTTCTTAGTGTACTTTGGGTTTAAGTTTTTTGTAAAACAGTCCAATTATTTTTTTATACTACAAAGGCAGCAAAAAATTCGGCAGGGTCAGTAGACAAGATGCTTATTGACAATCGTCATCGTTAGTAAACGATCAACCCTTGTATGGGATTGACATTTCAAATCAAAATATCACTCGTGGTTATTAACAATCTCTTATGTCAATCCCATACAAAGGTTGATCGTTTACTAACGATGACGATTGTCTTGTCGACAACCATCTTGTCCAGGGGGGCAGAGGTGTCCAACCCTGCAAAAACCTCTTCACACCTTGAAGATCCTCACGTTAGGAGAACCACGGCGGAGAATTCAATCCACAACATCTTTGAACCTTTGAAACCGCAAAGAGCGACACCATTTTGGTTCACATGGGGGACGATGGACTCCCCTTCGATGGCGAGCAGTGCTATGGTAGAATTTATCAAGTCGAACAATTGTTTAGAACATTGCAATTATTTATGTTATACAACTTTAGTAGAATTAGCTCAAAATTAAGCAACATTTTACATTAATTGTGGTACTAATGATTTTTGGCGTATCGATAGAGTTCTGTATGGATATTACTACCTTAAATTCGCAACCGATTTGGAAGTACGGAACATGGTGAAAATTGAGAAAAACTTTGATATTGAATAATTCCTAAACAAAAATTGTGGTACTAGTTGCGAGAATACCATGTCTTTAGAGAACCATTACCTACCTTCTCAAGAAATTTGGACCGGTTGCGACATACGGAACACACCTAAACTTAAAAGAGTGATTTTTCGCCTTTATCTCCTAGGCAAAATTTGTGGTACTAGTTGCGAACTCATTGGTAACTTGTATTAGCCTATTACACTTAGTTTTAAGTTTGCAGCCGGTTGCGATATACGGAACCCTAAGAAAATACTTTTTGATAAATTCTACTACCAGCAAAATTAGCGTATTCTGTTTTATTACTTATATCGTATTGGTAGGTCGACTTCTACCTACTTTGTGATCGCAACCGAAGAGAACATTACGGAACATAGTTTTTTTTACAAGTAAAATGTGCGCGTATTCGCGTGTTACGAATGAAGGAACGGAATGCGGACGGTGCGGGAGGCAGGACTAGCGTAATTACAAAAATTCAAAGTCAAAGTCAAAGCCATTTATACAATTTTTTTTTTAAACCGCGTGTTTCGAAATCGGTAGTTTTTTTTTTTTCACTGTTAAGTATTAACACAGCATATGCCTTATGGTAAAACTGTGGTATAAACGTTCTTTATTTTGATAGGTAACAATGTAAAATGTATCGAATAGATACAATATCGTCGTGTCCTACAAATAGGGGCGTAACTTTGCCTAAGAATGTTGAAAGTGAGCGTGTTTTTTCGTCAATGGATATATTTTCAACAAAATACGAGGTTTACTATCGAACAAAATGCTTGACGCTTTGTTTGTTTTTTAAGAAAAACGTGCTTTTTAATATTTATCTACCTATACTAATATCTATGCTAAAATAATAAAGGGGATTTTTTTTGTTTGTTCAAACGGGCTGGAACTACCAGTCGGATTCAAAATATTCTTTCATCACTAATATGATATCCCCGAGTATTATTGGCTACTTTTTATCCCGGGAACTTGGATGAAACAATCTGAAATAACTAGCTGTCGCCAGCTAGTTATTTCAGACTGTGGAATGAGCTCCCCGCCGTGGTTTTCCCAATGGAGTACAGCATGGGGTTCTTCAAAAAGGGCGTGAAGAGATTTCTTCAGGGTCGGCAACGCGCGAGTGATACCCCTGGTATTGCAAGCGTCCATAGGCTACGGTAACTGCTTACAATTAGGCGGACCGTATGCTTGTTTGCCACCTTAGTGGTATAAAATAAGTTATTATTGTTATAATATAATAAAGGTGAAGATATTTTTGTTTGTTTGTAGAAGGATAACCAGGAAAACAAAGGTTCGACTTATAAGATGCCTTATCTTTCCAATCTTTCTCTATGGAGTTAAAACTTGGTCCTTTAGATTGCAAGGTCATCGGAAAATCGACGCAATAGAGATATGGTGCTGGAGACGCCTCCTGAAAATTCTGTGGATGGCCTTCTGCACCAATAACTTGATCCTCAAGGAGCTTCGAATAATGGATAGGCTTTCATCAACTATGCTAGTTCGAATTTTCAAGTTCTTTGGTCACGTCTCCAGAAATGAACACTCGATGGAGAGATTTGTTGTCCAGGGTTGAAAGCAAAAGATCACGTAACCGATCATCCAATCATTAAATCCTTTTATTTGAACTTCGAAAAAAAAAAACCTTTTTTTTTACAAAATGGTGGCTCAGTGAAATTTTTCTTGGGGCATATCCGGCCGTAGGTCCAAAAGCAAAGTTAAGAAACAGCACGAGCAGTTTTGTAAAAAAATGGAGTGTTTTAATAAGTCTCTATCAAATCTTTCATCATTGTCACCCGGACATCACCCGGTTACAGAAAGATCACCATTATAGCTTCCTTACTTAATGTACACATTAACACTAATGAGTTCAATAGTTTAAAATGGTTGCACAAAACTTCATTCATAAATTCCTTAACCTTCAAAAGGAAATGTGACAGAAAAGATGTCAGAAACATTGGTTATACATAAATTTAATCAATTCTCATTTAGATTACTGATTTACTTATTTGTAATTATATGAGCGTTAAAAAGGAGTAGGACCTTTCACGTGCATACTAAAAGTAATTTCTACACACAATTCAACAAAACAATTTCGACACAAACCAAATTTCCTTTTTAGGGTTCCGTAGCCAAATGGCAACAAACGGAACCTTTATGGATTCGTCATATCTGTCTGTCTGTCTGTCTGTCCGTCCGTATGTCACAGCCACTTTTTTTCCGAATCTATAAGAACTATACTGTTGAAACTTGGTAAGTAGATGTATTCTGTGAACCGCATTATGATTTTCACACAAAAATAGAAAAAAAAAACAATAAATTTTGGGGGTTCCCCATACATAGAACTGAATCTCAAAAAATATTTTTTCATCAAACCCTTACGTGTGGGGTATCTATGGATAGGTCTTCAAAAATGATATGGAGGTTTCTAATATAATTTTTTTCTAATCTTCCAAAGTGGTAAAATGTGCCCTCCCCCCCCTGTAACTTCTGAAATAAGAGAATGATAAAACTAAAAAATATATAATGTACATATATTTTTCAGTACGTACTGTACGTTATGTACAATGCAAACTTCCAGCGAAAATTGGTTTGAACGAGATCTAGTAAGTAGTTATTTTTTTAATATGTCATAAATCGTAAACCGCAATTTACCTTTCATTAAATATTTTTGGCGTTTTTTTCATAGCAAAGTTGAGTTAGTTCATATTACACGGAACCCTCGATGTGCGAGTCCGACTCGCACTTGGCCGGTTTTATTTTACTGTGTATAAGCCTGTGTAATCGCAATATTACCATGGTAAGTGATGATGTGACCGAGGATGATAAGCACACAAAGCCTAGAAGGAACCGGCTATCAAGTGCAGCTGTCGAAACACACCGATAGGTGCTAGGCGACAGATTTTCAACTTGAGGGTGGTAGCCACTTACTACAAAGAACCCTACCACCATGCTATGGTTTCCTCACGATGTTTTCTTTCACCGAAAGCTCAAGCTCATTCTAGGATTCGAACCTGGGACCTTCGTCTCTGTGTCTGACGTAATTTCACTACCACTCAGCTATCATCGCCTTAAAATAATAAAGATAAAAAACATGTGTCTTAGTACCCAAGTCGTGCCCTTAATTGTCGTACTATAATGAAGGTTTTAAGGGACTAAATACACCTCAAATATAATTAATCGATACCAACCAAAGGATACCAACACATGAACGGGATAGTAGTAGGTATTAACTATTATGTATGTTATTTTTTTATGAAACCTTTTCCTGAAAACTAGCTGTTTTGCATTAACGATCCTTTTCGAAAGTATTACTGGTTCTATAGACGTTCTATAGACGTTCTATAGAAGTTGTTTCAACGACAACAATAGCTACTCCGCCATCCAACGTGGGATGCTCTTAACCAAGTTGTTTGGAACCGTCAGCCACCTGCCAATACAGTGCTAGATATAAGGGAATCAGGGAAGCCGCTATTCAAAAATAAGACAGGTTACCTCAAGAAATGCTGCATAACTGGATTCTCAGCATACCCAGGAGGATCTCCGCATGTCTGCGAGCCAGGGCAAGAGATTGTATTAAATAAAAACCTTCTTTTAACCAGTTGGTTCTCGCGAGGGAGGCGCGTCCTATTATAATTGATGTCATTGTTATATTTTTAACCGCGAGCCAAGCGATTAATAAGTTGTTGTATACGTTTGGTTTAAGGAAATTTTTCTATCCATCAAATTTCTGTTACAATTACATTACAAACATTTTATTAAAAAAGAATTTCAAACAGTGTAATTCTATTTAAAAAAGAGAAATAACGTAAACACTTTTTCTTGATAAAGTAAAATTTTTGAAATATTTCAACTTTTGCTAGTGATCACAAACTTTTTTGATGCGTGTACATGGAGGAATAGATATTACTCTATGGTGTAGATAATGAGACGTTTTCTTTCCATTGGGTTTTATAGAGTTTGGTTGAAATTAGCTGTCAAACTGTTGATAATTCGAACTAATTTGAACCTTAAGTACACGATTTGACAGGTATTTTCAACCAACTCTATAAAACTATATGGAAAGAAAACGTCTCATTGGATAATGGATACTGACTATATTAACTATATGGTATTTTTTAACAAACCTTCTCCTGATGTGTTGCTGTTTTGCAGCTACGCCCCTTTTCGTAGGATACGTCGATATTGTATCTTTTCGATATTTTTTACATTGTTACCTATCAAAATAACGAACTTTCTTACTTAGCAGTGCAAAAAAGACGACAGATTGGATAGACGCAGGAATTTTCGTAGATTCCTCAACGCTAGTCCTGCGTCCCGCACCGCCCGCATTCCCTTCATAACACGCGAATACGCGCACATTTTACTTGTAAAAAAAACTATGTTCCGTAATGTTCTCTTCGGTTGCGATCACAAAGTAGGTAGAAGTCGACCTACCAATACGATATAAGTAATAAAACAGAATACGCTAATTTTGCTGGAAGTAGAATTTATCAAAAAGTATTTTCTTAGGGTTCCGTATATCGCAACCGGCTGCAAACTTAAAACTAATTGTAATAGGCTAATACAAGTTACCAATGAGTTCGCAACTAGTACCACAAATTTTGCCTAGGAGATAAAGGCGAAAAATCACTTTTTTAAGTTTAGGTGTGTTCCGTATGTCGCAACAGGTCCAAATTTCTTGAGAAGGTAGGTAATGGTTCTCTAAAGACATGGTATTCTCGCAACTAGTACCACAATTTTTGTTTAGGAATTATTCAATATCAAAGTTTTTCTCAATTTTCACCATGTTCCGTACTTCCAAATCGGTTGCGAATTTAAGGTAGTAATATCCATACAGAACTCTATCGATACGCCAAAAATCATTAGTACCACAATTAATGTAAATTGATTATCTAATTCTACTGCACTATTTAACGTAGCCAGATGTTTAATGTGTGAAAAAATCGGTTAGAGTTAGAAAATAATTTTTAGTAACTAATCGACTTCGCGTTTATAGAGTACAAACAATATTCCATAATATAAAAATATGCGTGAAACTAACATACAAATTGTTTCAGTGTCCCAAATAACATACAAAACAAATATATCAAAACTTGTTACATAAAGGTTATTGGTTTGAATTTAAATAATGGGGTTGAGTTTTCTGTGAAGTAAAGGTTTTGTCAGGAACTAGTTTAGTGTTTACTAGACCTGTTTCCACCTACTAGGCTTTCAAAGGCTGGTTTATTTAGTTAAAAGAAAAATAAGTATTTTTGTCTATAAAAATTACTGGAGTAAAAATATTTTTCATATATTCAAATTCAAAATCATATTCAAATAGACCTTCACAGGCACTCATGAATAGTCTGAATCTAATACTCTAATACCGGTTCGGAAGGTTGCATTTGCTGAGAAGAGGCGGCAATAAACTCAGCAATTACCTACTCTTTTCAAAACAAGTTTAGATGAATTACATCATTAGGTATGTACACACGGCAACACATCAAGCTATACATTTCCATTTTATTGGAAATGTATAGCTTGATCTGTAGCCGTGTGTACTACTCAAGGCGAGATTATGGTCTCACACATTGCTAAAAGACTAATTATTTTCAAGGTTTCATAACTTAAAGGGTGACTTAATTTATTGAAAATGGCGACAAGCACGCTCGTTGCATAGAAGCAGAGTGGTAGCCGCGGTGCGGGGGTGAAAAACGTCTTTTATGAATGAACCAGATTGTTTAGGTTTGAACTTTGACAATACCGCTTTTTACAGTTTTTTTTGCTTATTTAGAGCTCTTAAAATGTCGCACAAAGTATTTTTTTATGACCATGTCATATTTTCTTCTCATCTCATTAACTTTATATACAACCTCATTGTATAATTTAAGAAAGCCTATTACCTACTTTTTATCCACCGTCAAGTGTTCACCTAACAATAAGTTCAGTTACCAAAATAACAAATCAATGCCAGTTTAAATTAAAACAAAGCTTACAACTGATTTATTGGCAATAAAATAAAAAAATATTACTTATTATTTAGCTGCTGATTATTATCCTTCACTGTAGCTGCCAACTTATTATTTATGATACCTTCTTTAATTTTTTTTATATCCCAATTTTATATTAATTTGTCGCCGCATCAAATACATTCCATTGTAAAATAACCGCACCAATCTTTTTTCAGGAAGCTTTGCCAACAAGGTATAACAATAGCCGAACTAAAATCAAATACTATGAAAAGTATCAAGATTAAACAGTTAAGATAAGTTACTCTAGCAAGGGGGGCGTTGCAACAGAAAGTAATTTGGAGATAAGGCAGCTCCCACATTCCACCGCAAGTATAAATCCGTGTATCGTACATTAAGGCTGTTAACACGCCAAATCTGCAGCGGCCATTTAGGAGCCAAATGACTTCGAAATTGCATCCGGGATTGTCTAGTGTTTAAGGTAAAGGTTTTATTTGAATTTATATCGCAGTGTTATTTAACTGCTATGCTAAACTTATTGCTTACTTTGGTTATTAGATAGTTTCGAGGTATCTGATAACAGTTGCAGTATAAAGCTTATAATGAATGGTTTTGCATGATGTTGCATTATTTCTATGTGTGTGAAATTAAATATAATGAATAAGATGAAAGATACATACATAGTTACATCATTTATATACATTTGAAAGAAGACACATAGCTTATGACCTAGTCCCACCTACACACTACTGTCAGTGCATTTAGAATAAGCTTGTTTTGAAAAGAGTAATTGCTGAGTTTAATGCTCTTCTTGCTATTCTCAGCGAATGCAACCTTTCGAACGGGTATTAGAGTATTAGATTAGTTCTGACTTTTCATAAGTGCCTGGGAAGGTCTATTTGAATTGATTTTGAATTGAATTGAATTGAATTGAATTTAATTTAATTGAATTTAATTTAATTGAACTGAACTGAACGGAACTGAACTGAACTGAACTGAACTGAACTTTAATTTTATTTTATTTTATTCTATTCAGGACAACAAACAGAATGACAATAATTGGTTATACACGGCACAAAGTTATAAAAATAGTATCAAAGTCAAACTAACTACGCTATCCACAGATTACTAATAATAATTATAATATAGATAATTTGAATACAGTATAGTAAAAAAAAACTTGAAGATGGCAGACAACTAAAGAAGTCACTCTAAATTCATATTATTGTCTCCTCAATATTTGAAATGGAAAGAGAAAAGAGGACAACACAATAAAAATAAGTGAGCTATTGACAGCAGAAAAAATCCCGTAGGTAAATCGACCCAAACGACATTACAAAGGTCCTACAGATCCAGCCTCGTTTCGCAAAAATTTGATTTGTAAATAAACCCCTCTTGGAAAAGGACGAGTGCTTCTAATTCTGAAATCAGTTGATTCAATTGTACCATCGCATCGTTCGTTCGAGAGGTTTCTAACAACGGGCTATACTGACTGAAAAATATTTCAATGAATTTTATTCGCCAACGAAAAACAATGGCAGTTTTAACGATATAAAAATTAAAGATTTATATTGTAAAGATAAGGTAATTAGTGTTTTAACTGGAAATTATTTGCACATTTGGTATAACCAACTGTTATGTGTTTGCATACTTGTGCTGGTATTATAATAAACGGGAATTTTATCTGTATTTATTTATTTTATTTGTATGAATATTGTTTGAAAGGTACTTTTATTGAATTATATTGCGCACATACTGTATTTGCAAAGGAAGCTTATAATGAGTCAATACTGTTTTTATTTATAGCTTTTGAATGCATGAAAAACATCCTTTTAAGTGTAGTAAACAAAGAAAAAAATAGAAATGTAGACTTAATTCGTAGATTTCTGCTACGACGCGCGACGTAACTAAGCTACGAATGGCTACGAAATTAAGTCTACGTGAATAACAATTTAGTTTTACTTCAAACAATGTGAGAAGTCATCCAAGTTTTGAGCTCAAACAATTTAGTTAAATAGTATAAGGATGCAAGTTATATATGTCGGAGAATCGGATTATTGGTCCGACTCGGTTAGCTCAGTATAAGGATTGTGAAATACTGGCAACACATTTCTATGGGCAACACAATTACGTTATTACAAAAACTTTATGAGGGTATGTGTTATATTCTCTTTGCAGTAAGTCTATGGCAGATATCACTTTTAGTCGCATTGAAACACGTTCACTATTATTTTGTTTCTTTATGTTTTGTATGAAATTATTTTTGATGTAACAATAAAGTGTTAGGTACAATAGTACCCAACTGATATGGCGCGTCGTGAATCTTCGTTCGCAGAAAGAATGCTTAAAACTTACAATCAACTTTAGTTCACTACTATAAGGTTCATAATACACTGTAGCTGTTAGTTCCGTCTCACTCGCAAGTCACGCCCATCCGCACGGCGCGCACTAACATGGCGTCAGCTGCCGACCAATAGCGTTTCCCGCGCTTTGAAAATGTATCTTCTCGGTAAGCCATATTAGTTGGGTACTACTTTATCTATCTATCTATGTACCTATGACTCTACAAACTCTCGAGCTCTGCGCATCTCAGTGCTTGAGTGCAGTTGCTATTTCACCCGTTACTGAAGCCTATAAATTATTAAGACTTAACGTGTATGTGAAGTTATAATTTACTTGTGAAATTACAACAATAAACCTATCGTACACAAACGTGCAGTGCAGTTTCTTGTGTCGCTTCTTCCCTCATAAGGGATTTTTTACGAAGCAATAATAAAAAAAAAAAAAATATACGACAAAGTCGTTTTACAAGCCATATGGACGCTTGCAATATAAAAGGTCACTCATGCGTTACAGACCCTTTCCCCCTCCCCAATGAGCTCCCCCCTGAGCTCGGCAAATCCTACGTAATTTCAATATTTTTTGGTTTTGAATCGGATCAATTGAATCGGAATTTCGGTTCGGAATTGATGAATTCCATAAGATCTGCCGTAAATTCGAAAAAATGAATTGCGTTAGCAATATTGCTTTAGCTTCCTTTTTAGGGGGGGGATGGTGACCTTACTCACGCCCAGGAGGACGTTAAATCCTTACAATATATTATGAATGTGTCACTAAACGATAGAATGATGGCTTGGAATGTCACACGGATGTTGACTGGATGGGAAATAGAATTGGTCTTAATTTTGTCCTAACTAATGTCTTTTATATTCCGATCGCAATGAAACTTTGGTGAATTGCAAACAAATATTTTCGAAACTGACTGATTGACACATGCACGTAGAACTCAAACTGCATGGTCAAAATTTTCACACGGAACCTGTGTGTATATAACCTAATAAAAGGTTTTCACAATTCAATTCCTAACGGGGTGAAAAAGGAGATCTACTACAAAGTAGCTCATTACGTGGAAGATAAGAATAAATAGTTGTAGTAGCTTCTCTCTGCACTTGCATCCCGCTGGCTAAATGAAAATTATATGGATAAGCTATATATTTAGAACAAATTCTGTAATATTAAGAAAGATCCCCTAATAAAATGCCTTGCTGAGTTTCTTGCCGGTGACTTTTTGATTTTGATGGTGGACAAAATTTGGCTATAAGCCATTACAATATCATCATCAAATTGACATGAAATACAATCGGAGGACATCAAAAGCTGACAATGAAACAGTAACTAAGGGAAACTAGAATTTATTTCAACGACATCGTTAACACAAGTACCAGGCGCACATAATGTTGTTACGAGTAGCATGAGACGACTGATAGCCACAGTATACAGCTGCCCAGTGCGCAGAGGTCGCGAACATGCCATCCGTGAAAATGGTTTAACTGCTCTGTGGCTATAAAATGCAGCCATGAAGAGCTCTCTGCGAAAGATGCGCCATGAGAATTGGTCGGTTTTATGTCAGTGATGTTAATGCTTAGCGGTTAAAAAGTATAGCTGATGTAAATTAGATTTTTTATCGTTTTGATACTTATGCTTTGTGTTTATTGCAAATTAAATTGTCCGTTCTTTTTCCTTGAGTTTTTAGATAACATTTTTACAGTTACAATAAGTTGTAGGTATTTCATTAAATCTCTAGTTAATACTACTAACTTATAATATAGAAAATTGTGTTTATGTTTATTAGATAGGTACTGTTTATATATGGTGGGTCTAGGCAGATACCTTTTATTAAACTGTAGTCAAGATAAGAGGTTTTATCCTTCCAAAAAGGTTCAGAAGAAAGGAGACTCTTATGTTATATAAATGGATATTGTAAAAGCATATAGTGTTTTAAAGCCCATTTAATTTATTTGTCAGTAATTATCTCTTCTCCAACGAAAGCTCAGTCGACTCAGTCCTAATAAATGACCCTCACAGTAAATGTTGTGCACAATAAACGATTGCAAACTTCTTTGGGGATTCAAGTCACGTGAAATCTCACTATATCACAAATGTGAATATTTGGATATTCTGATGTTTGTTACATCGGCTGAATGATTAGGATGAAATTTAGTACACAGATACAACATGTTCTTATACTTTTTATCCCCTCGGAAAACAACAAATTTTAATCTTGATTTAAGCGTAGGTAATACTAATACAGCAAAGTATAAATGAATACAAATGAGTAAAAATTATAATGTAATTATTAATACAAAAAAAAACATATGTAACTATCGAACCTGCTCACAAAACACGAGAATCGGTTGACAAATGCGACCAGTTGAGAAGAACAGTGCCGGACAGATATACCAAAGCATTTTGCCCAAGCTGAAACTAAGGCGCTTCGCTCGCACTTCGCGCTCACTCGGTCAATTATAATCCTATCTTAACATGTGAATAATTAAATTGTATGTGGATGTTTGTTACAAAATCTCGCCAGAATATCTGAACATAAGTCCTTGCGGCGTAAATTTATAAAATTAACGCCCATGAATATGGTGTTTAGCAACAATTTGGAAAATATTGAAGATGGAGCAAACGTAGTGTGGGATGGCCCCAGCCCAATGGACTGGCGACCTCAAAGTAGTGACCGGACTGGATTGTATGCGGGTTACAAGGAGTCGGAAGGAGTGGTGGGCTCTAGAGACCGACATGCTGATGATGATGAAGACGGAGCACGCATGTCCAGAAGAAGCTCTCAATCCTTTAAATTAGAGACTTTATATAGGGTTGGTAAATATTTGATGAAAAAATATGGCAAATTTCAAATAGTCTATAGCTTTATGTTTCTAAAATACCTCTAGTATTGGGATTTCCCGATTGGATAAATTGACAGATTGACCGATAGGCCACGAACCAGAGAAGTGCATTAGTTACACTCTTACCACTGAATAGATAGGTACAGATGGATCTATTTTTACTGTTTCTGCCTGTGTTTGCCGCAACGCCAACATGGTTATTGATGATGTGGCTAAGCCTAGAGGAACTGGCTCTTAAGTGCAGCTGTCGGACCACATCGACAGGTGCTTAGCGATTGATTTTCAACATGAGGATGGTGGCGATCCAGGTGGGTACTACAAAGTACCATACCACCGTGCTATGGTTTCCTGACGATGTTTTCCTGCACCGAAAGCTTTTTTTTTTTTTATTGTTGTTTATAGGCCTGTGTTTGACCGCAATCTCACCATGGTAAGTGATGATGCGGCCGAAGGTGGTAAGCACACAAAGCCTAGAAGGAACTGGCTCTCAAGTGCAGCTATCGGAACACACCGAAAGGTGCTTGGCGACAGATTTTCAACTTGAGGGTGGTAGCCAGCCAGGCGGGTACTACAAAGTACCCTACCACTGTGCTACGGTTTCCTCACGATGTTTTCCTTCACCGAAAGCTCAAGCTCATTGTAGGATTCGAACCCGGGACCTTCATCTCGGTATCCGACGTCACTACCACTGAGCTATCATCGCCTTAAAAGCTCAAGCTTATTGTAAGTTTGACCCACTGAGCTATCATCGCCAGCAACATATATCATCATTAGGGTGGAGCGAAATTTTTTTTTTCGGTTTTGCGTTTTCTAATAGTGAAAAATTGGTGCCTTTTAGACTCAAATTAATCTATGCAAAATATTATTTGATTTGATTTAGAGTAATAGCCTCCGCAACGACATTGAATTTTTGAAAAAAGTTGTTTATTAGACTTCATTTTGATGACATGTAAATGTATGAAATTTTAATAAATAGAACTATTTTATTCTCAGAAATTGTTGCAAATATAGTTTAATTTCAATAAAAAATAAAAATAATGCATAATATTATGTTTATAATTAAAATTATAAATAATTTATTTATGACGTTGGTTCAGCAAAAAGAATAGAAACTGCGATGACAGGGTTTCTATCACAATAAGGAATTTCTCAACATCATCTTATGGGAATCGACTAATTTGAATACTGGCAAGTATAGGGTGTTATAAGAGTGCTTGAAAAAAGCCACTTTAATGGATAATTTGTTTACTGCATCGACATAAACGAAATTCCTTTTAGACACAAGTTTCTTTATGTGACGCGGATACTTCGGGGCCGAAGTCTTACACTGGATCATTGGTAAAAGCACTCGAAGGTTTGTGAACAATTTCCTGTAAAAAAAATCACCGTATTGAAGGACAATTATTTCCAGAAATGGCTTAAGATTAGTACAGATCCAAAGAATTTAAAACGTCCAGAAGGATAGTCGCCTCTATGGGAACACGAAATAAACAAGCCATAATTGACAGTATTTAAAAGTAATAAGTTTAGGTGATTAAAAGTGTCGAAATCGCAATACTTACACATGGAAGGTTAGTTTTTTAGTTTTTCCTTGGTTTATATAAGTGTTGTGGCAGTATTTAAATACGCAAGTTGACATTTTTTATTTAATCAGTACAGCGAGTATGACGCGATGACAGCCGTGCGCAATACAAACTGAGAGCTATTTTCTCAGGAGCCCCTCAAGCGGAGTGATATTAAATGTCATGCTTTAGTAACGCTGACTATCCATCTGGGTAGAGGCACGATGCCCTATGAAAATTTTTGTACAGATCATCAGTACTTGCACAAGATAGTCTCAGCGGTACTTTCAGGTGATTTCCCAGAAGATCTTGCAAACAAATCGCCAGGTAAAACGTCATATGCCCCACGTGCTAACCGAATACTACATTTGTATGTAAAAACAGAGACACCATCAGAAAACTTGTCAACTTTGGCTACATTTGTTGTAAAAGTTTACGCACCATCTTTGTTCGACATTAAAAATAAACCATCATATAGAGATGGCAAGCGACACTTCTTTAACATGATTAAAACGTCCTGGTACCTGCCAGAGAATCTAAAAAAGGTTTATTGATCCTGTCATTCAATGCAGTAGCTATTTTACATATCCCGAGAGCATTCTCCTTACAATGATAACTGATGACAGGAAGCACATTAGAGGACTGATAGCCCGGCACATTTTAAAGACACGCAGGGTGCCTCGACCTTCAACACCTAGAATGTTAATAAATTTCAATGCTTCAATATAGGTATATTGATTTAATAAATTGGCAGGAAATATTAAATGAACCACCGATTATAACAAACTTGTCTGACCAAAAAATTCAGTCCATTGTTGAATCAGATGGTAAGGGTGAAGTGTTGTTTTTAACTCTTCCATGCCATACTCAAGCTATTTAACGGGCTGTAAAAGTGATGATGGAAGCTGCCACTTAAAAATGTACAAAAAAGTCACGATTAGGTGCAATAAAAGCCAGATTGGTATCACGGAAAGTAATGCCAAAATTAGAGACAAAAAGAGATTTTCGAGCAAATTAATAGTTTTTTTTAAATAATATTATTATATAAAAATGAAGTATTTTTGATTAAAGATGATTAATAAATATCTGAATTATATATTGTGTATCATTTATCCCCCATTTACCATTAATTTCAGCCTAATAATTGGCCATAACTGAACTAGACTTTTTCCATTCAATAAAGAATTTTGAGGTCAATGCGGAGGCAGAAGATATTAATCAAATTGATTGAAAATTTATATTTATATTAACTTTAATATAAGGCACCAATCCCCCTCTATTACAAATCAAAATTAAAACAAAAAAAATTTTTCATACATCTGCGCTCCACCCTAATCATCATACAAACCATAAACTCATGCATGCACTATTAGACAGCTCTACACATGTTTACAAATATTTTATCGCCCATACCAAAGCCACCGATCGAGGTGTATAATGTGTGTATGTATAAGGGAAGTGTATAGTGCGGCAATACTATGTAGGTATTGTGTGCTCTTACTAATTGAGATGAAACGGTCCGCTGATATGACGTATCTATGAGTGAATTAGGTGTCCAATTTGTGGGAATAATATCCATATAACGAGCCCGTGCTTTCCGAACTGCGCTGCAAGTATAGTAGTATCGATAAAATTGTTTTTTGTCGACAAATCTGACATAACTCTATGAGAATGAAATTTGAAATAGCTTAAAAAAACTAGTTGCTCAGCTCACTGCTAAATGCTTGGCAGGCTGTTTTTTTTTATCTGAGTATCGGAGTGGATGATAAAATCGTTGAAATATTACATTGATATAATATTACTTTGACAGTACAAATGTACAGTTTTTAGAAAATCTGTTTTTAATTAGATACCTAATAGTTAAGTGCTTATGAAAAGGACAGTGTAACAGTGATCGTATTTAGGGTTCCGTACCCGAAGGGTGCCAAATGGGATGCTATTACTAAGACTCCGTCTGTCCTTCTGTCTGACAGTGGGCTGCATCTCATGAACGGTAATTTTCAGAGAATGTGTATTGCCATTGCCGCTATAACTATAAATAACAAAAATGAAATTTAATTAAAAATTAAAGTGGCGCCCATACATGAAACGTCTTTTTTGGCGTTTTTTTTTTCATAGCAAAGTTGAGTTTGTTAATATTGTACGGAACCCTCCGTGTGCGAGTCCGGCTCGCATTTGGCCGGTTTTTTATTATACTTTAATTATCTCTAGAGCACATAATGCTTAAACAATGTGGATGAACTTAATACTACCTTCAATAAAAAAGTGAGGAAATACCGATATATTATTTAAAAGCTAGAATGAAATTTTATTACTGACATTCGTTTTCCATTTAAAGTACCAATGACTTTTAATAGAATTGAGAGTGACCGAGGGCATTTTTTAACTATCTATTAAAATAATTACATAATAATAGCTCTTGGATTATTACGTCCAATATTATTAATAATTTATAATATTATTGTCCAAGTTTTATTACGTCCAGTTGGTAAAATGTTATGTCTGAATTGGACGCTGAAATAAACAGCCCCCTAATATGCGAGCTATACTTACAATTTCTAAAAAAATAAAACCCAACTCGAAGAAAATGTATTGTATAGCAAGGGAAACAATTTACGTACGTTTTTTTCATTACACACAACAAAGTACAGATATAATTTCCATGAAAATATTATTTTCAACACACTCGCTCGTAAAATGACATTTATTGCAAAATATAAGTCTGTTTTTTGTCCTAGCAAGTTTGTTGAAAAACGTCGTATGACACGCGTGTGCATGTGCATTGATTATAACACTCTCGCTTAATACCGCCTGGAGTGTTAATAACTTTCCACACATGTATAATAATGTAATTCTGTTTTGTATTTTACTTCACTTAAAACAATAATAATGGCATTAATTAATCGTTATTTTTGCTTGATTTATGTTTTACACATATAAAATGTCACAGGTATACTTGACGATCATGCTTCTGAACCATGCGTTCTAAATTGGATTCTGTACCAACATTATTTAGGTACAGAATCCTAGCCTCTATAATAATGTGCTAAACATACCGTAACATCCAAAGACATGCAATATTATACGTGAATAGACATTATTACAGAATACCTATCATATATATGGCTTATGAAAATATTTGGGAGTATTTGGGATATAAGCGGAATGAGTGATGTTTTGTAGATTTTACAAATTTCCAGTCTCTCCCTTTGCTAACAATTCAGCATGTTATTTAGTTTTCTTCTCAGCTTTTATTCATTAAGCTTCTCGACGTAGTAGTTTAGGAGATTTACATTTTTATACAAGAAAGTTAACAAACAAGCATACATCCCACCTATTGGTAAGCGGTTACGGCTTTGGATACTTTCTTTCTCCAAACGAGCTGCTCTTTGAGCAATAAAAAACAAAAGATACGCTGTGCTCTACAACTCTTAATAATAATTTAATTATATATAAAAAGTACTTTTATTACAAAATGTTAATATTCTGTAATGAATGTAGAACACATTATACAAAAGATCTATTCAAGTCGGGTCGTAGCCACAGCGCTGCTGAGTTGCAACTGCTTAGTTCAGCGAAACCGAAATCCTTGGATGTGCGCCCACTCCACTATTGTACATTTTGAGAAATCAACAATTAGTTGCTATAATATAAATATATATCGTTAAATTTGAGTTTTCTTAAAAAATTTCTCATATTGTTTTATTGTAAAATAATAAATATAGTTCACATACCATGTATCCCAAACTAAGTCAAGCTTGTTTATGTACTTAAGCATTTCATAGATGAAAAGGAAAACTATAACCAGGGGGACAAGTCTACTATTTTGACTAGAAAATTCTGACACGATCCCATAATAGTTCCATTGCCATTGTTTCATTGTGCGTTGTCTACTAAATTAATAATGGTTTTCGAAGCTATTGAATTAGTAGACTACCAAAACTGTCAATCTGACATTTTTCATTTGGAACACAATGATAGTGGACCTTATTAGGTCTGCTATTGCAGACTGGGGCACCTGTGTTCTGACCGCGCACGGGTGATTTAACCCCTGGTATTAATTTATTTCATTTTTTTTTACCGTGTATAGGCCTATGTTTGACCACAATCTCACCATGGTAAGTGACGATATAGCCGATGGTGGTAAGCACACAAAGCCTACAATAAACTGGCTCTCAAGTGCAGCTGTTGGAACACACCGGTAGATGCTTGGCGACAGATTTTCAACTTGAGGGTGGTAGCCAGCCAGATGGGTACTACAAAGTACCCTACCACCGTGCTATGGTTTCCTCACGATTCGAGCTTTCGGTGAAGGAAAAATCCTTCACCGTAAACTCAAGCTCATTGTAGGATTCGAACCCGGGACCTTCGTCTCGGTATCCGATGTCACTACCACTAAGCTATCATCGCCTTAATTTCCGTTTTTAACATACTTAACACATATTTATTATTTACTTAGTAACGAAATAGTCGTATATTTATTTACTGTATGTTTCTAAATTTTCTAAAACATCATGTGGCGCACAAAATTACAGTTATGAATTTCGATACTTGAATGCAATTCCCGAAAGTTACATGATAAGGTTACTCTCCGCTGCAGAAGATTAAAACAATTGTGAATAAGGGTACGCTTGAATACTTCCAGATTAAAGATCCGTGAATTCACGTCATTGTTTTAAGTTCCAATCTAACTCTGCTTTTTCGAAGGTTCATTTCAGATTGTATTTTATTGGTGCTTTTTACTAGTCTATAAAAAAGACTTAACAATTGTTACTTTAAATGTACAGACATTTTAATCATCATCATCATCAGCCTATAAAATCCCACTGCTGAGCACAGGCCTCCATTCACAAATGAAGGTAAAAGGGAATGGGCAATACTCCACCACGCGTGCCCACTGCGGATCGATGGAGGTAGGCTAGTGGTCAACCTACTTTTGGTATTTTTCAAGCCGCCTAGGAGGCATCACAATTAAGTGTTAACCGGGACGCTCGATTTGAAATACCACTAGGCGGTCACCTATCCAGGTACCGACCACGACAGGCGTAGCTTAACTTTGCCGATCGATTAAGAACGGCTAATCATGCTACACCACGAGCCCTTCACACTTTAATATACGAGTATATACAGGGTGTAACGGAAACTGTATATACATTACAGTAATCCACTTTTTTTGTACGAGGCGCACAGATCGCGGAAGATAAAATTTTATATTAATATTAGTAAGGGACGTAAAATGATAATGACCCTCATTGACCGGTGACATGTTGGTTATGATTTTAATTCAAAAATCTTGAATTAAAAAATTTGGTTTGAATTTTTTAGTAATGTATTTTGAGCTGAAACTTTTTATAGAGAGTCTGTACCTGATGTAGTCTTCACCCCCTTCGGATGTATATACCCTTTCCGTTACATCCTATATGTAATGTAATTAAAAAGGTGCCTTGTAAAAAGACATGCTATTCTTTATCAGGAAAGCCTGATACAGAATTACATGTCTTTTTCCTTTTAGCTATTATGTAAGTACTTACCATAAAATAAATTGCCCTATTTTCATAGAGCTGCAGCTTCTGGGAACACCGTAGATTGGATCAGTGGCTTCCAAGTAGAGATTCCGAATCTGCACCCTTTAAGAAATGTAATCATCAAAATGCTCATTATTACTTATTCTGATTAATGTCATATTTTAGGGCAATTCCTGTCGTGTAAAGCTATTATTTGATATGGAAGAGTGAGATAGACTGTCCTTACTCCAGTTAAAGTATTCTTTGTTTATTGCTCAATCTCACTCTCTCGTGTCATTGGACGGAAAGTACCCACTTTATATGATAACCCTCAAAATATTTAATAAAAAGAACAAAAATAATTTGGCTGGTGGCATACCCCACCTCTCCGGCAGTGTCCGTGTTGCTAGGCCCTACAAAAAACAAGAGTATAACAAGAGTTTCCAATTTCTCACAAAAAGTGTTTATATTTTCAAAGAATCCGAAAGTCGTTTAACGAATGCTCGTTAAAACTTAACTTAAACTTAACAGCATGGGCAGTAGGAAAAATACAAATTACGAGTTAAGCCGATGAATAGCCCAGCGGTGGTTGTAAACATACGATATATAGTTTTTTCTTCATGACACGGTTTGAACATGTCTGTATGTCCTGAGTCTGGGTGTAATTATGTATATTATGTATGTATTTACAAACAAAAAGTATATTATATGTATTATATCAGTTATCTGGAAAAAGCTCCCCGTCCGCTGGTCTCCGGAGGCCTCGATCAATTGAGATGACAAATTATAATTATAATTAAATTATAATTAAAAATAATTCAGTTGGATATTGGATATAATTTTTTTTATATTACTAAGATAGCAAACAAGTCTACTAGTGAGCGGTTACCGTAGCCTATGGATGCTTGCAACACGGCCATTACTCACGCGTTGTCGACTCTACAAAAATCTATTAACACCCTTCTTGAAGAAACCCACGCTGTACTCCATTGGGAAAACCACGACGAGGAGCCAATTCCATAATCCGAGCACCCGTGACAGGACGTTCTTTTGATCCGCACAGTGTGGAACCATTTTGGTTCCAATGTGTGAGGAAGGACTTCCCGTCGATGGCGAGAGTTGCGATGGTAAAAGGTAGCTGTGGGCATCACCTACCTACTATACCTACACATAAAATCCTTATATTAAGTATTGTACATTGTACAAGCGTTTCTCATTATATTATATTTATTTCACCCTCTTGGTTAGATAGTAATACAGGACGAAAGATTTTTAGTGGCTGAAAAACCAACTGTCCTTATAGTCTGACAGATATACACCAAAGTCTCACCAAAAGGATTCTAGCATTTTACATTTGCATCTTTTACACTAGCTCAAAAACCTTCAAACCACACATTCAGCTATGATTTTACTCTACGCCAGACCAGAAAACAAAAGAGCTATCCGCAGTTTTCATTGGTCACGTTTACTCAACAATCGCAAACTTTGCTCCACATCGAGATTTCGAGAGGTTATCTAAAAAGCAAGTAGAACCGGGTGTAACAAAGCGAGTTGCACTTTACCCCTGGCCAAGTTGCTTTGAGAACAGTAAGGTAACTCCATAATGGCGACGAAATAAAAATGAAGCGGACTTCATCGCCTTACCCAAATAATAATATTCTCTCTGTGTAAATGAAAAAAAAAATTACCATCTGGATTAGCCTCTGTGAGCATTTCCTCTTTGTAAGTCTATTCGATATATTTTAAGATAACTAGCTGTTTGTGACAATAGGTATAATCCACAGATATTAATCTAAATAGATAACGCAAGTCCCTCCATCTGTATGAAAACCAAGCGTGACACGCACTTTATCACTTTAGCGAGTTCCCGGTCCTTTCGCGCGAAACAGCGTCAATAGAAGAGTATTGCTCTATCTTTTGGCAATCAAAGTACCTACATAAACTTGCGTCATCTATTTAGATTTATATCTGTGGTACAATCTATGAATACAAATACAAGCGGTGATTTTCAAAATCATTCTTTATTGGAACATACTGAACTAATTAAAATGTACTGTAACTCGGACCTCATCGGATATATCCCAATCACGTACCATGATTTCAGTCGACGTTGCACTGACAGTACGTATGAATTTGTATCCGTATCCGTGCAGAATTTTAATTTTTCCTTTAAAGAAGTGAAATGTAGTCCTCACTTTTTAAATTATCACCATAAATAGTTCTGGACAAATTTTAAATTTTTTCACGGAATTTTCAAGTAATACTTATGTAAGTAACTCAGCATGTATAAAAATTAAGTAATCTAGACTTCCAATTTTCCAGACGCATACTTCACAAGGATTAAATCGTGGAAGCGACTTATAGATATTGGAATAAGGCCCTTTCAGGCAGATAAGACTTATTGCATATTGGTTTTAAGGGAAGCGAGGTTAAAAATGAAAATGTTCTTTATTAAGTCCCTATTGGTTCTTAAACGCATTAAATTAAGGTGCATTTTATTAGTCGATAAAATCTTTATAAATTAATAAATAGAATAATTACACATATAATATATCCTAATATACTCGTAGTATCTATAGAGACATATTGAATTAATTACTGACCAAATAACTATTATCACGTGTATACGAACGTGCAATAAACATTAATTTAATGTAATTGAAGTTTGTTAAATATTAATCTGAAGTTGTAGTACCAATATCTAAATTAAATTATTTGCTACGTTTAAAATTTCACCACAAACCACATGAATGTTAGAACACAATTGAAATCAATCAATTCAGTTTACATTTAAGTTACTAAAATTAATAGTTCATAAACGTTATCATTGATTGAATAACAATTCAAGGTGCCTAACAACTTTATTATTTATTATGAGGGTAATTTTCAAAGCATTTCAATTGATTATATATATTCGCGGCATGGTATCCACTTTAGACTTCATCTTGAGGGTGGTATCCACAGAGATCGATAGAGACGTTGTCTAATGCAGAACGCGAAACAGTATGCAGCGTTCACGGCATACACCGCAAAAATCGCGTCAGGCGTAAACTATTCGAGGTAAGTGCGCGAGCGGACGATATTTATTTAAATGCCGTATTGTTCAGTTATCGACTGCAAAAATCAAAGACTACATGTGAACTACAAGAATCATGGTGTCACAATCATTTTGAAGTATCAAATTCACATATTTAAAGTATAAATCTCAAATTTTAGCTAGGTCATTACCAAGGTACAACATGAACAAAGAACATGAAGCGCATGAATTGCTGTTTAGTTCTACAGGAGCGTAAGACTAACTTCGTTTCGAACATGCAATGAAAGGCGTGTCATGCGATTCGTCCATCTATCTCTATACACGCATGTAGACCCGAGAGCGCGGTAGTGCGTATTTACAAGCGCTTACGAACAAGTTAGTTCTTGGGCTGTGTGAGTAAAAATTGTCTACTATTGGTCTATTGGCGTTCTTTTACGTGTAGTTGTGATATTAAGTGGGGAGTTTCGTGGGACATCAGGTCTAAGCTTAATCCAAACGTGACGGCCCATCTCTCGATATCTGTGGTGGTATCCAAAGGGATACTACAAAGTACCCTACCATAGAGCATATAGTATATTCGCTCAAAGAGCAGCACGTCTGGGGAAGTACCTCCACTTATAGAATACGCGTCAGTGACCTCGTGTGCCGCAAGGGAACATATGGCTACGGTAACCGCTTACCATTAGGCGGGCTGTATGCTTGTTTACCGACTCTGTCACATAAAAAAAGAAAGGTCGTGTCCTTTCTTTTCACTCATGACCTCATATGATCACATCCTCACATCACATTCGTAAACATACCCCTACTAACAGTTTGAAATAATGTGTGTAGAACAAAAAGAACTAATCCCACAAAAGCTAATCTGCGGCTATTAGGTACAAATAAACACAAACATTGCTTTTCCACAGCTATTGTCGGTTTATAGTATTTCAAATACTTTTATCGTTTCTCGATAACGCAAATTGCAATGCTAAACACGTTTTGCAGCAATGTTATACTTATTATCAACGGATTCTGCATAATATAATGTCAACACATACTCTCATTATTAACCCAATAGTCTGGTAATAAAAAAAAAGCATTCTGTTGAACGCGCCGCCACGCGCCGCTTCGCTCGCCCGGCTCGACTTTTCGCATCTTCAGCGATTCAAAAGGAGTAAATGGAAAGTATAGATAATATTTTGTAGTGTAGAGTGCGTACAAAGCCAGAAAAATATGGCAATGTCAGATGAGACAAACTTATGTCTAATCTTCGCGTGGCATGAGACGGAGATAGCGTTTTTCGCGGAACAAAAATGAACTAAGCACTTCTTATCTTAATAACTCGTAAAGTATAGAATATTTAAAAAAAATCGCTAGTAAAAGCCCTAGGTCATATGTTAGTGATATTATTTATCGAATTTTTGTCTTAATTAGATACACCATGAATGAATAAAAACGAAAATTCATTATTATTAGAGGTAGCTTTCTGATTTTTCTCTATCGAGGAAATTTAATTCCATTATGTTTTTGCTCAGATAGAACCATGCCGTTTTTTTTTTTTTTACTGTTTATGGGCCTGTGTTTGACCGCAATCTCACCATGGTAAGTGATGATGCGGCCGAAGGTGGTAAGCACACAAAGCCTAGAAGGAACTGGCTCTCAAGTGCAGTTATCGGAACACACCGAAAGGTGCTTGGCGTCAGATTTTCAACTTGAGGGTGGTAGCCAGCCAGGCGGGTACTACAAATAAATAAAGTACCCTACCACCGTGCTATGGTTTCCTCACGATGTTTTCCTTCACCGAAAGCTCAAGCTCATTGTTGGATTCGAACCCGGGATCTTCATCTCGGTATCCGATGTCACTACCACTGAGCTATCATCGCCTTAAATATAATGAGAATACCCATATAAAAATATTTTTTCATTTAAATACTATTTACTTGGGTAAATTTCAATTCTAAGATTATGTTATTTTGCTTTATACGCACTCTTAACGCGTCCTTATCCTTCTTTCGCAGTGTGAATGAAACCTTATTGCTTGCAACGGTTTCGTGGCGGTTCGCCTACTTCCCTCCAATAAAGCGACTATGGCGAAGAGGCTGCCACATGCATACTTGTCTTTTTGCATTGTTTTACTACAAAACCAACCTTTATAAATATAATCTAAAGGTTTATTGTTATTACCTAAGAAGTGAATTATCAAGTATTTATTATTATAATATACTTTGGTAAGTATCATTATCAGACTGTCTGGCTTGTCCAAGTAATTAGCCGGTTATAGTCGGTTATTACCAAAGTAGATAAGGAGAATTAAATAAACGAGCTTAATTGATGTCACATAATAGTAATCTTAATATATAAAATGATAAACTGATTGTTGATATATCAGCCCACAGCCCAAACCGCTGGACCTAGAGATTTGAAATTTTGCACAAAGATAGCTTATACAGTGGAGGCATCCACTAAGGAAGGATTTTTGGAAATTCCACCCATAAGAGGGTAAAATAGGGGATGACAGTTTGTATGCAAGTCCGTCAGTTTTGAAGTTAGGATCTTCAAATTTTGTGTTTAGGCTGACGATTGAAAATTAATGTGTAGTTATCTCAGCGTTTGTGATATTTCCACCACCGAAGGGAGGAAAAGGGGGATGAAGTTGGGTATGCAAGTCCTTCAATTTCAAAGTAAACTTCACTAAATGTATTATTATACGGTGTAGACATCCACTAAGGAAGGATTTTTTGGAAATTCCACCCCTAACAGGGTAAATTAAGGGATGAAAGTTTGTATGCAAGTCCGTCAGTTTTGAAGTTAGGATCTTCAAATTCTGTGTTTAGGCTGACGATTGAAAATTAATATATAGTTATCTCAGCGTTTGTGATAATTCCACCACCGAAGGGAGGAAAAGAGGGATGAAGTTGAGTATGCAAGTCCTTCAATTGAAAAGTAAACTTCACTAAATGTATTATTATACGGTTTAGGCATCCACTACGGAAGGATTTTTGGAAATTCCACCCCTAAGAGGGTAAAATAGGGGATGACAGTTTGTATGCAAGTCCGTCAGTTTTCAAGTTAGGATCTTCAAATTTTGTGTTTAGGCTGACGATTGAATATTAATGTGTAGTTATCTCAGCGTTTGTGATAATTCCACCACCGAAGGGAGGAAAAGGGGGATGAAGTTGGGTATGCAAGTCCTTCAATTTCAAAGTAAACTTCACTAAATGTATTATTATACGGTGTAGGCATCCACTAAGGAAGGATTTTTGGAAATTCCACCCCTAAGGGGGTAAAATAAGGGATGAAAGTTTGTATGCAAGTTCGTCAGTTTTGAAGTTAGGATCTTAAAATTTTGTGTTTAGGCTGACGATTGAAAATTAATGTGTAGTTATCTCAGCGTTTGTGATATTTCCACCACCGAAGGGAGGAAAAGGGGGATGAAGTTGGGTATGCAAGTCCTTCAATTTCAAAGTAAACTTCACTAAATGTATTATTATACGGTGTAGGCATCCACTAAGGAAGGATTTTTGGAAATTCCACCCCTAAGGGGGTAAAATAAGGGATGAAAGTTTGTATGCAAGTTCGTCAGTTTTGAAGTTAGGATCTTAAAATTTTGTGTTTAGGCTGACGATTGAAAATTAATATATAGTTATCTCAGTGTTTGTAATAATTCCACCACCGAAGGGAGGAAAAGGGGGATGAAGTTGTGTATGCAAGTCCTTCAATTTCAAAGTAAACTTCACTAAATGTATTATTATATCGTGTAGGCATCCACTAAGGAAGGATTTTTGGAAATTCCACCCCTAAGAGGGTAAAATAGGGGATGACAGTTTGTATGCAAGTCCGTCAGTTTTGAAGTTAGGATCTTCAAATTTTGTGTTTAGGCTGACGATTGAAAATTAATGTGTAGTTATCTCAGCGTTTGTGATAATTCCACCACCGAAGGGAGGAAAAGGGGGATGAAGTTGGGTATGCAAGTCCTTCAATTTCAAAGTAAACTTCACTAAATGTATAATTATACGGTGTAGGCATCCACTACGTAAGCATTTTTGTAAACTCCACCCCTAACAGGATAAAATAAGGGATGAAAGTTTGTATGCAAGGCCGTCAGTTTTGAAGTTAGGATCTTCAAATTTTGTGTTTAGGCTGACGATTGAAAATTAATATATAGTTATCTCAGCGTTTGTGATTATTCCACCACTGAAGGGAGGAAAAGGGGTTGAAGTTGTGAATGCAAGTCCTTCAATTTCAAAGTAAACTTCACTTAATTTAATATTATACAGTGTAGGTATTCCGTCAGGAAGGATTTTTGGAAATTCCACTCCTAGGGGGGGTAAAATAGGGGATGAAAGTTTGTATGCAAGTCCGTCAGTTTTGAAGTCAGGATCTTCAAATTTTGTATTGAAGCTGACGATTGAAAATTTATTTATACATGTTTCAGCTTTTTTGACAATACCACCCCCGATAGGGTGAAAAGGTATGGGATGTATGTAAGTCGTTCAGTTTCAAAGTAAACGTCTCTTAATATATGATTACACAGTGTAGGTCCAAAAATCCTTCCTTAGTGGTTACTAAGGAAGGATTTTTGGATATTCCATCCTTAAGGGGGTAAAATAGGGGATGCAAGTTTATATGAAAGTTCATCAGTTTCGAAGTTAGGACCTTCAAATTTTGTGTTTAGGCTGATGATTGAAAATTAATTTATATATGCCTCAACGTTTTTGATAATTCCGATCCCGAAAGGGTAAAAAGGGGGATGAATTTGTGTATGGAAGTACACTAAATTTATTATTTAAGCTTATGGTTATAAACTAAAGCAACGAATATCGGTGTTGTTGGAATTTGAACCATTAAGGAGTGAAAAGGGGGATTTCTTTATTTTCGGAGTAAAAATTTCAAAATTTATTATTTCGTCTTATGGTATTGGTGTATTTAAATGGCAAAGGATGCAAAGACTCGCCTAAACAACATCAGGAAAAAGAGAGGAATCGGTATTAAAACAAAGATCCGATTAATACGAGCATTGGTATTCCTCATTTTCATGTAGATGGAGTGAAAGCGTGAACTATACTGGCCCGAGAAAGAAAACGGATTGATGCATTCGAGATGTGGTGCTTGGAGACGGATTTTGAAAATACCTTGGACCGCTCAACGCAACAATGCATCAATCCTATCGCAGCTCCAAATTAATACCCGATTATCCACCATATGTCACCAACGTATTCTTTTGTATTTCAGGTTCATGGTGCGCAAAGGCGATGAAAGTTTGGAAAAACTGATCATAGTTGGGAACACGGAAGGAAAACGACTACGTGGTCGTTCACCAACTAGATGGTCCGATCAAGTAAAAGACTCATAGTCCACCAAGTTTTACACGGTCGTAAGGGACGGGTTGGAAAGAAACCGGTGGAGGCAGATCATCCGCTCTAGAAGCAAACCTGATGCTGACCTAGATCCTCAGACATGAGGGAAAGACTATAGAGAGAAAGAGAGATAAGGCCTCCAAAATTGTGCTGTGGAACTAGACTACAAGTAACAGCTCTCCGGCGCAATGTTATTGAGGCCAAAATATTTACTGGTTCTGCCAGAGGAGAAACAGTCTTCTTGCCGCGTATACCATTGATCCCAAATCACCTTCCGTTTGAATTTAAAAGATAACAGTTCCTAATTAAGGTTTGTTTCGCGATGGCTATTAATAAATCACAGGGAAAAACTCTGAAATGTGCTAGAGTTGATTTGCGGCAGGACTGGTTCAGTTTTATGTGGCATCCTCGCATGTGAGCTCTCAATCTACCTGAACTTTTGTCAATATCACACGTAGTGGCGGACAATAGCCATGAACAAAGCTCTATATTGTTACAATGATTCATATCTAGATAAAGAAATAATCTACGCGGACGAAGTCGCGGGCTATAAAGCTAGTTGTTTATAAAATAAGCGGAGACTACAATAAATGACACACACACATACATACATATGTTGGGGACACATTTTTTTAATTTGTCTTATTACATTTTAACATTTTTAAGAGAAACTTACAGCTAAAATGACAATAATAATAGGTATATAGTTTAACATAAGCCAATTAAAAGTTTCTTCATATAGCATGATACATTTTGAATAATTAAGATCTTGCTAAGGGATCTTGGTAAGGGCATTAAATTTTCCTCAGGATATTTCCATCACCAAAATATCTTTAAGGTCTGTTCCCTTTGGCGGAGGAATATATGGCAAAAAAGTCATGGCATGGTAAGTGGTATGGTAATTTGTCTCACTCAAAAAGAAATCTGCACCATAAAAATATGTATTTAAGTGTTTACCAAATTATCAAAAACTATGGAGAAATTATATTCAAAATAAAATGTACATAGTAACATGTATCAAATTCAGAGGTACGAACCGTGATAAGATGGGGCATAATCGAAAGCGGCAATAAAACTCAACACAGAGTGCAATCGATTAACCCTAATTACTTTAACCTTTCGTGATCATTCTTGACTTCGATGAGTGCAGATTATTTTATTTCATTTTCAATTGATTGATGATTAATAATTTAATACGTCGTAGTGCATGCTCGGGTCACAGAGTACACCTTCATTGAGATGTGTCGTATAGTTCATGCACTGGTCACTGCTAAAGTTTATGAGTGTTGAAACGAAGCGGTGAGCACAAACAAACTAATTTCCTGGTTCTTTTCCTGGTTACCAGCTTGGGCCTTTAGACTCGGTTCAGCGACGTGCCATGAGAATTGTTGACCATCCCGAGCTCACAAGCGGTTTAGAGCCCCTCAGTCTGAGGAGAGACTTTGCCTCCTTAGGTGTGTTCTACCACTTGTACAACGGAGAGTGTTCTAAGGAATTGTTCGACTTGATGCCCACTGCTACCTTTCACCATCGCAACTCTCGCCATCGACGGGGAATCCATCCACACACATTGAAAACAGAATTGTTTCGAACTGCGCGTGCTAAAAGGAATTTTCTTCCGCGGACGCTCAGACTGTGGAATGAGCTCCCCGCCGTGGTTTTCCCAATGGAGTATAGCATGGGGTTCTTCAAAAAGGGTGTGAAGCGGTTTCTTCAGGGTCGGCAACGCGCGAGTGATACCCCTGGTGTTGCTAGCGTCCATAGGCTACAGTAACTGCTTACCATAAAGCGGGCCGTATGCTAGCCCTATGCTAGGCCACCTTAGTGGTATAAAATAAAAAAAAAACCCGAGAACCCTTCTTCATTTCCCACACTCGACTTGAACAGTGATACGTAACTTAACCTTTACAAATTCATTTTCATTCTTTGACTGTTTGACGATACGCGCGGGCGAGGAAAGCAATAGAAATCAATTGTTATTTTTTAAGCGCATGTCAAGGGACTCAATGATTTTTATATCATTGTATTTAACCATCTAAAATATAGGTAAACCATGATGAAAGCTAATAATTAATCTGAAATTATTATTTTTAACAAGAATAGGGTAGTTCGACCACAATCTCAAAATTGTTGGTTTGGCCGTAGGTAACCAAAAGGGAAAGAAAAAATAGGATACCGAAGCTATTCCAAGTGAAAACAAAGGCAAATAGGTACCTGTTCTGTAGCCTCAGGTGTCTACGAATCGAGGCGTGTATCCACAAGGGACATTAGTGCGTGTATTACGTGTCTAGGCGTTATTTGTTTGAAACCCAATACTTTGGAAATGATATGGGACGTAAGGATGTATTTGGATGCTGGTATTTTTTTCTTTTAAGGCTATATCATGAATGTAGTTTTCTGACATGCCTAATTGGTGTGATCTTAGTAAATGTATTTTATTTTCGTACAGTTGTCTATAGGTAATTTAATTCAGCTAAGTTTGAAAATTATGCAGTGAGATAGAAAACTGTTCTCAAAATAAAAGAAGTCATTAGGTTAAATGTATTTTATATTCATACAGTTGACTTTAAGTAATTTAATTCAGTTAAATTTGAAAATTATGCAGTGAGATAGAAAACTGGTCTCAAAATAAAATAAGTCATTAGGTCTACTTAATTTAATTGATAATAAAGATACAAATAAAGAATGACAACATTTTTTAATTTCGAAATTCAAATGTTTGAATGAATTTTTCGTTTTTCAAAGCCAGTTTCTAGCATTTCATGCTATGATATTTTTGTAGCATCTAAAATATTTCAATTAATCAAACATGAATAGTCATACATGTAGCTGCTATGTGCTACCGATTATTATTATCTCCAAAAGTGGTAATAACCGGTTTTTGCCCCTACCCGACCTTTCACCCAATAGCAACTGGCAGCCGAGATATTGAGTATGAACGTTAGGTATTGTAACTACCCGGGTTTTTTAATGTTGCTTAATATAATATATAGGTCATATTGATAACGTTGTTTTTGTCATCAAAACAGTGTATTTTTATTTTGTTGCTATTTGAATATTACATAACAATTTCTTTTTGTAGTGGTGATTTTAAATAAAATGTTCCTTCACATTTAGACCGGCCGCATACTATAAGAAATTTTCTGTCAGAAAATTTCGGACGCCCGCTTGCTCATACATTTTTGGACATCAGACACGTCAGAATTTTCGGATAGTATGCGGGGTCTAGAACAAAATGTATGAAGAAAGTGCCTTCTGGCGGGCGTCCGAAAATTTCTGTCAGAAAATTTCTTATAGTATGCGGCCGGTCTTATAGTATATTTTGATACATGTGTGCAAAGTTGGTTATTAACACTCGAGGCGATAAGTGTGCGCACATGCGAGTCATACGACGTTTTTCAACACACTTGCGAGGAAAAAAACAGACTTGTATTTTGCAATAAATGTCACTTTACGAGCGAGTCTGTTGAAAAAGATATTTATATTGAAATGTTACTTATTGCTTATCCGAACTCGACCTCTCGCGTTGTATTTAGATATATTTCATATAACAGTTTTTGGAATTATATTAAAAAAAGGCCAAGTGCGAGTCGAACTCGTCTACCGAGGGTTCCGTACAGACTTGTAGGTATGTAAATAGTTCGTTCATTACGGGAAGTGTTTTCGCTTTTTTCTGAATACTTATGTAATTTTTTCATGTGATGTAACTACAAATTAACGGTTCGATCCTATGAGGGTTCCGTTTTCTTTTCGTTTCAGGTACGGAACTCTAAAAACAATTGTTATTACATGTTAATTTCTTGATATACATGGTTATTTATAGAAGATCAGATTTACTACAAGAATCGATGGCAATCGTTATGATCATGTATGCAAAATACTTGGGTGAAACTAGCTCAGCGACTTTTCATGAATCCGAAACATGCACGAAGACAGAGGTACCAACTAACAGGTAAGGTAGGCAACTACATACATCTGCAAAGATGAAGGGAGTTCTGGTAATTTCAGGATACACCAAGACTCGGCGTTGAGCCCATTTATCAGTTTTACATACATATAGTCTAACCCCCTTATTTCATAATCGCTTTTTAACTAAATCAGTGTAATAGTGTGCCCCGTCTCACTCTTTCGATCACCAAATATTTAGGAATTTTAGCTAACGTTTGATAACTTTATTATGAATAAGGGGGTTAGAGTAGGAATTTTTCTTACACTCTATCCGTCTTATTAATAAATAAGGTGTAAGTCAAGTATCGTTAAACCTAAGATTAAAATATATCCGTCACTTTCTAATGTCATATAAACAAAAAGGGATGAGGCTATCTTAATACCTGGTTATTACAAGACTGACTTACACCTTATTTATTAATAAACCTTACCCGTTTTACCAATATAATTACTTACAACTTACAACTAACCCGAAGTGAATTCTGAGTAATTCTATTGGTTAATTGACGGGCCAGTTATCGTGGTTGGTTAAGATTCCACCTATCACTCCGCTGGTCGTGGGCTCAAATCCTACCCAGGACATGAATTTGTGTGCATGAACATGTCTGCATGTCCTGAGTCTGGGTGTAATTGTATGTATAATAAAATATGTATTTACAAACAAAAAGTAGTATATGTATTATATCTGTTATCTGGTTTCCATAGTACAAGGTCTGCTTAGCTTGGGAATGACCGTGTGTGAGGAATGTCCCAGGATATTTATTTATTTAATTTTTCATACCTCCTCACCACCATTCTGGTGGACTAAGGAAAGGCAAGGAAGATGATAATTCATTGATGATACACGTATAAATAAATAACCCTTTCAAAAATATGTACGAAAAAATATATACTTGATTTAGGTACAAGTATACTAATTATCGGTATTTATCGTGGCCTGACTGATTGATTGATTAAATGAAAGATCAACGTAGAAACCCACTTGTCATGGAACCATGAAATTCAGAAATTATGTTTCTATGGTAACGAAGGTTTGTACTGAGACTTGACTTAGCATATTATCATTTTATATCAACAGCCAAAGACGTATAAAAATCTAGACGGTGTGTCACCTTATAAGAAAGTAAAGCGGGATATTTCCTACGTATGCGAGACTAAAATCAGTACGACACAGTCAGGCACAAGTGATACTGAGCCCTATTGTCACTGTCAACGTCTCAATGCGGAATGACAATCGATCGGCTTCCTATGGTGTATGTGTGCGTAAAGCCATGTATTTACAAAAAAGCCGGCTTCCTTTTGGTGCTTCACTCGTTTATTAGGCGACACTGTCTTAATTTTTTTATAAGTCTATGTCAACAGCATGTAAATATGTATAAAAATTGATAAATGCATGGTAATTGGTTAAGGCTCAACCTTTTATTTGGAAATCAAAAGAAACACGCATTTCAGTGATAAAAAATAATAATTTGGGGAAATAAGGATAAACGTGTACATGGGAGTTCTTCAATTTTGAAGACTAATCCAAGAAAGCTTGATCATTTCGTAGGAAATTAAGATCGATATACTGGGTGGAGATTTCGAGATGGCATATTTTCGAAACCTGTGTTGGGTTAGTCATGCTGAACAACTTTTACTATGGGACCAACACTGAATACTCAAACATTTTTTTTTTCATTTCATACATTATGATCGAGCAAGGTTGACAATTAATGTGGAAAGTCAATTTTTTCTTTGAGAATTCACTATTTGTTCCTTAGTAAAATTTTGTTCAGCATGGCTAACCCAACATAGGTTTCGAAAATATGCCATCTCGAAATCTCCAACTGTTATTTGAGCGTTTTTGAAAATTTAAGTTAGCTCCCTCGAGAACAACGGTAAAATCCGGGGAATTTTACATTAACCTAATGACTCCAACCTTGATATCAATCTGTGACTATTTCTATAGATTTTTTCTCTCGGTATTTCCCGATACACATAGATATTACTCGTGACCTTCAGACTCTACTCCTACAAGTTTTCCATGTCTCAACTACAGTTATTCTTGTGTAGCTATTTTCCGCAAATCTATCAGGCAGTCACCACAATCTATAAATTAGTGTTTATTATTAGAATTTAAACTATTCCGCCAATTTAAACTTTTTTGCTCCTCCATTGAATTCTGTCGCGAATCAAGGTTGGAATTCTTTTTTGCTTATTTACACTTATATAATGGATGTTTTTATTTATCTTTTTGTTGTTTATTCTAGAATATCGTGTGACATAGCCTATATGACAGATGCCAAGATAGCATGGACTTTAGCCTGCCCTAATTCCAGTTTACCCACATTCCCATCCTCACAGAGGCAATGGGATGGGCCACTCTGCGAGCTAGTACGGAATCAACTTATAGAAACGTCAACTAGCCACGCTGATCTCGCCCGTCTCATTGCCGTGTCAGAATGGGAATCGGGTCTTTGGCTGCGAGCTCTTCCGTCAGCAAACATAGGAACCTTGCTCGATCCATCTACTTTCCGGCTTGCGTCTTGTCTTCGTCTGGGTGCACCTATCTATGTGTCTCATCGCTGCCAGTGTGGTACTTTCGTCGATCAGCTTGGCCACCACGGGCTATCGTGCATAAAAAGTGCAGGCAGGATTCCGCGCCATTCGGACCTCAACGACATCATCCGCAGGGCTCTTGCCAGCGCCCACGTATCAGTTATTCGTGAACCGAGCGGCTTGATGCGGGACGATGGCAAGAGGCCTGATGGAATGACTCTGATGCCCTGGAAGATGGGGCGGCCTTTAGTATGGGACGCAACTTGCGTCGATACTCTTGCGCCGTCCCATCTTCCAGAGACTATCAAAAAGGCGGGTGGTGCGGCTGTCTGTGCCGAAAGCCTCAAGTGGCGCAAATATAGTAAGCTAGATGTTGCCTACATATTTGAGCCGTTTGGGGTAGAGACTTTGGGCCCGTGGGGGCCAGGAGCCCATCGTATTTATCGCGAAATTTCAAAGCGTCTGATCGACGCTTCACGTGACCAGAGGGCTGGCGAATACCTAGGTCAGAGGATTAGCATTGCCATACAGCGTGGCAATGCCGCCAGCGTTCTGGGCACTTTACCCACTGGCAGCGACCTGGAACAGCTTTCCTTTTTATAAACGGCTTTCTCCCCTTTTATTATTTTATTTCTTTATATTTCTGTTTTCTTTTTATTTTTTCCTATGTAAATATTCTTTATATTTCTATATCATTTGTAAATATTGCCATCTAGTTTATAAATTAATCTTATTGTATATTATTAAATTTGTCTTGTATTCATAATAAAAAAAAATATGTAAAGAATATCCATAAATAATTAACTCCGAAGCTGCTGTTTTCAAAATACGATGTAAGAATAATTGTATTTTCGTACAACAAAAACATAAAATACTACAATGTTTCGGTTGTAAACCTCGTCACGGTACATTGTACAAATGAATGTTAAGATAAAAAGGCAAGTTTATAGAATATAAAAATAATTTGCATTTGAAATGCACTTGTGTGCAATTTGAAAATGTGACAAAATGTGAATTTTGATTTAGGGTACCTTGTAAATATAAAATAAAACCTATATTTTCCACTTAGCAATAAGAAACTAAAAATATTTTCACGAATTTGATTTACGTATCGTGAAAAAAAAACATTTTTGTACCATGTAGAAGTTCAAAGTTCACCGACTGGAGAGGTTAAAAAGATTATAAGCGAAATATTCGCTTCTTTTATAATAAAAATTCCATTAATTTTGTAATGCACCTTGATACTTGGAATTACGAAGCATTTTTCGGTAATCCATATCATTACAAAGACTATCAAAAAGTAAATTTACAGATATACCTAGTCTATTAAAACTGACTACTACGAGATATATGTTATAAATTAAGAAATGACAGAAAAGAGTACAATCTGTCTATCAAACTAATAAGATTAAAATTAGAATAATATATCATCATCATTATCAGCCTATAATGTCCCACTGCTGAGCATAGGCCTCCTTTCACAAATGAGGGTGAAAGGAATGGGCAATACTCCACCACGCGTGCCCACTGCGAATTGGTGGAGGAAGGCTAGTGGTCGACCTACTTACTGTTGGAATTTTTCAAGCCACCTAGGAGCCATCAGATAAACAGATAAACATATTTATTAGTAATATTTAAGATTACATCCAACTAGCTTAAATAACCGGGACCAATGGCTTTACGTGCTTTCCGATGCACGGAAACGCTCGATTTGAAATACCACTAGGCGGTCACCCATCCAGATACCGACCACAATAGACGTACCTTAACTTTGCCGATCGATTAAGAACGGCTAATCGATACCGATACATGGGAGTAAGGTGAAAAATGTATTCACTGTTCATTACTTTTTTGTTATACAATAGTTCTTGTAGTAGTGAAACGGCCAAGCCACATATTTTGACTACGGTGTGTAGAGTTTGTGAAGTTAGGGCTCGTAGAGTAAGGGCATGTAGAGTTATAAGCTTGGCTCTACATGAGATCTGATAACTTTTTGACAGTGCGAGCCATATGTCTTGACAAAATTTTACATAAAAATGTTTTTGCTGGGATTTCACTTGCAAGTTGTTTTTTTTTGTGTTTGAATTTTCCAACTTTTATAATTTTTTTGTTGATTGTGTACTAATACAAGCTTACATTCCAAATTTCAGCTTTCTAGGACTTAAGGAAGTACCCTAAGAGTTTTGATGATCATCAGCATTCATCAGTGAGTCAGTGACGAAATCGGGGATTTTTAGATATCAATAAAATCTAAAGTATAAGAGCTATGTTATTAAAACTTAATATGTTCAATAAGTTTACTATTGACATCATGTCCCAAGAATTTTGTTTATCTGGTATAATCCAAACCCAAGTTATGAGGTTTCAAAAAAACGACGAAGCGCTTCGAGAAAAGGTAGGTAGTGCCCTTGCGCTTCGCTTGGCCCCCCGCCAAGACGACAAACAATAATGAAAATAAAATAAAAAGAAGACAGATAATGAAAATATTTACCATTTCTATAAATGGTAAATATATTAAATACTTAACTGATAAAGTTCATTCACTACGGAACACAACACACAAAAACTAAGTAGACAGTCGCGTGTATTTATTTATAAACAGACAATGATTACAACAAATCGGCATCGTATAAAAGGGTAAACATAACAGTCAGTAATCAGTCTACTGAGACGCGTTCCCTTGTCACTTTGACTGTTACTTAGACTGTTTTGTTTAAATTGAAGTTGATAAAATGATACAAAAGAAATCACCCGCTTTTACGGAGTTGAGTGAATTTGCCAGCGATAGCGTGAGTATACTTACAAGCTTTATTTCAATTAATTTTTACCACTTTAAGCTTAACTTTCCTAAGCTATGCTTTTATTAGAAAATGTTAGGATTTTCATAGTAATTTTCTTTTTTTGGATTGCTTATTTTTGGCTTCACTCCGATCTCGAGGGATCTTATGTTTTCTAGACATAAAAAATATGTTATTCCAAGTTATGATCTATCTGTAGAAATCTGTACAGCAAATTTCATACCGATTGGTTGTGCCATTGATGCTTCAAGAGGTAACAAATGTGAAACAAACAAACTCACTTTCGTATTAATTATTTAACGTGTAACGGAAAGGGTATATCCACCCGAAAAGGGTGAAGACTACATCTAACAGACTCTTTATAAAAAACAGCTAAAAACTAATTACTCAAAAATTCATACCAAATTTTTACTTTCAAGTTTATTGAATTAAAATCATAACCAATGTATCACCGGTCTATGAGGGTCATTATCTTTTCACGTCACTTGCTATTATTATTATAAAATTTTCTCTTTCACGATCTGTGCGCCTAGTACCAAAGATGTCGTGTACGTTTCTGAATTTACCCTTTTCGGTGTTAATGGTGCCGATTCTGTTGTAAATCGCACTAAACTAATTTTAGTCGCATCACATCTCTTTCTTACAAACATTAATGAAAAAGGATAGAACATATTTAAAGCTGTCAAATTATTCTTTGCCGTCTTCATTTGCGTATATTTAGACGTAACCGCGATAGATGGCGACTAAATTTATATTGAAAAATAAGCATTGGACTAATTTGACAGGACTAAATTTCTTGCATCCTTTTGTTATGTTCGTTGTTAGAAAGAGACATAGTGAGACTAAAATTAGTGTAGTAGTAAACAACAGAATCAGGGCCAACGCCTTACATTTTTTTATGATATAGGCTGGTGGTGAAGTAATGTTTGCAACAGACGACTTCTTTGCAAAATGTGAGAACATGATATCAGATACGGACCCGATTTTTATAGAGGATAAGTACACAGAGTTCGGTAAATGGATGGATGGGTGGGAGACACGTAGGAAGAGGATCCCTGGCCACGATTGGTGTATTGTGAAGCTTGCTACCGTGTGTGTAATCAGAGGTATGTTTCATATACTCGTAAATAATTCATTTCGAAAATGAAAAATTTATTACCTGTAATTTTGTATATTTTGATAAAAATTGCATAATAAGGTATGATTTCGAGATATCTTATTATCAATAAATTAAATTAAAACCCGACCGCATAGGTAAAACAAAAGATAACCGAAAAGAGAAAAACAAGCTCTTTAATCTATAGAATTTTGAATATAACTTGAATCCCCGACTGCAATACCTTATAGCATTCAAGTTATTTTGTTTCTTTTAATATTTTAATTTATTTCAGACTTTTTAGTTTTATACATAGTGAGTTGTATGTATAGTACGTAAATGAGCGGTGCGGTAAAGTAACATATTGTTATAATAACGAAAATGTTATTTAATACCGGGGGTATTAAAAAAAATCTCTTTTTTTATTCGTAGATGCCATATAAAAATAATATACCCTATGACACTCCCACAGTTAAGACGAATCTAATGACACCTCATACTTTTAAATCCATGAAGCTGTTTAGGCTGCAGAGCATGCCAAAGAAATAGACATACATACTTACACTTCAAATCAGTGTCAGATTAGAGTTATTTCATACTTTTAGTGTATTTTGAAGGCGATATTTTTTTAAAATTACTTTTTATTTCGTCACTTAGTTTTTCTTAAATGCACTAGAATTTGACCAAGGTTTTGAGATATTTTTCCTTTGACACCACACCCGTAGCTCGTATCAATAAGCCAGGCTGTCACACATATTTGTCTCTATCGTGAAAACTACTGAACCGATTTCGATGAAACTTGCAATATTCCCTAAGTGTAAGTTGAAGTAAATGTAAGCCAATAAAAATAATGGTTACAATCCGATTAATATATTCGGAGATACTCGTGGACAAACATACATACATACCTATGAAATTTTGTATATTTGTATGGAAGCCCTAATAGATTATCATATATTGCAGCTCCAATAATATTACATACATACGTGTCGAATTGATAATCTTCTTTTTTTGAAGTCGATTAAAAATATATTATAATAGTGGAATATAAACAATGAAATAAAGGATATTTATAATCACGCATGTTAAATAAATATAATCATAATATTAGGTTGCATTTTTTATACAAAACATATCGTAAATAAAATAAATAAACAAATATCTTCAAGCACTTTATCCCCGAAGAGATAATGAGAAACATGAATATTAATACTAAATAAACAGTAAATCTTTTAACTGATAACACTGTATTTATAGTTTCATCAGTGTTTATATTTTAAAAGTGATAGTAATATTTATTTACCCCTTAATTATTTTTAGAATGCGATAAATATGTAAATATAATCATTACTTTAATCTCTTTAAAACACGATTCCAATAAAAGTCTTTTTTTTGCTAATACAAATAAAAATCCGACTAACTCATTAAAAAAATATACTACTATATTTTACGAAAGTTAGTATTATTTACCCACATTTAATAAAGTAGTAGTTTTGCCACCGCACTGGGGCACGCAATTGTTGTCAGTGCGATTAGAATGTAAATATTATGTAATGAATCTAAGCTTGTTCGAAAAGAGTAATTGCTGAGTTTATTGCCGGCTCTTCTCAGCAAATGCAACCTTCCGAACCAGTATTAGCGTATAGGCAGACTTTTCATAAGTGCCTGCGTAGGTCTGTTTGAATAAATGATTTTAAATTTTGGTTTTTTTTTAAACTTATATCTTCTCCAACCTTACAGCTTCGTAATTAAAATACGTATTTATTTTTCATTTAAAATAATTGTAAAACAAATTCCTCATCCTCAATAACTAAAATATTTTTAGATGTTTATTTTACGAATAGCTGAACTTAATAAATATCTTTTTTAGGTTTCTTAGTTGATACGGCTCACTTCACTGGAAATTATGCACCGAAATACTCTATCCAAGCAGCCTACTTAACTCCAGCAGGTTTGTAATTCTTTTTTTAATTTTCAACTAGCTCAATATTCTACCCATAAGCTATTCCTCAACATTATAATTTATGTATCTAAGTTGACCTTGTACGAAAACGCTTAATAATTCCGAAGCAAATCGCTAAGTTATTAATGTATTAAATTTATGACGGCCCCATTTACCTGTTAGGCAAGTCGCCAGTTCATTGTTTATTGGCCAATTCTTTATGTGAAGCCGGGATTTTGGCCGCGCTTGTGCGTAAGCTTAGTCCGAAATAAAAGTCTGTGGGTTTTCGAACGCATGAATTTGGAATTTCGCACTAAAGCCTAACATAAACAAAAACTCGCTGTATATTTTGTCAGAATGCGGCCGTTGAGTTTTTACTGTGATTTTTCGTGGGTGTTCTGTAAAAAATACAAATCGATTAATGGCTGGCTTATCCTTGACCATTCCCGGTATTCAGATGGTCTACTAGCTAGAATTAATGAAAAGCTCTGCTTTTTAAAACTAAAATATGTTTCTTTTATTATAGAGGAAGAATTAATACCAAAAAGAAAACCACTAATGGGAACAGCTGCCAGAAAGTGTGAAATCAAACAAGTTGAAGGTTTGGAGTCGGATCAATGGGACGAGGTCGTACCAATTACTGCTCTACAATCTGGTAGTGAGGAGACCAGGATGACCTTTCAAAAGGTAACTACTTACCTTGATTATTAAAAAAATATGGTATACCTAAGAACTTTGTGAACTGACGATTGCGGTTTGTGTGGGAGTTACCCTGACTGTTATGTCTTAGTTGCGGGTTCTATTCCAACCCACATGTTTATAAATGGTTGTAAATATCTTATTACCATAGTCCAATTTCTGCTTGGCTTGGGATCAAATAGCCCTATCTAAAAAAGTGTCTGGATATTTATTTATTTACTTATCCACAATTACTTACTGAATTAATCAAATGTTTGATTGCTCAAGATAGCTTTTGTAATGATCGAATATCTTGTTATTAAGCTTTATTTTCAATACAACAATGGGTCCCTAAAATTTAATCTAGTCCATCTAATAAAACTCACAGTGTATTTTTTTAAAGGCTCAGACTCTCTTTTATTTCAGAAATCGATATAGGTACATTAGCCAATCACATTTTGCGGGATCCATCTCGCAGCAAAAATGTCTAGACTATTTTTAACCAAAAACCAATTTCTATAGATCCCGAATAAAATTTCCAATGTTTCTAAATTGTGATTTTTCTAAAATCCCAATACCATAAAGGCGATCCATCCAAATATCACTGCATTTTTATTTGGCGTCCTCGTAAAGCAAAAACTTGAAAATAAATCAGATTGCACTCAATAATTTTCATCGTGCAGCTGTGATATTTTCACTAGTATTTTGAAGCGTTACGATAAATCATAGGTTTATTCGATGTGTAGCGAGAGAGTAAACGAATATGTGTCTAAAAATACTAGTCAATATAAACATGAATGCATATGGATCTAAATATCACATTGTAATTAGGTGAGGTCTTTACTAAGTATGTATCATTCAAAATAGTAGTATAGTATATCAGTTATCTGATTTCCATAGTTGCCATGGTACATAAAAGCTCTAATAAGTTTGGGATCAGCTAGCCATGTGCTGTTAATAAAAATGATTTCAGTATGTACAATATTGAAAGTTACTCGAGAATTTTTATTCCATGAACATAGCCTACATAATTACTATATCGTTCCGCCTATATTCCATTATGGTATGCAAAAACCACAGATTATTCCATGGAATAGTATTTGTGTTCCGGTTTTTTCAACCTTTCTCAGAACACTGATGATTTTGGATTATACAACTCCCTGTCTATTTCAGGTTGTGAGTGATGAAGCCTATACACACATCCGGGTAAACATATACCCTGATGGTGGTATAGCAAGACTTCGGGTCTTCGGTGAAGCGAGGGCGCCACCTCCTTCTATTACTGATCTCGTAGATTTGGTGTCTATGCTTTATGGTGGAATTTGCCAAGGTGAGTTGTCATTTCTCCCTTTTCTCGTTGTTCAATATCAAAAGCATATTATAGCCAAGTTTTTCACGGATTCTCTGTAAACTCTAAGATAACATGGACCATTGCAAAGATAGCCACTATCATGATGTGGTTTTTGTGGAAACTACATATATGATTCAAACATTCGTGATATATTATTTGTGCTTGCGCGGTATTCGTTTTCGAATTGACATAAATAATGACAATCATATAAAATATGATTATAATTTATTTTTGTTTAAGGTTTCTCCAACGCTCATTATGGCAATCCTAAGAATGTAATCAAGCCAAAGAAGGGAGAGAGTATGGCAGATGGCTGGGAAACAGCCAGGAGACTAGACAGACCTGAAGTCATTGAAGCGAACGAGGATGGCACTATGATAGTTACAGGTAACATCAACAATATTAACGTTGTGGGGTTGTAATCTAGGTTGCTAGTAAAATAATTTGAAGGACCTTAGTTTTAAACTAGAATTAATTACGAAAAGGAAATACTCAAAAAACCTTGCTCAAAAGAAATTTGGTAAACTAAGTATGCCACCACTAACCTCTTTCACTTCAATCGCCCGTCCCAGACGTGCGCCAGCAGAGCTCGTTCTTGGTAGGTATTAATCCAAAATCCTATTGTAAATATTCTAATGGATAATTTCACACGGTGAACAATTTCCAATTAGCGAAGTAAAAAATGTCCAAGAAAGGTTCTTGAAGAAAACCACTTTCCTTAGACGCGGTATACGATACGCACGAGTGTTTTTATATAGTTCGACCAGCTAACTGCCTCCCAAGGCATCGGGGCGCGGCGATGACGTCGCATCCCAAAACGAGGGTAGTTATAAAAAAAGTCAGAAGCAACATTATTAGTCTACCTTATATTTTCTAATAATGAGCAAGGTCTGAACAAACGTAACTGTATGATATTCTGAATTTATTAAAAAATTCCCTTTTTTAATTTTAAATAATCTTTCAGGAAATGAATGGGCAGTTTTCAAGTTGGGTTTTCGAGGGAGGCTCAGAAGAATCTGCGCGGATACATCGCACTTCAAGGGAAACTTCCCTGATTCGGTGATGATTGAAGGTATCAACCTTAACCGTGAAGACTGGTCTCATGATGTGGAACCGCTTAACTGGAAGACAGTGTTGAAGGCGAGCAAGGTAAGAGAACTGACATCGTAAAGAAATATCATTATAAATAAATATTATAAGAGTTTAGCTAAGAGCTTGAAATGTATGTGTATATAGCAATGATATTATACTAGAGATATGCTACCCTCATACTAAGCGGCGTTCAGTTATTGTTGAATTAGGTGAATGCGATAGATAATACGGAACGTATGGTACAGAAAGAGATAGCTATATGTAGCCGCTAAGCAAAATTACGACAATTGTCTGAATTTGTCTGCAACAATTTTCGTGCGTTAATGCGATATCTACCTCTTTTTATTATAATATCATTGGTATATAGCTTTAATTTATATCACAGACCGATGACAAATGGCTAAAACCTCACATAAGACACAACACATTTTAAGGCGATGATAGCTCAGTGGTAGTGACGTCGGATACCGAAACGAAGGTCCCGGGTTTGAATCCTACAATGAGCTTGAGCTTTCGATGAAGGAAAACATCGTGAGGAAACCATAGCACGGTGGTAGGGTACTTTGTAGTGCTCTGGCTGGCTACCACCCTCATGTTGGAAATCTGTCGCCAAGCACCTATCGGTGTGTTCCGAGTTTCCGACAGCTACACTTGAGAGCCAGTTCCTTCTAGGCTTTGTGTGCTTACCACCTTCGGTCACGTTATCACTTACCATGGTGAGATTGCGGTCAAACGGGACGGTTTGACGGGCCAGCTGGCGCGATTGGTTAAGACTCTGGTTAAGATTCCACCTTACGCGCCGCAGGTCGTGGGTTCGATTCCCACACAGGACATAAATTCGTGTGCATGAACATGTCTGTATGTCCTGAGTCTGGGTGTAATTATGTATATTAAGTATGTATTTACGAACAAAAAGTAGTATATGTATTATATCAGACATCTGGTTTCCATAGTACAAGCTCTGCTTAGTTTGGGATCAGATGACCGTGTGTGAGAAATGTCCCAGGATATTTATTTATATTTATTTTATTTAAACACATTCCTATACATAATAATAATAAAAAAAGCTTTATAAATGTGATTCGATTTATAAAATTTTAATTACAAAATAACAAAACTCTTTCATTAAATTTCAGCTCTCAGCAAATAAAGAACACTGGTTCGACTGTGATTCCGATAGCATCACTCACATCAGAGTAACGATGGCACCAGATGGTGGCATCAGTAGGATACGAACATTTGGATACGTCGATACTAGAAATATTGTTCTGGATTCATAAAGTCTAGGATTTAGGAGACAAGTTTGATTAAATTAGGATATAGTCACGATAGCTGCCTTTGTTTAAAAAATAAAAAATATAATTTATTACAGCTATTGATATGACCGTATTGTAATTTTGAAATATTTTATTATGTTGTTTGTTGAATTTATTGAATTTTATGTTTTGTTTTATGTATGCGTATAGAATAATATTTTAATCATGAACCAAGTATTATAGACATATAAAATAAATGTATAATTAATGTTTAATGTTCTTCATTTTATTACATATATGTGTACGAAATATTGCGAATGCTGAGTCAAAAACAATTATAACTTATCGTCTCAAAACTAAATTAGCAACTTGCAAAACTTAAAGCTTCATCGGGGAGAGTTGACACACCAACTATTTTAAGAATAAATTGTTGTGCTGTTATTCATAAAAGCTCTATTCACGCGACAGAATCAAAGCTTTTAAAGCTGGCATCTGCAATCTCCTGTATAATATCCGGCTTGAAACTTTGCACCGTACTTTGTATTGGCTACTCGTGTAAACTTGATTGAAGCAGCTTTGGTGATGTGTCTTTAATATATAACTCTTATGTATAATAAAAATGCTGATTAAAATAATTAAAACTGTATTAAATAAGAATATTACAAAATTACGGTTGTCGTTGATACAAAATTGAAAAGGGAAGAGAGCGAAAATTATTGCCAACACATAAAATACAATAATTATGTTGCCAGCTCAGTAACAAAACTTAGAACTAAATTTCATGTTTAATATTATTAAACATAGCTGGGCCGGGGCCAGTGAAACACAAATTTAAACAGCTAAATTAAACATTTTCTAAATATAACATTTTTGTTTTATAAATGTAAGATGCCATAGTCTATTGTAAAGCTAAAGATATTTTTAACTCTACAATAGACTTTGTATTATTTATATGTAATATTACAACATATTTGTATATTATTTTTATTAAAAGTTACAGTGAACCTTTATGAAAAGTAATTTAAATACTCTACCATTATACTAATAACAAACTATTCATTGAATGGCAGAGGACTCAATTTTCTTAAAGAACGTACATAGGTTTTATTATTTGCAAGTTTAATCTCAGCTACTCTGACAATTCCGTCTGGTCCGGGAATTGTTTTGACAATTCTTGCCATGGGCCAAGTTAAAGGAGGAGTATTATCACTCCGAAGAATGACTAGGTCACCCTCTTTCAAATTAGTATTAACATTATGCCATTTGGGCCTACTCTGTAATTGTGTGAGATAATCACCAGACCAGACTTTCCAAAAGTCTTGTTTGAGTTTGGATAAAACATCCCAAAATTTTAGTCTATTTATTGATACATCATAGAGATTAGCTTCAGGATAACTAGTCATAGAGTTACCTATAAGGAAGTGGCCAGGTGTCAAGTAATTGAAACTAGAGATATCAGAACTTATGGGAAGCAGAGGTCTTGAATTTAACACTGCTTCAATTTCAGTAATGACTGTATATAATGCTTCAAATGTTAATACCATAGTTCCAACAATTCTTTTAAAATGATATTTAAAACTTTTGACCCCAGCTTCCCATAAGCCCCCAAACTCAGGTGAGTAGCTAGGAATAAATTTAAATGTGATACAATTAGGAACACAATAATTCTCTACAGAGTCTACATGACTTTTTGAAGTTATTAATTGATACAACTTATTTAATTCGTTGGCTGCACCTTTAAAAGTTTTGGCATTATCACAAAAAATCTTATCTGGCATTCCTCTTCTGGATATAAATCTTTTGAGGCATGCTAAAAAAGCTTCAGTAGTGAGGTCACTAACTAGCTCCATGTGTATTGCCTTGGTGGCAAAACACACGAACAGTGCAACATAGCCTTTAGTAATTAATGGTTTCCTTATTCTGGAGACCTTTACATTGACAGGTCCACAGAAATCTACACCTACTACATTACTACATTGAACGGCCTGACTGCAGTGAGCCTTTCTTGTGGAAGAGAACCCATAAGCTGGGTTGCAGCTGCAGCTTTTAAACGAAAGCATTTTACGCATTTATTTACCACTTTTTTAACTTCGCGTATTGCACTAATAATCCAAAATTTTTCAGATAGGGAGCTTAATACTAATTTAGCCCCTGCATGTAATAGGCGCAAGTGCTCTTTATGAATAACGATGCTTGTAAAATGACAAGACTTGGGTAATATGACTGGGTGCTTTTTATCATAAGATATATTTATGGCGTTTTGAAGACGTCCGCTAACTCTTAGCACACCAGTATGATCCAAAAAAGGATGTAAATTTGACAAGCCTGACTTAATAGGCAAATTATTTTTAAGACAATGTATTTCTTTAGAAAAATATTTTCTTTGAACACTACAAATAATCACCAACATTGCATTATAGAGCTCATGTGGCGTTAATGAATCTTTAATTTTATTATTTTTCTTAGAACAATTTTTAGTAAATCGCAATATGTAAGCAACTACTCTTTGGAGTTTGTTAATATCAGAATATTTGCTTATTAAATCATATAAAAATGGCTGTTCTTCATTTGAGTCAGAAAGAGTTTCATTGAAATTACAAATATTAGTTATAAATTCTGTCTCGAATGGAGAAGGAATGGAGAATTCAATATTGTTTATTGAGTGATGAAAATCTTTATTTGATAACTCCTCAGGACCGTGCCACCAGAGTTCATTTGATTTTAATTTATGTGGTTGACTTCCTCTTGACAGAATGTCAGCAGGATTATTAGCTGTATTGACATATGACCATTGAAAGTCAGCAGTTAAGTCTTTAATTTTATTTACTCTATTAGTCACATAGGAGTTTGATTTTAAATTTGCATTTTTAATCCACGCAAGTGTAATTTGAGAGTCACTATATAAATATACTGAATGAGTAGGAAAAGTTGACTTTAAAATAATATGAACTCTGTTTGCAATTTCAGAGAGAAGCAAAGCACTATTTAACTCCAGTTTAGGGATTGTTACAGTTTTATTCAATGGGGCAACGCGAGACTTTGAACACGACAAGTTAACATATACTGTTCCATCAGAATTGACAATTCTAAGGTAAAGACAACAGCCAAATGCCTTCATAGATGCATCAGCATATCCTACCAGCTCTACTGTAACCATTCTAGGCGAGCTTACACACCTTGGAACAGTAAGTGTACCCATTGAATTTAACTGATCAAGGAATTTGTTCCATACAATGAGTTGGTCTTGGGGTAATATTGTGTCCCAGTCTATTTTCATTGACCATAAAGTTTGAATAAAAAGTTTGGCCACAACTATAATAGGACCTACCAACCCCAATGGGTCAAACATCTTGCCAATGAAACTCAGAATGGACCGTTTGGTCTTGAGATCATCATAGTTAATCATTGGACAAGTAAAAGTGAATTTGTCATTTATAATATTACATTTTAAAAGCGTAGCCAAAAAAGTGGATGCTTTTAAACCATAGGTCTGCAGCTGTAAGCAGCGTATAGGCTTGCTTGCCACTGAGAATGAGTCCTCAAGCTGCAACTCGTCCATTTTAGCAATTAAGGGCATATCAACACAAAAACTATCTTTTTCAAGCTTGACAGATTGTTGAAATGATTTTTCCGACCTTTGAAATTCTTCACAGCTCTTTATTACAGGTTGAGGTACAGTCTCAGAAAGCCAACATTGTTCCATTATACTTTCTAAAGTTTGACTATTGTCAATTGCCAAATTTGTGACCAAATTATCATTATTATTTAATTGTTTGGAAATGTTACCACCAATAGTGTAACCAAACAAAGTATTTTGCAGTAGCAAACCATTATGAATCCGGATTTGTCCTTCCATCAAAATATTAAAATAAATTTCAGCACCCAAAAGCATAGATATTTCTTTGGGCTCATTGAAATTATCATCTGACAGCTGAATATCTTTTGGAATATTTAAATTTGAAATATCGAAATAGTTTTGAGGCAAATCCGAAGTAATGGTATTTACTACATGACATTTTATTTGTAACTGTACATTATTCACTGGCGAATTTATTGAAATATCAACATATTTGCTGATTTGATTGTTATTGTTTCCTATACCAATAATATTGGTGTTTTGATTTTTAAGTTTTACATTCAATTTTTCTACCAGTGATGAAACAATAAAGGAAGCTTGACTTCCAGAATCAAGTAGCGCTCTGACAAAAAGTTCAGAACCACGATAATCAATTAGTTTTACCTTGATAGTAGGTAATAATGTAGTAGTTGCTGAATTGCAAGAGTGCATTGATACAGGCTGCTTAGGGCTAGAATCATCATTTATATGCAAAAGAGTATTGTGCCCAGCCTTGCACACTTTACAAGAAAAATGTAACTTACCTATGTGTGATTTTAAGCACATAGTACATAACTTTTTAAGATTTATAAATTGTATACGATCTTCTATAGGAGCCGTTTTAAATTTTGGACATGCATATACAGGGTGTTGTTTTGGTCGGCGACAAGCGACCCAGGAGCGGTAGTACAAAATATATATTCCCCAAAAATGGACTTAATTCCATTAAATACTGTAAATATGATGAGAAATGCCTTATTCAATTTGAAATAAAATTACCGCAAAGTAGGGTTACTAGGCACGTGCACAGACTAGAGCTAAGCACAAGCCGCCATCGCCCCTACCCTTTACTCCCTCGTACTCCCGTTGAGTATTATGTCTAAACTTTAGCTTATTACATGATTTTGAAAATTTTTATTTTTTTATTTTTATTATTTAAAAAAATAAAGTATTTTTTTTATATTTTTTTTAGCACCAGTATCATTTGTATTATCGACCCTGAGTCGCTCGTCGCTGACCAAAACAACGACCTGTATAGGATGAGTCACTCCCTCGCAATAGGCACAAGGGTTATTATTTTTAGCGGCAAAATTGCTCACTTTATATGGAGTACTCTTCATATAGTCAGAAGTACCGGTATCTTCGAGTGCTATAGCGCGTTTCTCTAAGAATGAAATAAACTCTTCCATCGTTCTCTTCTCTTCGATCATCTCTTCTATCAAGTTGATAGGCACGATTAGTATATAAATCTAATTTTTTAGATAGTATGGCTATCAAAATCATATCCCATTGATCGATGGGCTGTTTTAAATTTTTAAGTGCATACACTTGTTGTTGCACTTGTGAAATAAAAGACCTTATAGAGGCCGCTGTTCCCTTCTGTATCACTGACAATTGCAATAAAACATTAATTTGATTGAAAATTAATCTGGACTTGTTGTCATAGCGTCTTTTTAAAAGCTCAAGTGCTTCTGTATATGATTCGGTTACAAGAGGTAAATTAACAATAACCGCTAATGCATCATCTAACAGAAAACTTCTTAAATAAAACAACTTTTGTACATCTGACAGTGCCTTATTGTTGTGTATAACCGCAGTAAATAATTCTATAAATGGAGTGTACTTAGTGAAATCTTTTCCATTGAACACTGGGATTTCAATATTAGGTAATTTAGATGTGGATACATTTTGGCACTGCTGCACTTCAACTGTAGTTACACTTTTCAAGACAGAGTTTAATTTCGAAACTACAAGAAAATATTTGTCTTCCAAAATTGCAACATTTTCATCATCATGTTCATCTAAACACAAAATATCTAATTGAATTTTCTCATAGTCTTTAAAAGTTGTATTTAATTTTTCTAACCGGGCTTGTATCTTTTCTGAAGACGTAGACGCATGATTAATGGGATCGTTAATAAAGGTTTCGATCCTGGTTATCGTGCCCTTTAATTGTCCGCGGGCTAGACGTAACTTTTTAAGTGACTCGTTACTCGAAGTCGACATATTTAATAAATATAACGCACAAACGCACACTTATTCACTGACTCCGTTTTAAACACAAAATTCACGTTATCACTGATAAAGACGTATAAACGCTGCTTTGTTTACTATTGGAAACAATGACAGCGGACGTCAATGACAGCAGACGTCAACCACTTTGACAGCTGTGTCGTAGTGCCAACCCAACGGCACCAACCCGTCGTGACGTAGGAGTCGAATGAAGATAAAATTCTCGAACAGAAGAGGGTAGGAAAATGGATTCTCGCTTACCGCTTCCAATCTTTCGAAAAGACTGTAATCCTGTATTGCTTACGTACAGATGTCCTTGCGTTGCTTATTTTGCATAGAAATTATAGATTTCTTGCAAGATACACGGCGATCGGGGCACTCAGACTAATATGACCGGCGCTCCACACCCGAACAATGGCTTCGAGCACGCAACAAAATATCACAGCAAATACTGCACTAAAACACTGCACTACTTTTACAGGTGTTGAAGGACCACTAAACTAGCATGTATAATAAAAATGCTGATTAAAATAATTAAAACTGTATTAAATAAGAATATTACAAAATTACGGTTGTCGTTGATACAAAATTGAAAAGGGAAGAGAGCGAAAATTATTGCCAACACATAAAATACAATAATTATGTTGCCAGCTCAGTAACAAAACTTAGAACTAAATTTCATGTTTAATATTATTAAACACTTACATTAGCTTTATTTGTATGGGCTAAACATTTTGTTCTACAACGATAAATATTTCAGCCCATATAATATGGTAAAGCGTCAATTAAATGCACCACCCAAAGATGCGAGGCGCTGTATGGAAAACTGCGCAACCACGTGGCACCGCAACGCGACCCGTGCTCGGTTGCCGAGTGCAAAGACTCGACTGGTTGCCTAAATTGCAATACAAAATTAAAGATCCGTGCCGTGAGAAGTGCCGTGTATTTCGCGGTGGTATTCACAGCTTATAATTTTCACTGGTATACATTTGCAAACATGGATTAATTCACTTTTATAATATTATCAATTATCTACGATATAAATAATAAATAAAATAAATAAATATCCTGGGACAATCCTCACACACGGTCATCTGATCCCAAACTAAGCAGAGCTTGTACTATGGAAACCAGATAACTGATATAATACATACTAGCAGCGAAACCCGGCGTTGCACGGGTTAAATCGCTTATAATAAATTGCACTCAATTTAAAATGTTCTAGAACTTTCTCGAACATCTAAATCAATCATAATCTATTGCACTCATTTTGAACTTTCCAGGTCATTCGGAAAATTTCTAGAACTTTCTCGATCATTCTAAATCGAAAATAATAAATTGCACTCATTTTGGAACTTTCCAGATCATTCGGAAAATTTCTAGAACGTTCTCGAACTTTCTAACTCGATAGTAACAGTTTTGGACATTTTGGAACTTTCTAGATGAAGCCAGAAATTTGTAGAACTTTCTCAAACATTCTATATCGATTATAATAGTTTGCAGATCATTCCAGATATTTGTAGAACTTTCTAGAACATTCCAGATCAATTATAACCGTTTTACAGATTTTGGAACTTTCTAGACCATTCCAGAAATTTTGAGAATTTTTCATATATGTTTTAACATTTTCGCCACCCACAACCACCCCCTTCCACCGACCACGACCAAACTCCCTTACTACCACCTGGAGACCAAGGGGTATTTACCACCCCAACGGGAAGTTGATTGAGGTTGGTGGTGATTGAGAAAACTGCGTATTTACGTACCCACAAAAGCATTTTATATATATTATTAGATTATACTACTTTTTGTTCGTAAATACATACTTAATATACATAATTACACCCAGACTCAGGACATACAGACATGTTCATGGACACAAATGCATGTCCTGTGTGGGAATCGAACCCACGACCTGCGGCGCGTAAGGTGAACCTTAACCAACTGCCAACTGGCCCGTCAAATATCTATAACTTGTCCTTTTTCATTGTTTTACTACAGAACCAACCTTTATAAATATAATCTAAAGGTTATTGTTATTACCTAAGAAATGAATTATCAAGTACTAGCAGCGAAACCCGGCGTTGCTCGGGTTAAAATACATCGCATGTTTAATGGTATAAAAAATATATAAGGATATTTTTTTTTAACATATTATAGATTTCTATTTTCGATATTGAGAGACTTTCCAGAACATTCAAATAGTTTGTTCTTTTTTTTACTCGACTGCAATCACAATTGAACTGACGAAAAGTCCCTGAATTTCGATTTATATACCGAAATTTCCAGTACCAGATCACTCTAGAATATTTAGATGTACATCACTTCGATTTGGTTTTTATAGATCAATAATACCTAACACTCGTACACATTTTGGAACTTTCCAGACCAAACCAAAAATTCTTGATCATAATACATTGCACTCATTTATGAACTTCCCAGATAATTCGGATAATTCCCAGATAAATTTCTAGAACGTTCTCGAACATTCTAACTCGATAATAACAGTTTTGGGACATTTTGGAACTTTCTAGATGAAGCCAGAAATTTGTAGAACTTTCTCAAACATTCTATATCGATTATAATAGTTTGCAATCATTCTAGAATTTTGTAGATCATTCCAGATATTTGTTGAACTTTCTAGAACACTCCAGATAAATTATAACCGTTTTACTCATTTTGGAACTTTCTAGATCATTCAAGAAATTTCTCGAATATTCTAAATCGATCATAATCAATTGCACTAATTTTGTAACTTTCCAGATCATTCGGAAAATTTGTAGAACGTTCTTGAACATTCTAACTCGATAATAACAGTTTTGGACATTTTGGAACTTTCTAGATGAAGCCAGATCAATTATAACCGTTTTACTCATTTTGGAACTTTCTAGATCATTCCAGAAATTTCTCGAACATTCTAAATCGATCATGATTATGATGAGTGCAATTGATTAATTGCACTCATTTTGGAACTTTCCAGGTCATTCGGAAAATTTCTAGAACATTCTCGATCATTCTAAAATGATCATAATAAATTGCACTCATTTTGGAACTTTCCAGATCATTCTGGAAATTTCTAGAACGTTCTCGAACATTCTAACTCGATAATAACAGTTTTGGACATTTTGGAACTTTCTAGATGAAGCCAGAAATTTGTAGAACTTTCTCAAAACATGCTATATCGATTATAATAGTTTGCATTCACTCTAGAATTTTCTAGATTATTCCAGATATTTGTTGAACTTTCTAGAACCCTCCAGATCGATTATAACCGTTTTACACATATTGGAACTTTCCATTCCAGAAATTTTAAGATCTTTTCAGAAGTCCTCATGCGTTAGAAAAGGACAGCAATATATGTTTTAACATTTTCGCCACCCACAACCACCCCCTTCCACCTACCGCGACCAAACTCTCTTACTACCACCTGGAGACCAAGGGGTATTTACCACCCCAACGGGAAGTTGATTGGTGTTGGTGGTGATAGAGAAAACTGCGTATTTACGTACCCACAAAAGCATTTTATATATATTATTAGATTTATTATTATAATATACTTTGGTAAGTATCATTATCAGACTGTCTGGCTTGTTCAAGTAATTAGCCGGTTATAGTCGGTTATTACCAAAGTAGATAAGCAGAATTAAATAAACGAGCTTAATTGATGTCACATAATAGTAATTGTTTATAAAATAATAAAATAAGCGGAGACTACAATAAACGTAATGTTGGGGACACATTTTTTGAATTTGTCTTATTTTATTTTAACATTTTTAAGAGAAACTTACAGCTAAAATGACAATAATAATAGGCACATAGTTTAACATAAGCCAATTAAAAGTTTCTTCATATAGCATGATACATTTTGAATAATTAAGATCTTGCTAAGGGATCTTGCTAAGGGCATTAAATTTTCCTCAGGATATTTCCATCACCAAAATATCTTTGAGGTCTGTTCCCTTTGGCATGGTAAGTGGTATGGTAATTTGTCTCACTCAAAAAGAAATCTGCACCATAAAAATATGCATTTAAGTGTTTACCAAATTATCACAAACTATGGAGAAATTATATTCAAAATAAAATGTACATAGTAACATGTATCAAATTCAGAGGTACGAACCGTGATAAGATGAGGCATAATCGAAAGCGGCAATTAAACTCAACACAGAGTGCAATCGATTAACCCTAATTACTTTAACCTTTCGTGATCATTCTTGACTTCGATGAATGCAGATTATTTTATTTCATTTTCAATTGATTCATGATTAATAATTTAATACGTCGTTAACACGTTAGTGCATGCTCGGGTCACAGATGCATATCATCTCACTGAAGGTGTACCCTTCAGTGAGATGAGATGCATAGTTCATGCATTGGTCACTGCTAAAGTTTATGAGTGTTGAAACGAAGCGGTGAGCACAAGCAAACTAATTTCCTGGTTCTTTTCCTGGTTACCAGCTTGGGCCTTTAGACTCGGTTCAGCGACCGTGCCATGAGAATTGTTGACGATCCCGAGCTCACAAGCGGTTTAGAGCCACTCAGTCTGAGGAGAGACTTTGCCTCCTTATGTGTGTTCTACCGCTTGTACAACGGAGAGTGTTCTAAGGAATTGTTCGACTTGATGCCCACGGCTACCTTTCACCATCACAACTCTCGCCATCGACGGGGAATCCATCCACACAAATTGAAACCAGAATTGTTTCGAATTGTGCGTGCTAAAAGGAATTTTCTTCCGCGGACGCTCAGACTGTGGAATGAGCTCCCCGCCGTGGTTTTCCCAATGGATTACAGCATGGGGTTCTTCAAAAAGGGTGTGAAGCGGTTTCTTCAGGGTTGGCAACGCGCGAGTGATACCCCTGGTGTTGCAAGCGTCCATAGGCTACGGTAACTGATTACCATCAGGCGGGTCGTATCGTAACTTAACCTTTACAAATTCATTTTCATTCTTTGACTGTTTGACGATACGCGCGGGCGAGGAAAGCAATAGAAATCAATTGTTATTTTTTAAGCGCATGTCAAGGGACTCAATGATTTTTATATCATTGTATTTAACCATCTAAAATATAGGTAAACCATGATGAAAGCTAATAATTAATCTGAAATTATTATTTTTAACAAGAATAGGGTAGTTCGACCACAATCTCAAAATTGTTGGTTTGGCCGTAGGTAACCAAAAGGGAAAAAAAAATAGGATACCGAAGCTATTCCAAGTGAAAACAAAGGCAAATAGGTACCTGTTCTGTAGCCTCAGGTGTCTACGAATCGAGGCGTGTATCCACAAGGGACATTAGTGCGTGTATTACGTGTCTAGGCGTTATTTGTTTGAAACCCAATACTTTGGAAATTATATGGGACGTAAGGATGTATTTGGATGCTTTGAATTAAGGTATTTTTTTCTTTTAAGGCTATATCATGAATGTAGTTTTCTGACATGCCTAATTGGTGTGATCTTAGTAAATGTATTTTATTTTCGTACAGTTGTCTATAGGTAATTTAATTCAGCTAAGTTTGAAAATTATGCAGTGAGATAGAAAACTGTTCTCAAAATAAAAGAAGTCATTAGGTTAAATAATAATAAATAATAAATAAATAATAAATAATATAATAATAATAATAATAAATAAATAAATAATAATAAATATCCCGGGACATTTATTATTATTTATTTATTTATTATTATTATTATTATATTATTTATTATTTATTTATTATTTATTATTATTTAACCTAATGACTTCTTTTATTTTGAGAACAGTTTTCTATCTCACTGCATAATTTTCAAATGTATTTTATATTCATACAGTTAACTTTAAGTAATTTAATTCAGTTAAATTTGAAAATTATGCAGTGAGATAGAAAACTGGTCTCAAAATAAAATAAGTCATTAGGTCTACTTAATTTAATTGATAATAAAGATACAAATAAAGAATGACAACATTTTTTAATTTCGAAATTCAAATGTTTGAATGAATTTTTCGTTTTTCAAAGCCAGTTTCTAGCATTTCATGCTATGATATTTTTGTAGCATCTAAAATATTTCAATTAATCAAACATGAATAGTCATACATGTAGCTGCTATGTGCTACCGATTATTATTATCTCCAAAAGTGGTAATAACCGGTTTTTGCCCCTACCCGACCTTTCACCCAATAGCAACTGGCAGCCGAGACATTGAGTATGAACGTTAGGTATTGTAACTACCCGGGTTTTTTAATGTTGCTTAATATAATATATAGGTCATATTGATAACGTTGTTTTTGTCATCAAAACAGTGTATTTTTATTTTGTTGCTATTTGAATATTACATAACATATTTTTTTTGTATTGGTGATTTTAAATAAAATGTTCCTTCATATTTATAGTACATTTTGATACATGTATGTAAAGTTGGTTATTAACACTCGAGGCGATAAGTGTGCGCACATGCGAGTCATACGACGTTTTTCAACACACTTGCGAGGAAAAAACAGACTTGTATTTTGCAATAAATGTCACTTTACGAGCGAGTCTGTTGAAAAAGATATTTATAATGAAATGTTACTTATTGCTTATCTGAACTCGACCTCTCTGGTATTTAGATATATTTCATATAACAGTTTTTGTAATTATATTAAAAAAAAAGGCCAAGTGCGAGTCGGACTCGTGCACCGATGTTTCCGTACAGACTTGTAGGTATGTAAATAGTTCGTTCATTACGGGAAGTTTTTTCGCTTTTTTCTGATTAATTATGTAATTTTTTCATGTGATGTACACTATGTGTACTACAAATTTACGGTTTGATCCTATAAGAGTTCCGTTTTCTTTTCGTTTCAGGTGCGGAACTCTAAAAATTTGTTATTTCATGTTATTTTGTTGATATACATGGTTATTTATAATCGATCAGATTTACTACAAGAATCGATGGCATTCGTTATGATCTTAAATCAGTAAAATGTATGCCAAAATACTTGGGCGAAACTAGCTCAGCGACTTTTCAATCAAGCTAATCCGAAACATGCACGACGACGAATGTGCAACTGAATACATCTGCAAAGTTGAAGGGAGTTCTGGTAATTTAAGGATACACCAAGACTCGGCGTTGAGCCCATTTATCAGTTGTACATATACAGTAACATTTTTTCTTAATATTAATGATTTTACCAATATAATAATAATAATAAATATCCTAGGACAGTCCTCACACACGGTCATCTGATCCCAAACTAGCAGAGCTTGTGCTATGGAAACCAGATAACTGCAGATATAATACATATACTACTTTTTGTTTGTAAATATATACATAATTACACCCAGACTCAGGACATACAGACATGTTCATGCACACAAAATACATACAACTGACCCGAAGCGCATTATCAGCAAATCTATTGATTAATTGACGGGCCAGTTCGGATTCCACCTATCACTCCGCTGGTCGTGGGCTCAAATCCTACCTAGGACATGCATTTGTGTGCATATCCTGTATCTGGGTGTAATTGTATGTATAATAAAATATGTATTTACAAACAAATAGTAGTATATGTATTATTGATTTGACGGGCCAGTTGGCGCAGTTGGTTAAGGTTCACCTTACGCGCCGCCGGTCGTGGGTTCGATTCCTACACAGGACATGCATTTGTGTGCATGAACATGTCTGTATGTCCTGAGTCTGGGTGTAATTATGTATATTAAGTATGTATTTACAAACAAAAAGTAGTATATGTATTATATCAGTTATCTGGTTTCCATAGTACAAGCTCTGCTTAGTTTGGGATCAGGTGACCATGTGTGAGGAATGTCCCAGGATATTATTATTATTATATTATTATTATTATTATATCTGTTATCTGGTTTCCATAGTACAAGCTCTGCTTAGTTTGGGAATGACCGTGAGTGAGGAATGTCCCAGGATATTTATTTATTTAAATTTTCTTACTTCCTCACCACCATTCTGGTGGACTAAGAAAAGGCAAGGAAGATGATGATTCATTGATGATACATGTATAAATAAAGAACCTTGTAGAAAATATGATACGAAAAAATATATACTTGATTTAGGCACAAGTATACTAATTATCTGTATTTATCGTGGCCTGACTGATTGATTGATTAAATGAAAGAACAACGTAGAAACTAAACCTCTTGTATATATATACTCATAGAACCATGTAATTCGAACATCATTTTGAGAGAGGTAGAGCGTAGCGTTTATTCGCTCAAAGAGCAGCTCGACTGGGAAGTACCTCCACCTTACAGAATACCGCAGCCAAATAACTTTGTGTAAAGTTGTGTTCCTCCGCGTGAGTAAGTTCGCCAGAGCTCATAGGGAAGGGGGGAAAGATCGGTAATGCGTGAGCGATGCTTCGTGTGTTGCAAGCGTCCATATGGCTGCAGTAACAGCTTACCATCAGGTGGACCGTACGCTTGTTTTCCGACTTAATCGTATACAAAAAAACATGTTTCTATGGTAACGAAGGTTGTACTTGTACTGAGACCTGACCTTATAAGAAAGTAAAGCGGAATATTTCCTACTTATGCGTGACTAAAATCAGTACGACCCAAGCAGGCACAAGTGATACTGAGCCCTATTGTCACTGTCAACGTCTCAATGCGGAATGACAATCGATTGGCTTCTTATGGTGTATGTGTGCGTAAAGCCATGTATTTACAAGAAAGCCGGCTTCCTTTTGGTGCTTCACTCGTTTATTAGGCGACACTGTCTTAATTTTTTTATAAGTCTATGTCAACAGCATGTAAATATGTATAAAAATTGATAAATGCATGGTAATTGGTATTTAGCCTTTTATTTGGAAATCAAAAGAAACACGCATTTCAGTGATAAAAAATTATAATTTGGGGAAATAAGGATAAACGTGTACATGGGAGTTCTTCAATTTTGAAGACTAATCCAAGAAAGCTTGATCATTTCGTAGGAAATTAAGATCGATATACTGGGTGGAGATTTCGAGATGGCATATTTTCGAAACCTATGTTGGGTTAGTCATGCTGAACAACTTTTACTATGGGACCAACACTGAATACTCAAACATTTTTCATTTCATACATTATGATCGAGCAAGGTTGACAATTTATATGGAAAGTCAATTTTTTCTTTGAGAATTCACTATTTGTTCCTTAGTAAAATTTTGTTCAGCATGGCTAACCCAACATAGGTTTCGAAAATATGCCATCTCGAAATCTCCAACTGTTATTTGAGCGTTTTTGAAAATTTAAGTTAGCTCCCTCGAGAACAACGGTAAAATCCGGGGAATTTTACATTAACCTAATGACTCCAACCTTGATATCAATCTGTGACTATTTCTATAGATTTTTTCTCTCGGTATTTCCCGATACACATAGTTATTACTCGTGACCTTCAGACTCTACTCCTACAAGTTTTCCATGTCTCAACTACAGTTATTCTTGTGTAGCTATTTTCCGCAAATCTATCAGGCAGTCACCACAATCTATAAATTAGTGTTTATTATTAGAATTTAAACTATTCCGCCAATTTAAACTTTTTTGCTCCTCCATTGAATTCTGTCGCGAATCAAGGTCGGAATTCTTTTTTGTTTATTTACACTATTTACTATTTATATAATGGATGTTTTTATTTATCTTTTTGTCATTTATTTAATTTATTCTAGAATATGAAAATTTTGCGTTTGAAATGCACTTGTGTGCAATTTGAAAATGTGACAAAAGGTGAAATTTGAACATTTTCACGAATTTGATTTACGTATCGTGAAAAAAAAAACATTTTTATACCATGTAGGACTTCATAGTTCATCGACTGGAGAGGTTAAAAAGATCATAAGCGAAATATTCGCTTCTTTTATAATAAAAATTCCATTAATTTTGTGATACACCTTGATGCTTGGAATTACGAAGCATTTTTCGGTAATCCATATCATTACAAAGACTATCAAAAAGTAAAGAACAATGGGTCAGGTTATATGGAACGTGTCCCCAGAATGTAGCACTATAAGCTATAGTGGAGATTGTTGGCCACATCGAGGGCATCATTTCATTGTATGACACCAAGTCTGGATTCCATGGGAAAAAAAAGATATTCACGGTTAAAGCAAACAAAATACTGTGTAACTTTGTTACCGTCCCGCAGTATTATAAAAACTTTTCTGGTTTTAAATCATTAGATATGCTAATCCAGAGTGTAATTTATCTATGTGCTAAGTTTCACCCACATCTGATTAGCCATTTTGGCGTAATTTAAAAATAAATATCGACAAAATCTTAAGCATTTATTACTTACATAACTAGGGTCAAGATCAAATATTATTATTATTCTTTCTTTTTTAATTAGCACAACAAACAAGTAAACTTACATATTACATACCTAACACATTATTATGTTACATTGCTGTTCTATAAGAGTAATCAGTCCCGTAGTCCACGTATTGAATTAACTAACGGGTAACGTACTTTAATGTTTATTAATTAAAAAGTTAGGCTGAATTGTATCACATTTTCCAGCTAATTTACTGAACTGATATCAATAGAAATTGGCACACGCGGTAGCATAGAGCCTAGAGATGGACACGCAATACTTTTTTCTCAGGAACACAGATGAAGCCACAAGGCACAGCTAGTACTTTAATATTATAAACATGAAAGGGGTTTCTCTGTTTGTTATATTTTCACAGCTAAGATACTGGATGGATATCGATAAAAATTAGCAGAAAGGTAGCGTGGAACTTGGAGATGGAACTGCAATACTTTTTTCACAGGAACATGGATGAAACCGCGATGCACAGCTAGTACTTTAATATGGTCAATGCGAAAGTAGATCTGTCTGTTTGTAAAGTTTTTACAGCTATGTTACTGGACCGATATCGATAAAATATCAGCAGAAAGATAGCATGGACCCTGGAGATAGCCACACATTTATTTTTCACTTGAAAACGCGATTGGGATCGCTGGTATTGAGTATTTTGTGCCGCAGGGCAAAGCTAATAATAACAAAAAACAATCATTACCAAAGGAACATTTTTGTAACTTCAATTGTGAATCTGGGGGCACGGGAGTGCCCCCCGCCAAGACAGCCAAGCGAAGCGAAAGGGCACTACCTACCTTTTCTCGAAGCGCTTCGTCGTTTTTTTGAACCCTCATAACTTGGGTTTGGATTATACCAGATAAACAAAATTCTCGGAACATGATGTCAATAGTGAACTTATTAAGCGTATTAAGTTTCAATAACATAGCTCTTATACTTTAGATTTTATTGATATCTAAAAAACCCCGATTTCGTCACTGACTCACTGATGATCATCAAAACTCATAGGGTACTTCCTGAAGTCCTAGAAAGCTGAAATTTGGTATGTAAGCTTGTATTAGTACACAAACAACAAAAAAATTATAAAACTTGGAAATTTCAAACAAAAAAAAAGAATTGAAATCCCACCAAAAACATTTTCATGTAAAATGTTGCCGCCAAGACATATGGCTCGTACTGTCAAAATGTAGAGCCAAGCTTATAACTACATGCACTTACTCTATAAGCCCTAACTTCACAACCTCTACACACCGTAGTCAAAATTTGTGGCTTGGCCGTTTACCCAATACTATAAGAACTATTGAATAACAAAAAAGCAATGAACAGTGAATAAATTTTTCACCTTACTCCCATGTGACGGTAGCGAAACGGCCAAGCCAAAAATTTTGACTACGGTGTTTAGAGGTTGTGAAGTTAGGACTTATAGAGTAAGTGCATGTAGTTATAAGCTTGGCTCTACATTTTGACAGTACGAGCCATATGTCTTGGCGGCAACATTTTACATGAAAATGTTTTTGGTGGGATATCTTTTTTCTCCCATGGAATTTAGACTTGCTGTTATAGAATAAAATAATGTGCTCGACGAGACCTACAATTACCACTATAGCTCATCGTGTTACAGTCTGGGGACGTTTTTACCCATTATCCTTTACAGATATACCTAGTCTACTTATAAATAAAGAAATGACACAAAAGAGTCTACACTCTGTCTATCAAACTAATAAGATTAAAATTGGAATAAAATATACATATGTTTAAATTCATATTTAGTGAAAATATTTAATAAATAACAAAAACTATAAAAAAGAGTACCTGTAATTACGATCCCAGCAAAAACATTTTTATGTAAAATGTTGCCAAGACTGTCAAAAAGTTATCAGATCCCTTACTCTACATGCCCTTACTCTACAAACTCTAACTTCACAAACTCTACACCTTAGTCAACATATGTGGCTTGGCCGTTTCGATACCGATACATGGGAGTAAGGTGAAAAATGTATTCATTGTTAATTACTTTTTTGTTATACTTATATTATGTTCTTGTAGTAGTGAAACGGCCAAGCCATATATTTTGACTCCGGTGTGTAGAGTTTATGTAGTTAGGGCTTGTAGGGTAAGGGCATGTAGAGTTAGAAGCTTGGCTCTACATGAGATCTGATAACTTTTTGACAGGGCGAGCCATATGTCTTGACAAAATTTTACATAAAAATGTTTTTGCTGGGATTTCACTTCTTTTTGCAAGTTGTTTTATTTTTGTATTTGAAATTTCCAATTTTTATAATTGTTTGTGTACTAATATAAGCTACATACCGAATTTCAGCTTTCTAGAACTTCAGGAAGTACCGTATGAGTTTTGATGATCATCAGTGAGTCAGTGACGAAATCGGGATTTTTTAGATATCAATAAAATCTAAAGTATAAGAGCTATATTATTGAAACTTAATAAGTTCACTATTGACATCATGTCTCAAGAATTTTGTTTATCTGGTATAATCCAACCAAGTTAAAAAAATGACGAAGCGCTTCGAGAAAAGGTAGGTAGTGCCCTTGCGCTTCGCTTGGCTTGTCTTGGCGGGGGCACTCCCGTGCCCCCAGATGATGAAAATATTTAACATTTCTATAAATGGTAAATAATTCAAATACTTAACTGATAAAGTTCATTCACTACGGAACACAAACACAAAAACTTAGTAGACAGTCGCGTGTATTTATTTATAAACATACAATGAATACAACAAATCGGCATCGTATAAAAGGATAAACATAACAGTCGGTAATCAGTCTACTGAGACGCGTTCCCTTGTCACTTTGACTGTTACTTAGACTGTTTTGTTTAAATTGAAGTTGATAAAATGATACAAAAGAAATCACCCGCGTTTACGGAGTTGAGTGAATTTGCCAGCGATAGCGTGAGTATACTTAAAAGATTTTTTTTTCTATTAATTTTGACTACCTTAAGCTTAACTTTCCTAAGCTATACTTTTAGTAGAAATTGTTAGGATTTTCATAGTATTATTTTTTGGAATGCTTATTTTTGTCTTCACTCCGATCCCGGACGATCATTAGTTTTCTAGACATAAAAAGTAGTTATTCCAAGTTATGATCTATCTGTACAGCAAATTTCATCCCGATTGGTTGTGCCATTGATGCATCAAGAGGTAACAAATGTAAAACCAAACAAACTCACTTTCGTATTAATTATGAGAGATAACAGACTCTATAAAAAACAGCTCTAAATTAATTACTCAAAAATTCATACTGAATTTTTGCTTCCAAGTTTATTGAATTAAAATCATAACTAACGTGTCAGCGGTCTATGAGGGTCATTATCTTTTCACGTCACTTGCTAATATTATTACAATAATATTAGCATGTTATAAAATTTTCTCTTTTACGATCTGTGCGCCTAGTACCAAAGAAGTCCTTTTCCTTAAATTTTGTGTAGTGAGATAAACGCTAGAAACAATTTCCATTCCTTCTTAATTATATTTGAAGCTGTGGTTTTAATGCATACGTTTTTTTTTATTATATAGGCTGGTGGTGAAGTAATGTTTGCAACAGACGACTTCTTTGCAAATTGTGAGAACATGATATCAGATACGAACCCGATTTTTATAGAGGATAAGTACACAGAGTTCGGTAAATGGATGGATGGGTGGGAGACACGTAGGAAGAGGATCCCTGGCCACGATTGGTGTATTGTGAAGCTTGCTACCGTGTGTGTTATTAGAGGTATGTTTCTTATAAATAATTCATTTCGAAATTGAAAAAAAAAATACCATAATAATATTTTGATAAAAATGGCACATAATAAGGTATGATTTCGGGATATCTTATTATCATTAAATTTAATTATTAAAAGAAACAAAAAACCCGTAGATAAAACAAAAAATAACCGAAAAGAGAAAAACAGGCTCTTCACTGACTGCAATACCTTATAGCATTCAAGTTATATTCAAAATTCTATAGATTAAAGAGCTTGTTTTTCTCTTTTCAGTTAATTTTTATTTTACGCAGTCGGGTTTTTTTGTTTCTTTTAATATTTTAATTTATTTCAGACTTTTTAGTTTTATACTGAGTGAGTTGTATGTATTGTACGTAAATGAACGGTACGGTAAAGTAACATATTGTTATAATAACGTTCTTTTTTTAAATACCTTGGGGGGTATTAAAAAAAAACACTCTTTTTTTATTCATAGACGCCATATAAAAATAATATACCCTATGACACTCCCACAGTTAAGACGAATCTAACGACACCTCATATTTTTAAATCCATCAAGCTGTTTAGGCTGCAGAGCATGCCAAAGAAATAGACATACATATACTTCAAATCAGTGTCAATTTAGAGTTATTTCATACTTTTTTTTAAATTTGTTAAATTACTTTTTATTTCGTCATTTTTAGTTTTTCTTAAATGCACTGAATTTGACCAAGGTTTTGAGATGTTTTTCCTTTGACACCACACCCGTAGCTCGTATCAATAAGCCAGGCCGTCACACTTATTTGCACAATTCCCTAAGTTGAAGTAAATATAAGCCAATAAAAAAGAATGGTTACAATCCGATTAATATGTTCGGAGATATGCGTGGACAAACATACATACATACATACACCAATGAAATTTTGTATATTTGTTTGGACGCCCTAATAGATTATCATATGTGAATATATTGCAGTCCAATAATATTACATACATACGTGTCGAATCGATTAAAAATAAGTAGTACATGGTAATAGTGGAATATATACAATGAAATAAAGGATATTATAAGAATAATTAATAATCACGCATGTTAAATAAATATAATCATATTATTAGGAAGCAAGTTTTATACAAAACATATTGTTATCGTAAATAAAATAAATAAACAAATATCTTCAAGCACTTTATCCCCGAAAAAATAATGAGAAACATCAGTATTAATACTAAATAAACAGTAAATCTGGTTTTCACCGATAACACTGTATTTATAGTTTCATCAGTGTTTATATTTTGAAAGTGATAGCTCAGAGTATATAAATACTGGTGATAGTAATATTTATTTAGGACTTAATTATTTTTAGAATGCGATAAATATGTAAATATAATCATTACTTATCTCTTTAAAACACGATTCCAATAAAAGCCTTTTTTTTAACCGACTTAAAAAAAAAGAGGAGGTTCTTAATTCGTTTTTTTTTATGTTTGTTACCTCATAACTCCGTCATTTATTAACCGATTTGGAAAATTCTTTTTTATTTGAAAGGGTACACTTCCCGTTTGGTCCCATTGTCTTGCCAATCAGATAAGGATTTGATTACTTCTTAGTGTACTTTGAAGTCGGTTTATGTTTTTTGTAAAACAGTCCAATTATTGCTAATACAAATAAAAATCCGACCAACTCATTAAAAAAATATACTATATTATTTTACGAAAGTTATTATTTATCTACATTTAATAAAGTAGTAGTTTTGCCACCGCACTGGGGCACGCAATTGTTGTCAGTGCGATTAAAATGTAAATATTATGTAATGAATCTAACCTTGTTTGAAAAGAGTAATTGCCGAGTTAATTGCCGGCTCTTCTCAGCAAATGCAACCTTCCGAACCAGTACTAGAGTATAGGCAGACTTTTCATAAGTGCCTGCGTAGGTCTGTTTGAATAAATGACTTTGAATTTTTTTTTTAAACTTATATCTTCTCCAACCCTTCGTAATTAAAATACCTATTTATTTTTCATTTAAAAAATTGTGAATCAAATTCTTCATACTCAATAACTAAAATATTTTAAGATGTTTATTTAAGCTGAACTTAATAAATCCTATGTCTTTATTAGGTTTCTTAGTCGATACGGCGCATTTCACTGGAAATTATGCACCGAAATTCTCTATCCAAGCAGCCTACTTAACTCCAGCAGGTTTGTAATCATTTTATTACTTTTCAACTAGCGATATACTACCCATAAGCTATTCCTCAACATTATAATTTATGTATCTAAGTTGACCTTGTACGAAAACGCTTAATAATTCCGAAGCAAATCGCTAAGTTATTAATGTATTAAATTTATGACGGGCCCATTTACCTGTTAGGCAAGTCGCCAGTTCATTGTTTATTGGCCAATTCTTTATGTGAAGCCGGGATTTTGGCCGCGCTTGTGCGTAAGCTTAGTCCGAAATAAAAGTCTGTGGGTTTTCGAACGCATGAATTTGGAATTTCGCACTAAAGCCTAACATAAACAAAAACTCGCTGTATATTTTGTCAGAATGCGGCCGTTGAGTTTTTACTGTGATTTTTCGTGGGTGTTCTGTAAAAAATACAAATCGATTAATGGCTGGCTTATCCTTGACCATTCCCGGTATTCAGATGGTCTAGCTAGAATTAATGAAAAGCTCTGCTTTTTAAAACAATAATATGTTTCTTTTATTATAGAGGAAGAATTAATACCAAAAAGAAAACCACTAATGGGAACAGCTGCCAGAAAGTGTGAAATCAAACAAGTTGAAGGTTTGGAGTCGGATCAATGGGACGAGGTCGTACCAATGACTGCTCTACAATCTGGTAGTGAGGAGACCAGGATGACCTTTCAAAAGGTAACTACTTACCTTGATTATTAAAAAAATTATATTATAAGAACTTTGTGAACTGACCACTGGGGCACGAACTGACGATTGCGGTTTGTGTGGGAGTTACCCTGACTGTTATGTCTTAGTTGCGGGTTCTATTCCAACCCACATGTTTATAAATGGTTGTAAATATCTTATTACCATAGTCCAATTTCTGCTTGGCTTGGGATCAAATAGCCCTATCTAAAAAAGTGTCTGGATATTTATTTATTTACTTATCCACAATTACTTACTGAATTAATCAAATGTTTGATTGCTCAAGATAGCTTTTGTAATGATCGAATATCTTGTTATTAAGCTTTATTTTCAATACAACAATGGGTCCCTAAAATTTAATCTAGTCCATCTAATAAAACTCACAGTGTATTTTTTTAAAGGCTCAGACTCTCTTTTATTTCAGAAATCGATATAGGTACATTAGCCAAATCACATTTTGCGGGATCCATCTCGCAGCAAAAATGTCTAGACTATTTTTAACCAAACACCAATTTCTATAGATCCCCAATAAAATTTCCAATGTTTCTAAATTGTGATTTTTCTAAAATCCCAATACCATAAAGGCGATCCATCCAAATATCACTGCATTTTTATTTGGCGTCCTCGTAAAGCAAAAACTTGAAAATAAATCAGATTGCACTCAATAATTTTCATCGTGCAGCTGTGATATTTTCACTAGTATTTTGAAGCGTTACGATAAATCATAGGTTTATTCGATGTGTAGCGAGAGAGTAAACGAATATGTGTCTAAAAATACTAGTCAATATAAACATGAATGCATATGGATCTAAATATCACATTGTAATTAGGTGAGGTCTTTACTAAGTATGTATCATTCAAAATAGTAGTATAGTATATCAGTTATCTGATTTCCATAGTTGCCATGGTACATAAAAGCTCTAATAAGTTTGGGATCAGCTAGCCATGTGCTGTTAATAAAAATGATTTCAGTATGTACAATATTGAAAGTTACTCGAGAATTTTTATTCCATGAACATAGCCTACATAATTACTATATCGTTCCGCCTATATTCCATTATGGTATGAAAAAACCACAGATTATTCCATGGAATAGTATTTGTGTTCCGGTTTTTTCAACCTTTCTCAGAACACTGATGATTTTGGATTATACAACTCCCTGTCTATTTCAGGTTGTGAGTGATGAAGCCTATACACACATCCGGGTAAACATATACCCTGATGGTGGTATAGCAAGACTTCGGGTCTTCGGTGAAGCGAGGGCGCCACCTCCTTCTATTACTGATCTCGTAGACTTGGTGTCTATGCTTTATGGTGGAATTTGCCAAGGTGAGTTGTCATTTCTCCCTTTTCTCGTTGTTCAATATCAAAAGCATATTATAGCCAAGTTTTTCACGGATTCTCTGTAAACTCTAAGATAACATGGACCATTGCAAAGATAGCCACTATCATGATGTGGTTTTTGTGGAAACTTCATATATAATTCAAACATTCGTGATATATTATTTGTGCTTGCGCGGTATTCGTTTTCGAATTGACATAAATAATGACAATCATATAAAATTTCTTATAATTTAATTTTGTTTAAGGTTTCTCCAACGCTCATTATGGCAATCCTAAGAATGTAATCAAGCCTAAGAAGGGAGAGAGTATGGCAGATGGCTGGGAAACAGCCAGGAGACTAGACAGACCTGAAGTCATTGAAGCGAACGAGGATGGCACTATGGTAGTTACAGGTAACATCAACAATAATAACGTAACTATGATATTCTGAATTTATTATAAAATTCCTTTTTAATTTTAAATAATCTTTCAGGAAATGAATGGGCAGTTTTCAAGTTGGGTTTCCATGGGAGGCTCAGAAGAATCTGCGCGGATACATCGCACTTCAAGGGGAACTTCCCTGACTCGGTGATGGTTGAAGGTATCAACCTTAACCGTGAAGACTGGTCTCATGATGTGGAACCGCTTAACTGGAAGACAGTGTTGAAGGCGAGTAAGGTAAGAGAACTGACATTGTAAAGAAATATCTTTATAAATATGTTTTTAGTATAACAATAAATATTTTAAGAGTTTAGCTGCGAGCTTGAAATGTATAATGTATGAGGCCATACTTGGCCTGAGAAATGTGATTCGATTTTTACAGTTTTAATTACAAAATAACAAAACTCTTTCATTAAATTTCAGCTCTCAGCAAATAAAGAACACTGGTTCGACTGTGATTCCGACAGCATCACTCACATCAGAGTAACGATGGCACCAGATGGTGGCATCAGTAGGATACGAACATTTGGATACGTCGATACTAGAAATATTGTACTGAATTCATAAAATCTAGGATTAGGAGACAAGTTTGATTAAATTAGGATATAAGTCACTTTTATGTACCGATAGCTGCGTATATTTAAAAAATAAAAAATATAATTTATTACAGCTATTGATATGACCGTATTGTAATTTTGAAATATTTTATTATGTTGTTTGTTGAATTTATTGAATTTTATGTTTTGTGTTATGTATGCGTATAGAATAATATTTTAATCATGAACCAAGTATTATAGACATATAAAATAAATGTATAATTAATGTTCAATGTTCTTCATTTTATTACATATATCCCCTGTACGAAATATTGCGAATTTTAGTTAAAAACAATTATAACTTATCGTATCAAAAGTTGCTAATTTAGCAACTTGCAAAACTTTTAAAGCTTCATCGGGGAAAGTTGACACACCAACTATTTTAAGTATAAATTGTTGTGCTGTTATTCATAAAAGCTCTATTCACGCGTCAGTATCCAAGCTTTTAAAGCTGGCATCTGCAATCTCCTGTATAATATCCGGCTTGAAACTTTGCACCGTACTTTGTATTGGCTACTCGTGTAAACTTGATTGAAGCAGCTTTGGAGATGTGTCTTTAATATATAACTCTTACATAAGCTTGATTTGTATGGGCTAAACATTTTGTTCTACAACGATAAATATTTCAGCCCATATAATATGGTAAAGCGTCAATTAAATGCACCACCCAAAGCTGCAAGGCGCTGTATGGAAAACTGCGCAACCACGTGGCACCGCAACGCGACCCGTGCTCGGTTGCCGAGTGCAAAGACTCGACTGGTTGCCTAAATTGCAATACAAAATTAAAGATCCGTGCCGTGAGAAGTGCCGTGTATTTCGCGGTGGTATTCACAGCTTATAATTTTCACTGGTATACATTTGCAAACATGGATTAATTCAGATTTATAATATTGTCAATAATCTACGATATAAATAATAAATAAAATAAATAAATATCCTGGGACATTCCTCACACACGGTCATCTGATCCCAAACTAAGCAGAGCTTGTACTATGGAAACCAGATAACTGATATAATACATATTATACTACTTTTTGTTCGTAAATACATACTTAATATACAATTATGTATATTAAGTACACCCAGACACCCAGACTCAGGACATACAGACATGTTCATGGACACAAATGCATGTCCTGTGTGGGAATCGAACCCACGACCTGCGGCGCGTAAGGTGAACCTTAACCAACTGCCAACTGGCCCGTCAAATATCTATAACTTGTCCTTTTTCATTGTTTTACTACAGAACCAACCTTTATAAATATAATCTAAAGGTTATTGTTATTACCTAAGAAGTGAATTATCAAGTATTTATTATTATAATATACTTTGGTAAGTATCATTATCAGACTGTCTGGCTTGTCCAAGTAATTAGCCGATTATAGTCGGTTATTACCAAAGTAGATAAGCAGAATTAAATAAACGAGCTTAATTGGTGTCACATAATAGTAATTGTTTATAAAATAAGCGGAGACTACAATAAATGTAATGTTGGGGACACATTTTTTGAATTTGTCTTATTTTATTTTAACATTTTTAAGAGAAACTTACAGCTAAAATGACAATAATAATACACATACTTTAACATAAGCCAATTAAAAGTTTCTTCATATAGCATGATACATTTTGAATAATTAAGATCTTGCTAAGGGATCTTGCTAAGGGCATTAAATTTTCCTCAGGATATTTCCATCACCAAAATATCTTTGAGGTCTGTTCCCTTTGGCGGAGGAATATATGGCAAAAAAGTCATGGCATGGTAAGTGGTATGGTAATTTGTCTCACTCAAAAAGAAATCTGCACCATAAAAATATGCATTTAAGTGTTTACCAAATTATCACAAACTATGGAGAAATTATATTCAAAATAAAATGTACATAGTAACATATTGTATCAAATTCAGAGGTACGAACCGTGATAAGATGGGGCATAATCGAAAGCGGCAATAAAACTCAACACAGAGTGCAATCGATTAACCCTAATTACTTTAACCTTTCGTGATCATTCTTGACTTCGATGAATGCAGATTATTTTATTTCATTTTCAATTGATTGATGATTAATAATTTAATACTTCGTAGTGCATGCTCGGGTCACAGAGTACACCTTCAGTGAGATGTGTCGTATAGTTCATGCATTGGTCACTGCTAAAGTTTATGAGTGTTGAAACGAAGCGGTGAGCACAAACAAACTAATTTCCTGGTTCTTTTCCTGGTTACCAGCTTGGGCCTTTAGACTCGGTTCAGCGACCGTGCCATGAGAATTGTTGACGATCCCGAGCTCACAAGCGGTTTAGAGCCCCTCAGTCTGAGGAGAGACTTTGCCTCCTTATGTGTGTTCTACCACTTGTACAACGGAGAGTGTTCTAAGGAATTGTTCGACTTGATGCCCACGGCTACCTTTCACCATCGCAACTCTCGCCATCGACGGGGAATCCATCCACACACACATTGAAAACAGAATTGTTTCGAACTGCGCGTGCTAAAAGGAATTTTCTTCCGCGGACGCTCAGACTGTGGAATGAGCTCCCCGCCGTGGTTTTCCCAATGGAGTACAGCATGGGGTTCTTCAAAAAGGGTGTGAAGCGGTTTCTTCAGGGTCGGCAACGCGCGAGTGATACCCCTGGTGTTGCTAGCGTCCATAGGCTACAGTAACTGCTTACCATAAAGCGGGCCGTATGCTAGCCCTATGCTAGGCCACCTTAGTGGTATAAAATAAAAAAAAAACCCGAGAACCCTTCTTCATTTCCCACACTCGACTTGAACAGTGATACGTAACTTAACCTTTACAAATTCATTTTCATTCTTTGACTGTTTGACGATACGCGCGGGCGAGGAAAGCAATAGAAATCAATTGTTATTTTTTAAGCGCATGTCAAGGGACTCAATGATTTTTATATCATTGTATTTAACCATCTAAAATATAGGTAAACCATGGTAAAAGCTAATCATTAAACTGAAATTATTCTTTTTAACAAGAATAGGTATATCGACCACAATCTCAAAATTGTTGGTTTGGCCGTAGGTAACCAAAAGGGAAAAAAAAATAGGATACCGAAGCTATTCCAAGTGAAAACAAAGGCAAATAGGTACCTGTTCTGTAGCCTCAGGTGTCTACGAATCGAGGCGTGTATCCACAAGGGACATTAGTGCGTGTATTACGTGTCTAGGCGTTATTTGTTTGAAACCCAATACTTTGGAAATGATATGGGACGTAAGGATGTATTTGGATGCTTTAAATTAAGGTATTTTATTTCTTTGAAAGGCTACGGCATGTATGTAGTTTTCTGACATGCCTAATTGGTGTGATCTTAGTAAATGTATTTTATTTTCGTACAGTTGTCTGTCGGTAATTTAATTCAGCTATGTTTGAAAATTATGCAGTGAGATAGAAAACTGATCTCAAAATAAAAGAAGTCATCAATTGATAATAAAGATACAAATAAAGAATGACAACATTTTTTAATTTCGAAATTCAAATGTTTGAATGAATTTTTCGTTTTAAAAAGCCAGTTTCTAGCAATTCATGCTATGATATTTTTGTAGCATCTAAAATATTTCAATTAATCAAACATGAATAGTCATACATGTAGCTGCTATGTGCTACCGATTATTATTATCTCCAAAAGTGGTAATAACCGGTTTTTGCCCCTACCCGACCTTTCACCCAATAGCAACTGGCACCCGAGACATTTAATCAACGAATGATTTTGAACGTTACGTATTGTAACTACCCGGGTTTTTTAATGTTGCTTAATATAATCATATATAATATATAGGTCATATTGATAACGTTGTTTTTGTCATCAAAACAGTGTATTTTTATTTTGTTGCTATTTGAATATTACATAACATATTTTTTGTATTGGTGATTTTAAATAAAATGTTCCTTCACATTTATAGTACATTTTGATACATGTGTGCAAAGTTGGTTATTAACACTCGAGGCGATAAGTGTGAGTCATACGACGTTTTTCAACACACTTGCGAGGAAAAAAACAGACTTGTATTTTGCAATAAATGTCACTTTACGAGCGAGTCTGTTGAAAAAGATATTTATATTGAAATGTTACTTATTGCTTATCCGAACTCGACCTCTCGCGTGGTATTTTAATATATTTCGTATAATAGCTTTTGGAATTATATTTAAAGGCCAAGTGCGAGTCAGACTCATGCACTGATGGTTCCTTACAGACTAGGTATGTAAATAGTTCGTTCATTACGGGGAGATTTATCGCCTTTTTCCGATTATGTAATTTTTTTATGCGATGTAGTAACTAAAAATTTACGGTTTGATCCTATAAGAGTTCCGTTTTATTTTCGTTTCAGGTACGGATCTCTAAACACAATTGTTATTATAATTCATGTTAATTTGTTAATATAATGGTTATTTATAGTAGATCAGATTTACTACAAGAATCGATGGCAATCGTATTATAAATAAAATAAATAAATATCCTGGGCCATTCCTCACACACGGTCATCTGATCCCAAGCTAAGCAGAGCTTGTACTATGGAAACCAGATAACTGATATAATACATACCTACTTTTTGTTTGTAAATACACATACTTAATATACATAATTACACCCAGACTCAGGACATGCAGACATGTTCATGCACACAAATGCATGTCCTGGGTAGGATTTGAGCCCACGACCAGCGGAGTGATAGGTGTAATTGTATGTATAATAAATATGTATTTACAAACAAAAAGTATTATATGTTTATAACAGTTATCTGGTTACCATATCTGCTTAGTTTGGCAATGACCGTATGTGAGGAATGTTCCAGGATATTTATTTATTTAAATTTTCTTACTCCTCACCACCATTCTGGTGGACTAAGAAAAGACAAGGAAGATGATACATGTATAAATAAATTACATTGTAGAAAATATACTACGAAAAAAAATACTTGATTTAGGTACAAGTATACTAATTATCTGTATTTATCGTGGCCTGACTGATTGATTGATTACATGAAAGATCAACGTAGAAACCCACTTGTCATGGAACCATGAAATTCGGTAATTATGTTTCTATGGTAACGAAGTTTGTACTGAGACTTGACTTAGCATATTATCATTTTATATCAACAGCCAAAGACGTATAAAAATCTAGACGGTGTGTCACCTTATAAGAAAGTAAAGCGGGATATTTCCTACGTATGCGTGACTAAAATCAGTACGACCCAAGCAGGCACAAGTGATACTGAGCCCTATTGTCACTGTCAACGTCTCAATGAGGAATGACAATCGATCGGCTTCCTATGTGCGTAAAGCCATGTATTTACAAGAAAGCCGGCTTCCTTTTGGTGCTTCACTCGTTTATAAGGCGACACTGTCTTAACTTTTTTATAAGTCTATGTCAACAGCATGTAAATATGTATAAAAATCCGTTATGTTTAATGATAAATGCATGGTAATTGGTATTTAGCCTTTTATTTGGAAATCAAAAGAAACACGCATTTCAGTGATAAAAAAAAAAAATTTGGGGAAATAAGGATAAACGTGTACATGGGAGTTCTTCAATTTTGAAGACTAATTCAAGAAAGCTTGATCATTTCGTAGGAAATTAAGATCGATATACTGGGTGGAGATTTCGAGATGGCATATTTTCGAAACCTATGTTGGGTTAGTCATGCTGAACAACTTTTATAATGGGACCAACACTGAATACTCAAACATTTTTTTTTCATTTCATACATTATGATCGAGCAAGGTTGACAATTAATGTGGAAAGTCAATTTTTTCTTTGAGAATTCACTATTTGTTCCTTAGTAAAATTTTGTTCAGCATGGCTAACCCAACATAGGTTTCGAAAATATGCCATCTCGAAATCTCCAACTGTTATTTGAGCGTTTTTGAAAATTTAAGTTAGCTCCCTCGAGAACAACGGTAAAATCCGGGGAATTTTACATTAACCTAATGACTCCAACCTTGATATCAATCTGTGACTATTTCTATAGATTTTTTCTCTCGGTATTTCCCGATACACATAGTTATTACTCGTGACCTTCAGACTCTACTCCTACAAGTTTTCCATGTCTCAACTACAGTTATTCTTGTGTAGCTATTTTCCGCAAATCTATCAGGCAGTCACCACAATCTATAAATTAGTGTTTATTATTAGAATTTAAACTATTCCGCCAATTTAAACTTTTTTGCTCCTCCATTGAATTCTGTCGCGAATCAAGGTCGGAATTCTTTTTTGCTTATTTATACTTATATAATGGATGTTTTTATTTATCTTTTTGTAGTTTATTCTAGAATATCGTGTGACATAGCCTATATGACAGATGCCAAGATAGCATGGACTTTAGCCTGCCCTAATTCCAGTTTACCCACATTGCCATCCTCACAGAGGCAATGGGATGGGCCACTCTGCGAGCTAGTACGGAATCAACTTATAGAAACGTCAACTAGCCACGCTGATCTCGCCCGTCTCATTGCCGTGTCAGAATGGGAATCGGGTCTTTGGCTGCGAGCTCTTCCGTCAGCAAACATAGGAACCTTGCTCGATCCATCTACTTTCCGGCTTGCGTCTTGTCTTCGTCTGGGTGCACCTATCTATGTGTCTCATCGCTGCCAGTGTGGTACTTTCGTCGATCAGCTTGGCCACCACGGGCTATCGTGCATAAAAAGTGCAGGCAGGATTCCGCGCCATTCGGACCTCAACGACATCATCCGCAGGGCTCTTGCCAGCGCCCACGTAAGTATCAGCTATTCGTGAACCGAGCGGCTTGATGCGGGACGATGGCAAGAGGCCTGATGGAATTACTCTGATGCCCTGGAAGATGGGGCGGCCTTTAGTATGGGACGCAACTTGCGTCGATACTCTTGCGCCGTCCCACCTTCCAGAGACTATCAAAAAGGCGGGTGGTGCGGCTGTCTGTGCCGAAAGCCTCAAGCGGCGCAAATATAGTAAGCTAGATGTTGCCTACATATTTGAGCCGTTTGGGGTAGAGACTTTGGGCCCGTGGGGGCCAGGAGCCCATCGTATTTATCGCGAAATTTCAAAGCGTCTGATCGACGCTTCACGTGACCAGAGGGCTGGCGAATACCTAGGTCAGAGGATTAGCATTGCCATACAGCGTGGCAATGCCGCCAGCGTTCTGGGCACTTTACCCACTGGCAGCGACCCGGAAAAGCTTTCCTTTTTATAAACGGCTTTCTCCCCTTTTATTATTTTATTTCTTTATATTTCTGTTTTCTTTTTATTTTTTCCTATGTAAATATTCTTTATATTTCTATATCATTTGTAAATATTGCCATCTAGTTTATAAATTAATCTTATTGTATATTATTAAATTTGTCTTGTATTCATAATAAAAAAAAATGTAAAGAATATCCATAAATAATTAACTCCGAAGCTGCTGTTTTCAAAATACGATGTAAGAATAATTGTATTTTCGTGACCACTCAATGCAAATCTGAAAGAATTTAACTGCTACAACAAAAACATAAAATACTACAATGTTTCGGTTGTAAACCTCGTCACGGTACATTGTACAAATGAATGTTAAGATAAAAAGGCAAGTTTCTAGAATATAAAAATAATTTGCATTTGAAATGCACTTGTGTGCAATTTGAAAATGTGACAAAATGTGAATTTTGATTTAGGGTACCTTGTAAATATAAAATAAAACCTATATTTTCCACTTAGCAATAAGAAACTAAAAATATTTTCACGAATTTGATTTACGTATCGTGAAAAAAAAACATTTTTGTACCATGTAGATGTTCATAGTTCACCGACTGGAGAGGTTAAAAAGATTATAAGCGAAATATTCGCTTCTTTTATAATAAAAATTCCTTTTGTAATGCACCTTGATACTTGAAATTACGAAGCATTTTTCGGTAATCCATCTCATTACAAAGACTATCAAAAAGTAAATTTACAGATATACCTAGTCTATTAAAACTGACTACTAGGAGGTATATGTTATAAATTAAGAAATGAAAAGAGTACAATCTGTCTATCAAACTAATAAGATTAAAATTAGAATAATATATCATCATCATTATCAGCCTATAATGTCCCACTGCTGAGCATAGGCCTCCTTTCACAAATGAGGGTGAAAGGAATGGGCAATACTCCACCACGCGTGCCCACTGCGAATTGGTGGAGGAAGGCTAGTGGTCGACCTACTTACTGTTGGAATTTTTCAAGCCACCTAGGAGCCATCAGATAAACAGATAAACATATTTATTAGTAATATTTAAGATTACATCCAACTAGCTTAAATAACCGGGACCAATGGCTTTACGTTTCGCTCGTATCGCTCGGATCGTAAACGCTCGATTTGAAATACCACTAGGCGGTCACCCATCCAGATACCGACCACAACAGACGTAGCTTAACTTTTCCGATCGATTAAGAACGGCTAATCGATACCTATACATGGGAGTAAGGTGAAAAATGTTTTCACTGTTCATTACTTTTTTGTTATACAATAGTTCTTGTAGTAGTGAAACGGCCAAGCCACATATTTTGACTACGGTGTGTAGAGTTTGTGAAGTTAGGGCTCGTAGAGTAAGGGCATGTAGAGTTATAAGCTTGGCTCTACATGAGATCTGATAAATTTTTGACAGTGCGAGCCATATGTCTTGACAAAATTTTACATAAAAATGTTTTTGCTGGGATTTCACTTGCAAGTTGTTTTTTTTTTGTGTTTGAAATTTCCAACTTTTATAATTTTTTTGTTGATTGTGTACTAATACAAGCTTACATTCCAAATTTCAGCTTTCTAGGACTTAAGGAAGTACCCTAAGAGTTTTGATGATCATCAGTATTCATCAGTGAGTCAGTGACGAAATCGGGGATTTTTAGATATCAATAAAATCTAAAGTATAAGAGCTATGTTATTAAAACTTAATATGTTCAATAAGTTTACTATTGACATCATGTCCCAAGAATTTTGTTTATCTGGTATAATCCAAACCCAAGTTATGAGGTTTCAAAAAAACGACGAAGCGCTTCGAGAAAAGGTGTAGTGCCCTTGCGCTTCGCTTGGCCCCCCGCCAAGACGACAAACAATAATGAAAATAAAATAAAAAGAAGACAGATAATGAAAATATTTACCATTTCTATAAATGGTAAATATATTAAATACTTAACTGATAAAGTTCATTCACTACGGAACACAACACACAAAAACTTAGTAGACAGTCGCGTGTATTTATTTATAAACATACAATGATTACAACAAATCGGCATCGTATAAAAGGGTAAACATAACAGTCAGTAATCAGTCTACTGAGACGCGTTCCCTTGTCACTTTGACTGTTACTTAGACTGTTTTGTTTAAATTAAAGTTAATAAAATGATACAAAAGAAATCACCCGCTTTTACGGAGTTGAGTGAATTTGCCAGCGATAGCGTGAGTATACTTACAAGCTTTATTTCAATTAATTTTTACCACTTTAAGCTTAACTTTCCTAAGCTATGCTTTTAGTAGAAAATGTTAGGATTTTCATAGTAATTTTCTTTTATTTTTGGATTGCTTATTTTTGGCTTCACTCCGATCTCGAGGGATCTTATGTTTTCTAGACATAAAAAATATGTTATTCCAAGTTATGATCTATCTGTTGTAGAAATCTGTACAGCAAATTTCATCCCGATTGGTTGTGCCATTTTTGCATCAAGAGGTAACAAATGTAAAACCAAACAAACTAACTTTCGTATTAATTATTTAACGTGTAACGGAAAGGGTATATCTACCCGAAAAGGTTGAAGACTACGTCAGTTTCTACAAAAAAAAAGCTCAAAATTAATTACTCAAAAATTCATACTGAATTTTTGCTTCCGAGTTTATTGAATTTAAATCATAACCAATTTATCACCGGTCTATGAGGGTCATTATCTTTTCACGTCACTTGCTAATATTATTATAAATTTTTCTCTTTCACGATCTGTGCGCCTAGTACCAGAGAAGTCGTGTACGTTTACAAATGTTTCCCTTTAGTTTATTTTTTATTTCTAAGACAGACTTAAGTAAGTCATGCTCACTTTAAGGCCTTTGCTTGCGGTGGCGTCGTGTGACGGGTCGCTCACTTCCCTCCAATATGGCAAGGAGGGCGATGGCTGCCACACGCGTCATACTTGTGAATAGGTGCTGCTTGTAGAGGCTGGTCTGCTAAAGTTTGCCATTTATTTATTTACTTATTAAATATAGATTCAGTCTACTTTGTAGTTTTGCCGCCGCGCCGGGGCACGCAATTGTTGTCAGTGCAATTAGAATGTAAATATTATGTAATGAATCTAAGCTTGTTTTGAAAAGAGTAATTGCTGAGTTTATTGCCGCCTCTTCTCAGCAAATGCAACCTTCCGAACTGGTATTAGAGTATTAGAGTCAGACTTTTCATATGTGCCTGCGAAGGTCTATTTGAATAAATGATTTTGAATTTGAATTTGAATGCACTCTTTTTGTGACACGGTGTTTAAGTGAACGTTAGAAAAAAAAAACAATTCTTCATATTATAAGCTGTGGTTTTAATGCATAACTTTTCTTTATGATATAGGCTGGTGGTGAAGTAATGTTTGCAACAGACGACTTCTTTGCAAAATGTGAGAACATGATATCAGATACGGACCCGATTTTTATAGAGGATAAGTACACAGAGTTCGGTAAATGGATGGACGGGTGGGAGACACGTAGGAAGAGGATCCCTGGCCACGATTGGTGCATTGTGAAGCTTGCTACCGTATGTGTAATTAGAGGTATGTTACATATAAATAATTAATTTACAAATTGAAAAAATATTACTTGTAATTTTTGTATATTTTGATAATAATTGGACTGTTTTACAAAAACCTTAAACCGACTTCAAAGTACACTAAGAAGTAATCAAATCCTGATCTAATGACAATGGGACCAAACGGGAAGCGTACCCTTTCAGATAAAAAAAGAATTTTCCAAATCGGTTAATAAATGACGGAGTTACGAGGTAACAAACATTAAAAAAAAAAAAAAAAAATACAATCGAATTGAGAACCTCCTCCTTTTTTGAAGTCGGTTAAAAATGGCAAAATAAGGTATGATTTCGAGATATCTTAGTATCCATAAATTAAATTATTAAAAGAAACAAAAAACCCGACTACGTAGATAAAACAAAAAATAAACGAAAAGAAAAACAAGCTCTTTAATCTATAGAATTTTGAATATAACTTGAATCCCCGACTGCCTTATAGCATTCAAGTTATATTAAAAATTCTATAGATTAAAGAGCTTGTTGTTCTTGTTTTACGCAGTCGGGTTTTTTGTTTCTTTTAATAATTTAATTTATTTCAGACTTTTTAGTTTTATACAGAGTGAGTTGTATGTATAGTACGTAAATGAGCGGTACCGTAAAGTAACATAATGGTGCCGATTCTGTTGTAAATCGCACTAAACTAATTTTAGTCACATCTCATCTCTTTCTTACGAACATTATTGAAAAAGGATAGAACATATTTTAATTTTTCAAAATTTTGCGTGTATTTAGGCGTAACCGCGATAGAAGGCGACTAAATTTATATTGAAAACAAGCATTGCACTAAGTTGACAGGACTAAATTTCATACATCCTTTTCTTATGTTCTTTGTTAGAAAGAGACATAGCGAGATTAAAATTATTTTAGTTGTGAACAACAGAATCAGGGCCTTTGTAATTAAAAAAAAACGTTTTTATTCGTAGACGCCATATAAAAATAATATACCCTATGACACTCCCACAGTCAAGACGAATCTAACGACACCTCATATTTTTAAATCCATCAAGCTGTTTAGACTGCAGAGCATGCCAAAGAAATAGACATACCTACATACATACATACACTTCAAATCAGTGTCAGTTTAGAGTTATTTCATACTTTCTGTTAAATTACTTTTTATTTCGTCATTTTTAGTTTTTCTTAAATGCACTAGAATTTGACCAAGGTTTTGAGATGTTTTTCCTTTAACACCACACCCGTAGCTCGTATCAATAAGCCACATCAGGCTGTCACACATATTTGTCTCTATCTTGAAAACTAATGAACCGATTTCGATGAAACTTGCACTAGTACGTACTAAGTTGAAGTAAATGTAAGCCAATAAAAAAATGGTTACAATCCGATTCCGAATATATTTGGAGATATTCGTGGACAAACATACATACATACACCTATGAAATTTTGTATATTTGTTTGGAAGCCCTAATAGATTATCATATGTGAATATATTGCAGTTCCAATAATATTATGTACATACATACGTGTCGAATTGATAATCTCCTTTTTTTGAAGTCGATTAAAAATAAGTAGTACATGGTAATAGTGGAATATAAACAATGAAATAAAGGATATTAATAATCACGCATGTTAAATAAATATAATCATATTATTAGGTAGCAAGTTTTATACAAAACATATCGTAAATAAAATAAATAAACAAATATCTTCAAGCACTTTATCCCCGAAGAGATAATGAGAAACATGATTATTAATACTAAATAAACAGTAAATCTGCTTTTAACCGATAACACTGTATTTATAGTTTCATCAGTGTTTATATTTTAAAAGTGATAGTAATATTTATTTACCCCTTAATTATTTTTAGAATGCGATAAATATGTAAATATAATCATTACTTTTATCTCTTTAAAACACGATTCCAATAAAAGTCTTTTTTTGCTAATACAAATAAAAATCCGACTAACTCATTAAAAAAATATACTACTATATTTTACGAAAGTTATTATTTACCCACATTTAATAAAGTAGTAGTTTTGCCGCCTCGCCGGGGCACGCAATTGTTGTCAGTGCGATTAGAATGTAAATATTATGTAATGAATCTAAGCTTGTTTGAAAAGAGTAATTGCGGAGTTAATTGCCGGCTCTTCTCAGCAAATGCAACCTTCCGAACCAGTATTAGTGTATAGGCAGACTTTTCATAAGTGCCTGCGTAGGTCTGTTTGAATAAATGATTTTAAATTTTGGTTTTTTTTTAAACTTATATCTTCTCCAACCTTACAGCTTCGTAATTAAAATACGTATTTATTTTTCACTTAAAATAATTGTAAAACAAATTCCTCATCCTCAATAACTAAAATATTTTTAGATGTTTATTTTACGAATAGCTGAACTTAATAAATATCTTTTTTAGGTTTCTTAGTTGATACGGCTCACTTCACTGGAAATTATGCACCGAAATACTCTATCCAAGCAGCCTACTTAACTCCAGCAGGTTTGTAATTCTTTTTTTAATTTTCAACTAGCTCAATATTACCCATAAGCTATTCCTCAACATTATAATTTATGTATCTAAGTTGACCTTGTACGAAAACGCTTAATAATTCCGAAGCAAATCGCTAAGTTATTAATGTATTAAATTTATGACGGGCCCATTTACCTGTTAGGCAAGTCGCCAGTTCATTGTTTATTGGCCAATTCTTTATGTGAAGCCGGGATTTTGGCCGCGCTTGTGCGTAAGCTTAGTCCGAAATAAAAGTCTCTGGGTTTTCGAACGCATGAATTTGGAATTTCGCACTAAAGCCTAACGTAAACAAAAACTCGCTGTATATTTTGTCAGAATGCGGCCGTTGAGTTTTTACTGTGATTTTTCGTGGGTGTTCTGTAAAAAATACAAATCGATTAATGGCTGGCTTATCCTTGACCATTCCCGGTATTCAGATGGTCTACTAGCTAGAATTAATGAAAAGCTCTGCTTTTTAAAACTAAAATATGTTTCTTTTATTATAGAGGAAGAATTAATACCAAAAAGAAAACCACTAATGGGAACAGCTGCCAGAAAGTGTGAAATCAAACAAGTTGAAGGTTTGGAGTCGGATCAATGGGACGAGGTCGTACCAATTACTGCTCTACAATCTGGTAGTGAGGAGACCAGGATGACCTTTCAAAAGGTAACTACTTACCTTGATTATTAAAAAAATTATGGTATAAGAACTTTGTGAACTGACGATTGCGGTTTGTGTGGGAGTTACCCTGACTGTTATGTCTTAGTTGCGAGTTCTATTCCAATCCACATGTTTATAAATGGTTGTAAATATCTTATTACCATAGTCCAATTTCTGCTTGGCTTGGGATCAAATAGCCCTATCTAAAAAAGTGTCTGGATATTTATTTATTTACTTATCCACAATTACTTACTGAATTAATCAAATGTTTGATTGCTCAAGATAGCTTTTGTAATGATCGAATATCTTGTATTGTGCGTACCAAGCCAGAAAAATATGGCAATGTCAGATGAAACAAACTTATGTCTAATCTTCGCGTGCAGATGAGATGGAGATAGCGTGTTCCGCGGAACAAAAATTAACTAAGCGCTTTTTATCTAAATAACTCGTAAAGTATAGAATATTTTAAAAAATCGTTAGTAGCAGCCCTAGGTTATATGTTAGTGATATTATTTATCGAATTTTTGTCTTAATTAGATACACCATGAACGAATAAAACCGAAAATTCATTATTATTAGAGGTAGCTTTGTGATTTTTTTCTATCGAGGAAATTTCATTCCATTATGTTTTTGCTCAGATAGAACCCTCGCGTATATAATGAAAATACCCATATAAAAATATTTTTTCATTTAAATACTATTTACTTGGTTAAATTTCAATTCTACGATTGTTATTTTGCTTTATACGCAGTCTTAAGCTTTATTTTCAATACAACAATGGGTCCCTAAAATTTAATCTAGTCCATCTAATAAAACTCACAGTGTATTTTTTTTAAAGGCTCAGACTCTCTTTTATTTCAGAAATCGATATAGGTACATTAGCCAATCACATTTTGCGGGATCCATCTCGCAGCAAAAATGTCTAGACTATTTTTAACCAAACACCAATTTCTATAGATCCCCAATAAAATTTCCAATGTTTCTAAATTGTGATTTTTCTAAAATCCCAATACCATAAAGGCGATCCATCCAAATATCACTGCATTTTTATTTGGCGACCTCGTAAAGTAAAAACTTGAAAATAAATCAGATTGCACTCAATAATTTTCATCGTGCAGCTGTGATATTTTCACTAGTATTTTGAAGCGTTACGATAAATCATAGGTTTATTCGATGTGTAGCGAGAGAGTAAACGAATATGTGTCTAAAAATACTAGTCAATATAAACATGAATGCATATGGATCTAAATATCACATTGTAATTGGGTAGTTGGAGTAATTGGGTGAGGTCTTTACTAAGTATGTATCATTCAAAATAGTAGTATACTTAGTATATCAGTAATCTGATTTCCATAGTTGCCATGGTATATAAAAGCTCTAATAAGTTTGGGATCAGCTAGCCATGTGCTGTTAATAAAAATGATTTCAGTATGTACAATATTGAAAGTTACTCGAGAATTTTTATTCCATGAACATAGCCTACATAATTACTATATCGATCCACCTATATTCCATTATGGTATGCAAAAACCACAGATTATTCCATGGAATAGTATTTGTGTTCCGGTTTTTTCAACCTTTCTCAGAACACTGATGATTTTAGATTATACAACTCCCTGTCTATTTCAGGTTGTGAGTGATGAAGCCTATACACACATCCGGGTAAACATATACCCTGATGGTGGTATAGCAAGACTTCGGGCCTTCGGCGAAGCGAGGGCGCCACCTCCTTCTATTACTGATCTCGTAGACTTGGTGTCTATGCTTTATGGTGGAATTTGCCAAGGTGAGTTGTTATTTCTCCCTTTCCTCGTAGTACAATATCAATTGTATTATAGCCAAGTTTTTCACGGATTCTCTGTAAACTCTAAGATAACATGGACCATTGCAGAGAAAGCCACTATCATGATGTGGTTTTTGTGGAAACTTCATATATGATTCAAATATTCGTGATATATTATTTGTGCTTGCGCGGTATTCGTTTTCGAATTGACATAAATAATGACAATCATATAAAATTTCTCATAATTTAATTTTGTTTAAGGTTTCTCCAACGCTCATTATGGTAATCCTAAGAATGTAATCAAGCCAAAGAAGGGAGAGAGTATGGCAGATGGCTGGGAAACAGCCAGGAGACTAGACAGACCTGAAGTCATTGAAGCGAACGAGGATGGCACTATGATAGTTACAGGTAACATCAACAATATTAACGTTGTGGGGTTGTCATCTAGGTTGCTAGTAAAATAATTTGAAGGACCTTAGTTTTAAATTAGAATTAATTACGAAAAGTAAATACTCAAAAAACCTTGCTCAAAAGAAATTTGGTAAACTAAGTATGCCACCACTAACCTCTTTCACTTCAACCGCCCGTCCCAGACGTGCGCTAGCAGAGCTCGTTCTTGGTAGGTATTAATCCAAAATCCTATTGTAAATATTCTAATGAATAATTTCACTCGGTGAACAATTTCCAATTAGCGAAGTAAAACATGTCCAAGAAACGTTCTTGAAGAAAACCACTTTCCTTAGACGCGGTATACGATACGCACGAGTGTTTTCATATAGTTCGACCAGCTAACTGCCTCCCATCGCATCCCAAAACGAGGGTAGTTATAAAAAAAGTCAGTAGCAACATTATTAGTCTACCTTATATTTTCTAAAAATGAGCAAGGTCTGAACAAACGTAACTGTATGATATTCTGAATTTATTATAAAATTCCCTTTTTTAATTTTAAATAATCTTTCAGGAAATGAATGGGCAGTTTTCAAGTTGGGTTTCCGTGGGAGGCTCAGAAGAATCTGCGCGGATACATCGCACTTCAAGGGAAACTTCCCTGATTCGGTGATGATTGAAGGTATCAACCTTAACCGTGAAGACTGGTCTCATGATGTGGAACCGCTTAATTGGAAGACAGTGTTGAAGGCGAGTAAGGTAAGAGAACTGACATCGTAAAGAAATATCTTTATAAATAAATATTATAAGAGTTTAGCTAAGAGCTTGAAATGTATGTGGCCACACTTGGTCTGAGACACAATATAGCTTTAATATATATCACAGACCGATGACAAATGGCTAAAACCTCACATAAGACACAACACATTTTAAGGCGATGATAGTTCAGTGGTAGTGACCTCGGATACCGAAACGAAGGTCCCGGGTTCGAATCCTACAATGAGCTTGAGCTTTCGGTGAAGGAAAATATCGTGAGGAAACCATAGCACGGTGGTAGGGTACTTTGTAGTACTCATCTGGCTGGCTACCACCCTCATGTTGGAAATCTGTCGCAAGCACCTATCGGTGTGTTCCGACAGCTGCACTTGAGAGCCAGTTCCTTCTAGGCTTTGTGTGCTTACCACCTTTGGCCACATTATCACTTACCATGGTGAGATTGCGGTCAAACACATTCCTATAAAAAAGCATTACAAACGTGATTCGATTCTTAAAATTTTAATTACAAAATAACAAAACTCTTTCATTAAATTTCAGCTCTCAGCAAATAAAGAACACTGGTTCGACTGTGATTCCGATAGCATCACTCACATCAGAGTAACGATGGCACCAGATGGTGGCATCAGTAGGATACGAACATTTGGATACGTCGATACTAGAAATATTGTTCTGAATTCATAAAATCTAGGATTTAGGAGACAAGTTTGATTAAATTAGGATATAAGTCACTTTTATGTACCGATAGCTGCGTATATTTAAAAAATTAAAAATATAATTTATTACAGCTATTGATATGACCGTATTGTAATTTTGAAATATTTTATTATGTTGTTTGTTGAATTTATTGAATTTTATGTTTTGTGTTATGTATGCGTATAGAATAATATTTTAATCATGAACCAAGTATTATAGACATATAAAATAAATGTATAATTAATGTTTTATGTTCTTCATTTTATTACATATATCCCCTGTACGAAATATTGCGAATGCTGAGTGAAAAACAATTATAACTTATCGTCTCAAAACTAAATTAGCAACTTGCAAAACTTTTAAAGCTTCATCGGGGAGAGTTGACACACCAACTATTTTAAGAATAAAATGTTGTGCTGTTATTCATAAAAGCTCTATTCACGCGACAGAATCAAAGCTTTTAAAGCTGGCATCTGCAATCTCCTGTATAATATCCGGCTTGAAACTTTGCACCGTACTTTGTATTGGCTACTTGTGTAAACTTGATTGAAGCAGCTTTGGAGATGTGTCTTTAAGAGTGCGTACCAAGCCAGAAAAATATGGCAATGTCAGATGAAACAAACTTATGTCTAATCTTCGCGTAGAGATGAGATGGAGATAGCGTGTTTCGCGGAACAAAAATGAACTAAGTGCTTTTTATCTAAATAACTGGTAAAGTATAGAATATTTTAAAAAATCGTTAGTAGCAGCCCTAGGTCATATGTTAATGATATTATTTATCGAATTTTTGTCTTAATTAGATACACCATGAACGAATAAAACCGAAAATTCATTATTATTAGAGGTAGCTTTGTGATTTTTTTCTATCGAGGAAATTTCATTCCATTATGTTTTTGCTCAGATAGAACCCTCACGTATATAATGAAAATACCCATATAAAAATATTTTTTCATTTAAATACTATTTACTTGGGTAAATTTCAATTCTACGATTGTTATTTTGCTTTATACGCACCCTTAATATATAACTCTTACATAAGCTTGATTTGTATGGGCTAAACATTTTGTCCTACAACGATAAATATTTCAGCCCATATAATATGGTAAAGCGTCAATTAAATGCACCACCCAAAGCTGCGAGGCGCTGTATGGAGAACTGCGCAACCACGCGGCACCGCAACGCGACCCGTGCGCGGTTGCCGAGTGCAAAGACTCGACTGGTTGCCTAAATTGCAATACAAAATTAAAGATCCGTGCCGTGAGAAGTGCCGTGTATTTCGCAGTGGTATTCACAGCTTATAATTTTCGCTGGTATACATTTGCAAACATGGATTAATTCAGATTTATAATATTGTCAATAATCTACGATATAAATAATAAATAAAATAAATAAATATCCTGGGACATTCCTCACACACGGTCATCTGATCCCAAACTAAGCAGAGCTTGTACTATGGAAACCAGATAACTGATATAATACATATACTACTTTTTGTTTGTAAATACATACTTAATATACATAATTACACCCAAACTCAGGACATACTGACATGTTCATGCACACAAATGCATGTCCTGTGTGGGAATCGAACCCACGACCTGCGGCGCGTAAGGCTAACCAACAGTGCCAACTGGCCCGTCATATGTAGTCTATAAGTAATATTATTAGAATTAAATACTATTTTAGGTATGTATACATGTAATTTACGAGTGACTGAGTCTCATATTCGCTTATTGAAATAATTTCATACTTTTCTAATAACACTACACGCGTCAAGTCTACGTAATATTCACTAAGAATACCTACATTTTAAATAATAAAGGTCATATTTCAGCGGGGTCACTGAAATGTGTGAAAATGGAATGTTGCCTCGCTCAGGCCTTCTGACACAAGGTGAGAGGTAGACATTTCACTCTCGCAATAATAACCTGCTTTCGGTATGAAAAAAAGTCTTTTATTACACCTAACGTGTATATTTTCAGGGAACGTGCTGTGAATTCAGGGCTGTGCAATTTCGATGAATCAAAACTTGGGAAATGAGATGTAAATGGTATTTTAGTCATATATTTTTAGTAGGTATAATAATTGGTCTTGGGTGTTGAATATGACACTAGTAAATTATTTGTCACTAATCTAGTACAGTCATAAACAAAAATTAAATATACTGAGATGTCTACCGTGAATGATAGTTTTTCAGAAAAACACAAGATTTTTCATATTTAATCATGCTCCAAATTTGTAAAAATATGCTGTTACTAGCTGTCCCCCGCGGTTTCACCCGCGTTCCCAGCATAAAAAGTAGCATATGTCCTTCTCCATACCATAGGCTATCTGCATGCCAAATTTCATGATGATCCATTGAGTAGTTGAGGCGTAAAGACGTAACATACAAACAAACTGACTTTAGCATTTATAATACTAGTTAGGATAATAATTCTTGAACATAATCAAAAGAATAAGCAATACTGATAGTAGATTTTTAGTTTGAGTCAAATGATAATATTATGGTTTTAATCATTCCATACTTCATGCTAAGTGTTTAATCATGTATTTGAATTGTACAAGGTTTCGCTTTGGGCTAAATTACTTTAGCAATAATAATTACATTTCACAAATAATCTTAATTCTAAGCATTAACAATAACAATAACACGAAAATTACGTATTGCGAAGTATGAGAAAAGTACACCTTTATACGCATACTAGCAGACCCCCGCGGTTTCACCCGCGTACAGTTTGAATTTTTTGCGCGGTAGGGGAGACCGGGGTTGGTTGACTATAGGGGTAGGTTGACTAACTATCAAAAACTCGTCCGAGGCAATAGCCTTGAGCTAACCAGTGAGACACGAAAGTCCGTCACCTCCTCCCGCTCAGTCACCGGGAACGCGGCGTCGCGCACGCACGTCGTTTGAGACAAGGAACGTAATATTGAAAAACAACACACGTAAGTAATTTTTTTTGTCGTAATATTATTTGTAATAATGCCTATTTATGCATGGTTATTGATTGTCAAAGCATTTATAACGAATGTTTGATTCATGTTCTTTCTTTTATGTATTATTCTTTTTGACTTCGTCACAGTTTTGAGGTAATGGCATGTGGTTAAAAGTTAAAAGGTGGTTCGGGGCTAGTAGACTAATGTATAACGGGGTTGGTTGACCACTGGTCAACAAGCCTCATAATATTAGGGATATTCCATACATAAAATGAAGTCGGTATTTTTGAAGTTTTATCCAAATTTATTGTTTCAGGACCATACGAACATATAAAAGAAAGAATAATAGAGGGAGTACATCCAAAGATTGTAATAGATAAACATATCAACAAGTTATCTTTGACAAAAAATATATTATAGGTATATTATTTTATTAATAAAATAATATTTGAATTTTATTGTGTTTAATTGACGTGGCGGAAGATCGCCTTGGTTGCAATAAAAAAAAGGAGTAATACATTTTTGTGTCTTTTATCCTATTTCCTCGTAGATTTTGCCCTTACAACTTCATAGGTCAACTTACCCCAGGTGAATATTCAACCTACCCCAAGCATGGGGTAGGTTGACCAGTTTTTTCTATTCTACAAAAACTGGCCTGTACTCTATATCATAATAAATAATGTGCTTTTTGCCACTTTTTTGCAAAGCTTAATAGTAACTCTATTAACTGAACCCGTTTTTAAATTAATATACTCTAAAGAAATAGAAATAGAAGCCTTGAAGCTGAAACTTGGTCAACCAACCCCGGTCTCCCCTACACTAATTATTTTTCAAAAATAAAAGTAGCTAAGTTACTCCTTATAACATCAGTTATGAAACGGAACAGACAGGAATTCAATCCGATTTTATTTTAAAAAATCGCTAAGTAGGTAATCTAAGAGATTTCCAAGGAATTTTCGAAGGAAAATCAAGGCATAATGGTAAGTTTTTCATTCAAATATCCAAGAACAAAAAACAATTTTAGTTTCAAATCCAATCCGATTTAAATATTCTTCTATATTTGACATTCCAATTTTAAAGAGTATTGCATTGCACCATCATTGCACCAAGTATTTTGAATAAAATCTGCTCAGATTACAGAACAAAAGGCAGATAGAGCGCGCGAAATACGGGAGTGAGGCCAAAAAAACCACAAAGCTCATTTAAAGAAAATGTTTTTCGTTAAATAAAGTTTTTAAGGTGCGGACTGACTACGATTTTTACAGCACTCGTTCTTCACTGGAATAGGGTTGAAAATGATATATCATAAATACATATGTCGACTCTATGAAATGGACTGTTATTTACGGGTTTTCTTTAGAATATACACATTAAATTGAATAAGTGTCCGGTTAACATTCTAATATAATTCTGTATCTTATATATTCTTAAAAATAAAATTGTTGTCATCGCTGAAAATACGGAGAATTTCGACGCGAAAGATATTTTTAAACGTAACTTACGTTTTTTTTATTGGGACCAAAGCACTTTTTAATATTCTATTCGGCAGAAATATTTCTCAAAACCCTCTTCTCTTTTTTGTGTTAGGTATTTCATTGCTTTACGTCATACTCGACTCTCAAAGAAACCCATTTTTGTGAATTTGAGCTTAGGCTTAAACAATGCAAATACAAATTCAAAAGCGATTACAGTAGTACCCAATTAATATGGCTTACCGATGTACTTGCGCAGAAGATACATTTTCAAAGCGCGGGAAACGCTATTGGCCGACAGCTGCCGTCATATTAGCGCGCGCCGTGCGGAGGGGCGTGACTTGCGAGTGAGATAGAACTAACAGCTGAGTATATTATGAACCTTATATTTGTAATCTAAGGTTGATTTTAAGTTTTAAGCATTCTTTCGTTAATCTTCGGGGCCATACTTTCATTTCTGTGCGAACAAAGATTCACGACGCGCCATATAAGTTGGATAATACTGTACCAGGTATGTGTTTTACAATTTGTAGTTGCTTTGATTGGCCTCACTCACGTGTTCCGGGCGCTCCATCTGCCTTATTCTGTAATCTGTGAAAATCGGATTGAGTTTTCTAGCATGTGTCAAAATAAAATGTAATTTAAATCAAAAGTACTAAGGAGTATTGATATCAACTTCGATGCAAATCATCCCTAAAATAACTTTCCACCCCTTTTTGACCACGTTAGGCGATGAGTTTCAATAAAATACGAAACACGTCTTCCATCAATTCTGTTAAGGAATGTTTATGCAAAATTTGAAGTAGATCGGACCAAGGAGTCCGTTGTCCCATACAAACTTTGCCCCCGTTTTTCACCCCCTTAGGGGTAGAATTTCGAAAAATCCTTTCTTATCGGATGCCTACGTCATACAAAGAATATACCCTCCAAGTTTCAGGTCTCTATGATCAGCGGTTTAGGCTGTGCGTTGATTGTCAGTCAGTCATTCAGGACAAAGCATTTTATATGTATAGATTATGTACGCTTTTGATATAATAATCATAAATAGCTTTACAGTCTCATTTCATAATAATCATCTTCTATGACATACTTTTAAATATTTACTACAAGCCGGCACCCGCGGTTTCACCCTCGTTCCCGGGATAAAAAGTAGCCTATGTCCTTCTTCATAGCATAGGCTATCTGCATGCCAAATTTCATGATGATCCGTTGAGTAGTTGAGGCTTGAAGCCAGAGCTCATCGGGGAGGGGGGGAAGGTCAGTAACACGTAAGTGATGCTTCGTGTGTTGCAAGCGTCCGTAGGGCTACTGAAAGCGCTTACCACCAGGCGGGCCGTATGTTTGTTTGCCGACTTCGTAGCATAAAAAAACCTAGTGCAGAAGTAGCAAGAAACTTAATAAGGATATCTTAGGATAGTGGTAGGGGGGGTCTTTATAAACCAACCTTCAGCCACTCATCACTAAAATAACATGTCAATACTTCTCCTTATCGCACGCACGCCTAACTGGATATGCGCGTCATGCTCGACGCGCCCGCCCAATGCGCCATAGGACTGGCTGCTGATAGCGCTGACCTGCGATGTTTTTTTTTTTTTCAATTCACTAGAAAGAAAATGGAAAGAGGTCGCAGTCGCTGTCAAAAAGAAAAAAAAATAAAGAAAATTATAGAATAACGCGGACATCAGCCCCCCTAGACAAGATGGTTGTCTTCCATAGCTTTTTATCTTACGGCGTATTACTTTGGGGATCTGCAGCAGATATTGAGACTATTTTTATATTACAAAAAAGAGCAATTCGTGCAATTTATAGTATGGGTGCTCGTGAATCATTAAAGGAATTATTTAAGGAAATAAACGTTATGACCGTACCATCACTTTATATCTATGAAAATATAATGTACATACGTAAAAACAAAGAAATGTATAAAACAAAAATGGAGACTCATAATATCAATACAAGACAAAAAGAGAAATTAGTTGTTCCGTATTTTAGACTAGCTAAAGTTCGTAAGTCATTTCTTGGCAATAGTGTGCGCTGTTATAACAAAATACCACTTGCGGTGACCAAGATGACTGATTTTAAATTTAAATCACATATAAAAAAAGTTCTGAAAGAAAGAGCTTATTATAAAGTAGCCGATTATATTGAAGATAAAGATGTCTGGAAGTAGGTAGCTGCACTCTGCACAAGTGCACCTTGCTCATACTTATACAAAAGCCAAGTAGGTCAATAATTGTGTGTTTTGTATTTTTAGGGTTATTATTTTTTATTTATTTTCATGTTCTTTTTTCGTCTGTATCTATGCTTAGGTATATCTTTTTTATTTTTTATTATTTGGAAAAAAAAAGCCAAACATAGTCAGATTGTCCAAAAAATATATAAAAAATGTAACCTTGCTGAGTTTCTTGCCGGATTCTTCTCAGTTGAAGGCCGAGTTCCGAACCGGTGGTAACTTCAGTAAATTTGACCTTCATAAGTGCCCTTCTGGGGCCTAAATTGAATAAATGGCTTTGACTTTGACTTTGACTTTGACAATCGTCATCGTTAGTAAACGATCAGCCTTTGTATGGGATTAACATTTCAAATCGAAATATCACGTGATTTTCAACAATCTCTTATGACAATCCCATACATAGGTTGATCGTTTACTAACGAATACGATTGTCGATAACCATCTTGTCTAATGGCCCAGAAAGGTAGGCGTGCACAATCTTTTTCCTACCCTTCTCTGTCCGATTCGCCGACATATTCCACCACAAAATGTTCACCCTTAAGTACAGTCCACATCTGCAGTTTCACCACTAAGTAAAAAAAACTGTTAACTGTTTTCAAGCCTTAGTCACACCAACTCGCAAAAAGCTCGTTACTTAATGGCATTTGCCTATAACCTTTATCGACAAATTGCGTAACTCAATTTATAATGAGCACGTGTCAATTATTTTAATGTGTCACGAACGTGATAAGTCAGGGGTTATCAGTGAGCCGGTGAATTGTCGGTGTAAACTGGAATTGGGGGCCGATAGTCTAAACACAGAGGGCATCGTGTCACACCGCATCGTAATTTGGTCTAATATGGGCCAGTGGAAAATTATTAGGATTTTACAATGTTGCTTATCGTTTTTAGCCACATTACGATGCATTACCTTACCTTATTTATATAAAGCATTGGAAAAATCTATTCAAATTTAAAAATTTCACATTAAAAAAAATTAAAGTCTTAAACCTACTCTAGGTTTAAGACTTTAATTTTTTTGCTACTTTACTGTCACCGGCCAAAAGCGAGTCAGCCTCGCTCAATTAGGGTTCCGACCGTACAAGAAAGCAGTCAGTTAGGGATCCTTATTTTTTTTATAATCAAGATTTTACGTTGCTTGGTCCTCGAATAAAACCTCCGTGACAAACGGGCGGACGGACATCAGAGTGAAGGGTTCCCTTTTTTCCTTTTAAGGCCCGGAACCCTAAAAATGGTGATTACATGCTGAAGAATTTAAAAAAATACCTACAGTAGACATTCGTTTCTGATATGTGTGAAGGTAGGTACACAATGTAAATCTGAGCCACTATGCCCTATAGAAGGCATTGCGTCACACACTCAGCACTAACTTTACGTCTAAAATTTTATCAATATGCTCAAAATGTTTAAATTCTATCAGTATTCTTTAATTTTGTATAATATTATTAATTAATGTTTTCCTTGAAGAAAACAAACTGTCTTACTGTATCTGTCCACATTGCATGCCGTGGCAGCCTTTAATTGAGGCAGCATTTAGATTTATTTTAAAATTGCATGTTATTCAGTGAAATACCTAATGTATGCCTTGTTGGTTGTCCTAAATAAATAAAAAAAAAAAAAAAAAACATAAACATAAACGATTATAGTAAAAGTTAATTCCCTATTTTTTGGAAAAAGTTACTGTCGTTTACTCTTTGGACACATTCCGGGCATGAACCTTTTCTTCATACTACTTATACTTAGGTGGCAAACAAGCATTATAATGTATAACACTAGTTAATTAATTATTTAGGCGCCGATCGCACAGAGAAGAATTCTAGAGTTCCGCGTTCCGAGTTCTGCATTCCGCGTTGACTGTAAGCTATGTGGGGCCTTTGAAAGTAAAAACAATGTTTGATGTGCGATCACTAGCGAATATTGCAGAACTCTAGAACTCTAGACTGCTTGCTGTCTGCACAATAGTCAACACGGAATGCAGAACTCGGAACTCGGAACTCGGAACTCTAGAACTCCCTCTGAGGGATCGGCGCTTAAGAGTCCCCCTTAAAAATTAATGATATTTCTCGGTCCACCTAAGCACAACCTAAAATAGAGCATAGCCTAAAAGCTCGTTTTTTCATCCAACGAAATGTTTGACTGCGAAGAAAAGAGACAGCGCCAGATCCCTCGGTTATCAGTCGGTAAATTTCCCTGATCACTCGCGACCGCTTCGGTAGCTCGTCATTCATGATTTCGTAATCATAAAACTTGTACCAGGAGTATACTGTTTATGAAAAAAATGTTTTTCATTTAGAATCTCCAATACATGTGCAAGGCCCATATAAAGATGTTTTCTTTACTTTTACAATTTATAAGTACATTTAACATGGCCAAAGTTCAGACAAAAAAGCTGATTTTCGAAGGCTTTTACTGATTTTATTTCAAACATTATTTTATTAATGCGTTCATACAGGCCTAGATACCTATTTGTTTAAAACATCGAATGAAAAATGTTTTACAACGCCATAATAAGAACATAGTTTTTGTGTGAAAATTATAGCGGGATGGCTGCTCTTAAAACCAATACCCACAAATACAAGCAGACACATAACTGAAGATACAATTAGTATATCACACATATGCTATGAGCAAACCGCATCTATTGACGTTCGTCTGATAGATTTAACTGCTGCTAACCTATCTAGTTAGAAATTAATTATTTCTATAAACACAGAGCGTCTTGCTAACATTGTGGGTGCCTATGTAAACCTGCCCTCACTTAACTGTTAGCTAATTCTAAAATGGTATGGATTAATGCAGCGTTTTAGACAGAAGTAACAAGATAGTTATCTGCTTGTTCTCTTCTTGGCTTTATGTGCTAACTACCTACAATCTACCTACCACCTTTGGCTACAGTATGACTTATCATGGTGAGCTTGTACTGGTCGAACTAGACTATCCACAGTATAAAAAAAACAACAAGGAATTATAAAACAAAAACGTATATGCATCGAAAACTGACACAACTTATAAATTAAATTAATTAATAGTCCGAAATTCTTACCCGTTGGTTCTCGTGTGGGACGCACGTCCTATAAATGCATTTGTTTTCATTGTTTTTTTTATAACCGTGATCTTAAAGGTGGACGCACACTTATCCGAGCCGAACGCGTCGAACGCATCGAACGAAACGAATTTTAGAATTGTTTTCATTGTTTTTTTTTATAACCGTGATCTTAAAGGTGGACGCACACTTATCCGAGCGGAACGCGTCGAACGCATCGAACGAAACGAATTCTAGAATTGTTTTCATTGTTTTTTTTTATAACCGTGATCTTAATGGTTGACGCACACTTATCCCAGCCGAACGCGTCGAACGCATCGAACGAAACGAATTTTAGAATTGTTTTTTTTTATAACCGTGATCTTAAAGGTGGACGCACACTTATCCTAGCCGAGCGCGTCGAACGCATCGAACGAAACGAATTTTAGAATTCTGTATATGAAATCTCATGAAACCTCCACACTCGCCCGCGTCGAATCGTCCGAATCTGGAGAAGATTTCCCATACAAATTCTTAAATTCGTTTCGTTCGCCGCGTTCGGCTCTGATAAATGTGCGTCCACCTTTAGGATTAAATATGCAGTATGATACAATCTATGAATCTATCTAATCCCCTATGTTACAAATCTATAAGCTACGGTAACTGGTTACCATCAGGTGGAGCGTATGCTTATTTTTTTTTCTCACACACAGTCATCTGATCCCATACTAAGCAGAGCTTGTACTATGGAAACCAGATAACTGACATCATACATATACTACTATTTTGTTTGTAAATACATATATATCTCCTCATTCATAATCGTATTTTTAACTAAATCAGTGTAATAAAGTGGAAATTTCCGAAAACTGACTCGACAAAAAAATACCATATAATTACAGAACCTGCTCACAAATTTTCAGAAGAACCGGTTGAGAAATGCGACCTGTAGAGGAGACAGCCGGATATCCTTCGGACATCTGAACATTACGAAAGCATTTTTCTCCATGCTGAAACGGAGATGCTTCGCTAACTCTGTTAATTTTGTATATTTTTATAAGCAACTAGCAGACCCCCGCGGTTTCACCCGCGTACAGTTTGAATTTTTTGCGCGGTAGGGGAGACCGGGGTTGGTTGACTATAGGGGTAGGTTGACTAACTATCAAAAACTCGTCCGAGGCAATAGCCTTGAGCTAACCAGTGAGACACGAAAGTCCGTCACCTCCTCCCGCTCAGTCACCGGGAACGCGGCGTCGCGCACGCACGTCGTTTGAGACAAGGAACGTAATATTGAAAAACAACACACGTAAGTAATTTTTTTTGTCGTAATATTATTTGTAATAATGCCTATTTATGCATGGTTATTGATTGTCAAAGCATTTATAACGAATGTTTGATTCATGTTCTTTCTTTTATGTATTATTCTTTTTGACTTCGTCACAGTTTTGAGGTAATGGCATGTGGTTAAAAGTTAAAAGGTGGTTCGGGGCTAGTAGACTAATGTATAACGGGGTTGGTTGACCACTGGTCAACAAGCCTCATAATATTAGGGATATTCCATACATAAAATGAAGTCGGTATTTTTGAAGTTTTATCCAAATTTATTGTTTCAGGACCATACGAACATTTAAAAGAAAGAATAATAGAGGGAGTACATCCAAAGATTGTAATAGATAAACATATCAACAAGTTATCTTTGACAAAAAATATATTATAGGTATATTATTTTATTAATAAAATAATATTTGAATTTTATTGTGTTTAATTGACGTGGCGGAAGATCGCCTTGGTTGCAATAAAAAAAAGGAGTAATACATTTTTGTGTCTTTTATCCTATTTCCTCGTAGATTTTGCCCTTACAACTTCATAGGTCAACTTACCCCAGGTGAATATTCAACCTACCCCAAGCATGGGGTAGGTTGACCAGTTTTTTCTATTCTACAAAAACTGGCCTGTACTCTATATCATAATAAATAATGTGCTTTTTGCCACTTTTTTGCAAAGCTTAATAGTAACTCTATTAACTGAACCCGTTTTTAAATTAATATACTCTAAAGAAATAGAAATAGAAGCCTTGAAGCTGAAACTTGGTCAACCAACCCCGGTCTCCCCTACACTAATTATTTTTCAAAAATAAAAGTAGCTAAGTTACTCCTTATAACATCAGTTATGAAACGGAACAGACAGGAATTCAATCCGATTTTATTTTAAAAAATCGCTAAGTAGGTAATCTAAGAGATTTCCAAGGAATTTTCGAAGGAAAATCAAGGCATAATGGTAAGTTTTTCATTCAAATATCCAAGAACAAAAAACAATTTTAGTTTCAAATCCAATCCGATTTAAATATTCTTCTATATTTGACATTCCAATTTTAAAGAGTATTGCATTGCACCATCATTGCACCAAGTATTTTGAATAAAATCTGCTCAGATTACAGAACAAAAGGCAGATAGAGCGCGCGAAATACGGGAGTGAGGCCAAAAAAACCACAAAGCTCATTTAAAGAAAATGTTTTTCGTTAAATAAAGTTTTTAAGGTGCGGACTGACTACGATTTTTACAGCACTCGTTCTTCACTGGAATAGGGTTGAAAATGATATATCATAAATACATATGTCGACTCTATGAAATGGACTGTTATTTACGGGTTTTCTTTAGAATATACACATTAAATTGAATAAGTGTCCGGTTAACATTCTAATATAATTCTGTATCTTATATATTCTTAAAAATAAAATTGTTGTCATCGCTGAAAATACGGAGAATTTCGACGCGAAAGATATTTTTAAACGTAACTTACGTTTTTTTTATTGGGACCAAAGCACTTTTTAATATTCTATTCGGCAGAAATATTTCTCAAAACCCTCTTCTCTTTTTTGTGTTAGGTATTTCATTGCTTTACGTCATACTCGACTCTCAAAGAAACCCATTTTTGTGAATTTGAGCTTAGGCTTAAACAATGCAAATACAAATTCAAAAGCGATTACAGTAGTACCCAATTAATATGGCTTACCGATGTACTTGCGCAGAAGATACATTTTCAAAGCGCGGGAAACGCTATTGGCCGACAGCTGCCGTCATATTAGCGCGCGCCGTGCGGAGGGGCGTGACTTGCGAGTGAGATAGAACTAACAGCTGAGTATATTATGAACCTTATATTTGTAATCTAAGGTTGATTTTAAGTTTTAAGCATTCTTTCGTTAATCTTCGGGGCCATACTTTCATTTCTGTGCGAACAAAGATTCACGACGCGCCATATAAGTTGGATAATACTGTACCAGGTATGTGTTTTACAATTTGTAGTTGCTTTGATTGGCCTCACTCACGTGTTCCGGGCGCTCCATCTGCCTTATTCTGTAATCTGTGAAAATCGGATTGAGTTTTCTAGCATGTGTCAAAATAAAATGTAATTTAAATCAAAAGTACTAAGGAGTATTGATATCAACTTCGATGCAAATCATCCCTAAAATAACTTTCCACCCCTTTTTGACCACGTTAGGCGATGAGTTTCAATAAAATACGAAACACGTCTTCCATCAATTCTGTTAAGGAATGTTTATGCAAAATTTGAAGTAGATCGGACCAAGGAGTCCGTTGTCCCATACAAACTTTGCCCCCGTTTTTCACCCCCTTAGGGGTAGAATTTCGAAAAATCCTTTCTTATCGGATGCCTACGTCATACAAAGAATATACCCTCCAAGTTTCAGGTCTCTATGATCAGCGGTTTAGGCTGTGCGTTGATTGTCAGTCAGTCATTCAGGACAAAGCATTTTATATGTATAGATTATGTACGCTTTTGATATAATAATCATAAATAGCTTTACAGTCTCATTTCATAATAATCATCTTCTATGACATACTTTTAAATATTTACTACAAGCCGGCACCCGCGGTTTCACCCTCGTTCCCGGGATAAAAAGTAGCCTATGTCCTTCTTCATAGCATAGGCTATCTGCATGCCAAATTTCATGATGATCCGTTGAGTAGTTGAGGCTTGAAGCCAGAGCTCATCGGGGAGGGGGGGAAGGTCAGTAACACGTAAGTGATGCTTCGTGTGTTGCAAGCGTCCGTAGGGCTACTGAAAGCGCTTACCACCAGGCGGGCCGTATGTTTGTTTGCCGACTTCGTAGCATAAAAAAACCTAGTGCAGAAGTAGCAAGAAACTTAATAAGGATATCTTAGGATAGTGGTAGGGGGGGTCTTTATAAACCAACCTTCAGCCACTCATCACTAAAATAACATGTCAATACTTCTCCTTATCGCACGCACGCCTAACTGGATATGCGCGTCATGCTCGACGCGCCCGCCCAATGCGCCATAGGACTGGCTGCTGATAGCGCTGACCTGCGATGTTTTTTTTTTTTTCAATTCACTAGAAAGAAAATGGAAAGAGGTCGCAGTCGCTGTCAAAAAGAAAAAAAAATAAAGAAAATTATAGAATAACGCGGACATCAGCCCCCCTAGACAAGATGGTTGTCTTCCATAGCTTTTTATCTTACGGCGTATTACTTTGGGGATCTGCAGCAGATATTGAGACTATTTTTATATTACAAAAAAGAGCAATTCGTGCAATTTATAGTATGGGTGCTCGTGAATCATTAAAGGAATTATTTAAGGAAATAAACGTTATGACCGTACCATCACTTTATATCTATGAAAATATAATGTACATACGTAAAAACAAAGAAATGTATAAAACAAAAATGGAGACTCATAATATCAATACAAGACAAAAAGAGAAATTAGTTGTTCCGTATTTTAGACTAGCTAAAGTTCGTAAGTCATTTCTTGGCAATAGTGTGCGCTGTTATAACAAAATACCACTTGCGGTGACCAAGATGACTGATTTTAAATTTAAATCACATATAAAAAAAGTTCTGAAAGAAAGAGCTTATTATAAAGTAGCCGATTATATTGAAGATAAAGATGTCTGGAAGTAGGTAGCTGCACTCTGCACAAGTGCACCTTGCTCATACTTATACAAAAGCCAAGTAGGTCAATAATTGTGTGTTTTGTATTTTTAGGGTTATTATTTTTTATTTATTTTCATGTTCTTTTTTCGTCTGTATCTATGCTTAGGTATATCTTTTTTATTTTTTATTATTTGGAAAAAAAAAGCCAAACATAGTCAGATTGTCCAAAAAATATATAAAAAATGTAACCTTGCTGAGTTTCTTGCCGGATTCTTCTCAGTTGAAGGCCGAGTTCCGAACCGGTGGTAACTTCAGTAAATTTGACCTTCATAAGTGCCCTTCTGGGGCCTAAATTGAATAAATGGCTTTGACTTTGACTTTGACTTTGACAATCGTCATCGTTAGTAAACGATCAGCCTTTGTATGGGATTAACATTTCAAATCGAAATATCACGTGATTTTCAACAATCTCTTATGACAATCCCATACATAGGTTGATCGTTTACTAACGAATACGATTGTCGATAACCATCTTGTCTAATGGCCCAGAAAGGTAGGCGTGCACAATCTTTTTCCTACCCTTCTCTGTCCGATTCGCCGACATATTCCACCACAAAATGTTCACCCTTAAGTACAGTCCACATCTGCAGTTTCACCACTAAGTAAAAAAAACTGTTAACTGTTTTCAAGCCTTAGTCACACCAACTCGCAAAAAGCTCGTTACTTAATGGCATTTGCCTATAACCTTTATCGACAAATTGCGTAACTCAATTTATAATGAGCACGTGTCAATTATTTTAATGTGTCACGAACGTGATAAGTCAGGGGTTATCAGTGAGCCGGTGAATTGTCGGTGTAAACTGGAATTGGGGGCCGATAGTCTAAACACAGAGGGCATCGTGTCACACCGCATCGTAATTTGGTCTAATATGGGCCAGTGGAAAATTATTAGGATTTTACAATGTTGCTTATCGTTTTTAGCCACATTACGATGCATTACCTTACCTTATTTATATAAAGCATTGGAAAAATCTATTCAAATTTAAAAATTTCACATTAAAAAAAATTAAAGTCTTAAACCTACTCTAGGTTTAAGACTTTAATTTTTTTGCTACTTTACTGTCACCGGCCAAAAGCGAGTCAGCCTCGCTCAATTAGGGTTCCGACCGTACAAGAAAGCAGTCAGTTAGGGATCCTTATTTTTTTTATAATCAAGATTTTACGTTGCTTGGTCCTCGAATAAAACCTCCGTGACAAACGGGCGGACGGACATCAGAGTGAAGGGTTCCCTTTTTTCCTTTTAAGGCCCGGAACCCTAAAAATGGTGATTACATGCTGAAGAATTTAAAAAAATACCTACAGTAGACATTCGTTTCTGATATGTGTGAAGGTAGGTACACAATGTAAATCTGAGCCACTATGCCCTATAGAAGGCATTGCGTCACACACTCAGCACTAACTTTACGTCTAAAATTTTATCAATATGCTCAAAATGTTTAAATTCTATCAGTATTCTTTAATTTTGTATAATATTATTAATTAATGTTTTCCTTGAAGAAAACAAACTGTCTTACTGTATCTGTCCACATTGCATGCCGTGGCAGCCTTTAATTGAGGCAGCATTTAGATTTATTTTAAAATTGCATGTTATTCAGTGAAATACCTAATGTATGCCTTGTTGGTTGTCCTAAATAAATAAAAAAAAAAAAAAAAACATAAACATAAACGATTATAGTAAAAGTTAATTCCCTATTTTTTGGAAAAAGTTACTGTCGTTTACTCTTTGGACACATTCCGGGCATGAACCTTTTCTTCATACTACTTATACTTAGGTGGCAAACAAGCATTATAATGTATAACACTAGTTAATTAATTATTTAGGCGCCGATCGCACAGAGAAGAATTCTAGAGTTCCGCGTTCCGAGTTCTGCATTCCGCGTTGACTGTAAGCTATGTGGGGCCTTTGAAAGTAAAAACAATGTTTGATGTGCGATCACTAGCGAATATTGCAGAACTCTAGAACTCTAGACTGCTTGCTGTCTGCACAATAGTCAACACGGAATGCAGAACTCGGAACTCGGAACTCGGAACTCTAGAACTCCCTCTGAGGGATCGGCGCTTAAGAGTCCCCCTTAAAAATTAATGATATTTCTCGGTCCACCTAAGCACAACCTAAAATAGAGCATAGCCTAAAAGCTCGTTTTTTCATCCAACGAAATGTTTGACTGCGAAGAAAAGAGACAGCGCCAGATCCCTCGGTTATCAGTCGGTAAATTTCCCTGATCACTCGCGACCGCTTCGGTAGCTCGTCATTCATGATTTCGTAATCATAAAACTTGTACCAGGAGTATACTGTTTATGAAAAAAATGTTTTTCATTTAGAATCTCCAATACATGTGCAAGGCCCATATAAAGATGTTTTCTTTACTTTTACAATTTATAAGTACATTTAACATGGCCAAAGTTCAGACAAAAAAGCTGATTTTCGAAGGCTTTTACTGATTTTATTTCAAACATTATTTTATTAATGCGTTCATACAGGCCTAGATACCTATTTGTTTAAAACATCGAATGAAAAATGTTTTACAACGCCATAATAAGAACATAGTTTTTGTGTGAAAATTATAGCGGGATGGCTGCTCTTAAAACCAATACCCACAAATACAAGCAGACACATAACTGAAGATACAATTAGTATATCACACATATGCTATGAGCAAACCGCATCTATTGACGTTCGTCTGATAGATTTAACTGCTGCTAACCTATCTAGTTAGAAATTAATTATTTCTATAAACACAGAGCGTCTTGCTAACATTGTGGGTGCCTATGTAAACCTGCCCTCACTTAACTGTTAGCTAATTCTAAAATGGTATGGATTAATGCAGCGTTTTAGACAGAAGTAACAAGATAGTTATCTGCTTGTTCTCTTCTTGGCTTTATGTGCTAACTACCTACAATCTACCTACCACCTTTGGCTACAGTATGACTTATCATGGTGAGCTTGTACTGGTCGAACTAGACTATCCACAGTATAAAAAAAACAACAAGGAATTATAAAACAAAAACGTATATGCATCGAAAACTGACACAACTTATAAATTAAATTAATTAATAGTCCGAAATTCTTACCCGTTGGTTCTCGTGTGGGACGCACGTCCTATAAATGCATTTGTTTTCATTGTTTTTTTTATAACCGTGATCTTAAAGGTGGACGCACACTTATCCGAGCCGAACGCGTCGAACGCATCGAACGAAACGAATTTTAGAATTGTTTTCATTGTTTTTTTTTATAACCGTGATCTTAAAGGTGGACGCACACTTATCCGAGCGGAACGCGTCGAACGCATCGAACGAAACGAATTCTAGAATTGTTTTCATTGTTTTTTTTTATAACCGTGATCTTAATGGTTGACGCACACTTATCCCAGCCGAACGCGTCGAACGCATCGAACGAAACGAATTTTAGAATTGTTTTTTTTTATAACCGTGATCTTAAAGGTGGACGCACACTTATCCTAGCCGAGCGCGTCGAACGCATCGAACGAAACGAATTTTAGAATTCTGTATATGAAATCTCATGAAACCTCCACACTCGCCCGCGTCGAATCGTCCGAATCTGGAGAAGATTTCCCATACAAATTCTTAAATTCGTTTCGTTCGCCGCGTTCGGCTCTGATAAATGTGCGTCCACCTTTAGGATTAAATATGCAGTATGATACAATCTATGAATCTATCTAATCCCCTATGTTACAAATCTATAAGCTACGGTAACTGGTTACCATCAGGTGGAGCGTATGCTTATTTTTTTTTCTCACACACAGTCATCTGATCCCATACTAAGCAGAGCTTGTACTATGGAAACCAGATAACTGACATCATACATATACTACTATTTTGTTTGTAAATACATATATATCTCCTCATTCATAATCGTATTTTTAACTAAATCAGTGCAATAAAGTGGAAATTTCCGAAAACTGACTCGACAAAAAAATACCATATAATTACAGAACCTGCTCACAAATTTTCAGAAGAACCGGTTGAGAAATGCGACCTGTAGAGGAGACAGCCGGATATCCTTCGGACATCTGAACATTACGAAAGCATTTTTCTCCATGCTGAAACGGAGATGCTTCGCTAACTCTGTTAATTTTGTATATTTTTATAAGCAACTAGCAGACCCCCGCGGTTTCACCCGCGTACAGTTTGAATTTTTTGCGCGGTAGGGGAGACCGGGGTTGGTTGACTATAGGGGTAGGTTGACTAACTATCAAAAACTCGTCCGAGGCAATAGCCTTGAGCTAACCAGTGAGACACGAAAGTCCGTCACCTCCTCCCGCTCAGTCACCGGGAACGCGGCGTCGCGCACGCACGTCGTTTGAGACAAGGAACGTAATATTGAAAAACAACACACGTAAGTAATTTTTTTTGTCGTAATATTATTTGTAATAATGCCTATTTATGCATGGTTATTGATTGTCAAAGCATTTATAACGAATGTTTGATTCATGTTCTTTCTTTTATGTATTATTCTTTTTGACTTCGTCACAGTTTTGAGGTAATGGCATGTGGTTAAAAGTTAAAAGGTGGTTCGGGGCTAGTAGACTAATGTATAACGGGGTTGGTTGACCACTGGTCAACAAGCCTCATAATATTAGGGATATTCCATACATAAAATGAAGTCGGTATTTTTGAAGTTTTATCCAAATTTATTGTTTCAGGACCATACGAACATATAAAAGAAAGAATAATAGAGGGAGTACATCCAAAGATTGTAATAGATAAACATATCAACAAGTTATCTTTGACAAAAAATATATTATAGGTATATTATTTTATTAATAAAATAATATTTGAATTTTATTGTGTTTAATTGACGTGGCGGAAGATCGCCTTGGTTGCAATAAAAAAAAGGAGTAATACATTTTTGTGTCTTTTATCCTATTTCCTCGTAGATTTTGCCCTTACAACTTCATAGGTCAACTTACCCCAGGTGAATATTCAACCTACCCCAAGCATGGGGTAGGTTGACCAGTTTTTTCTATTCTACAAAAACTGGCCTGTACTCTATATCATAATAAATAATGTGCTTTTTGCCACTTTTTTGCAAAGCTTAATAGTAACTCTATTAACTGAACCCGTTTTTAAATTAATATACTCTAAAGAAATAGAAATAGAAGCCTTGAAGCTGAAACTTGGTCAACCAACCCCGGTCTCCCCTACACTAATTATTTTTCAAAAATAAAAGTAGCTAAGTTACTCCTTATAACATCAGTTATGAAACGGAACAGACAGGAATTCAATCCGATTTTATTTTAAAAAATCGCTAAGTAGGTAATCTAAGAGATTTCCAAGGAATTTTCGAAGGAAAATCAAGGCATAATGGTAAGTTTTTCATTCAAATATCCAAGAACAAAAAACAATTTTAGTTTCAAATCCAATCCGATTTAAATATTCTTCTATATTTGACATTCCAATTTTAAAGAGTATTGCATTGCACCATCATTGCACCAAGTATTTTGAATAAAATCTGCTCAGATTACAGAACAAAAGGCAGATAGAGCGCGCGAAATACCTCCCGTATTTCGCGCGCCAATTTCGAGGCCAAAAAAACCACAAAGCTCATTTAAAGAAAATGTTTTTCGTTAAATAAAGTTTTTAAGGTGCGGACTGACTACGATTTTTACAGCACTCGTTCTTCACTGGAATAGGGTTGAAAATGATATATCATAAATACATATGTCGACTCTATGAAATGGACTGTTATTTACGGGTTTTCTTTAGAATATACACATTAAATTGAATAAGTGTCCGGTTAACATTCTAATATAATTCTGTATCTTATATATTCTTAAAAATAAAATTGTTGTCATCGCTGAAAATACGGAGAATTTCGACGCGAAAGATATTTTTAAACGTAACTTACGTTTTTTTTATTGGGACCAAAGCACTTTTTAATATTCTATTCGGCAGAAATATTTCTCAAAACCCTCTTCTCTTTTTTGTGTTAGGTATTTCATTGCTTTACGTCATACTCGACTCTCAAAGAAACCCATTTTTGTGAATTTGAGCTTAGGCTTAAACAATGCAAATACAAATTCAAAAGCGATTACAGTAGTACCCAATTAATATGGCTTACCGATGTACTTGCGCAGAAGATACATTTTCAAAGCGCGGGAAACGCTATTGGCCGACAGCTGCCGTCATATTAGCGCGCGCCGTGCGGAGGGGCGTGACTTGCGAGTGAGATAGAACTAACAGCTGAGTATATTATGAACCTTATATTTGTAATCTAAGGTTGATTTTAAGTTTTAAGCATTCTTTCGTTAATCTTCGGGGCCATACTTTCATTTCTGTGCGAACAAAGATTCACGACGCGCCATATAAGTTGGATAATACTGTACCAGGTATGTGTTTTACAATTTGTATTTGCTTTGATTGGCCTCACTCACGTGTTCCGGGCGCTCCATCTGCCTTATTCTGTAATCTGTGAAAATCGGATTGAGTTTTCTAGCATGTGTCAAAATAAAATGTAATTTAAATCAAAAGTACTAAGGAGTATTGATATCAACTTCGATGCAAATCATCCCTAAAATAACTTTCCACCCCTTTTTGACCACGTTAGGCGATGAGTTTCAATAAAATACGAAACACGTCTTCCATCAATTCTGTTAAGGAATGTTTATGCAAAATTTGAAGTAGATCGGACCAAGGAGTCCGTTGTCCCATACAAACTTTGCCCCCGTTTTTCACCCCCTTAGGGGTAGAATTTCGAAAAATCCTTTCTTATCGGATGCCTACGTCATACAAAGAATATACCCTCCAAGTTTCAGGTCTCTATGATCAGCGGTTTAGGCTGTGCGTTGATTGTCAGTCAGTCATTCAGGACAAAGCATTTTATATGTATAGATTAATTACGTTAAGAGGACTCACTTCGTCATACTTTTTATACAAAACCTCTGTACTTATTATGGCGTTGTTAAACATTTTTCGTTAGATATTTTAAACAAATTAGTATCTTGTGCACTATATCTAGCCGTGTATCTAGGCGTAATTTAAAAAAAGTGTGAAACAAATTCAGTCAAAGCCTCCGAAAAACAGCGTTTTTGCCTGAACTTTAGCCATATCTAATGTACCTATAAATTGTAAAAGTCAAGAAAACATTTAGATACCAGGCTTGCAAATGTATTGGAGATTCTAAATAACTAACTTTTTTTTCACAAACTTGTAAGATTTTTTCACAAGAAGTATACTCCTGGAACAAGTTTTATGAATGCGAAATCATGAATGACGACCTAGCGAAGCGGCCGCGAGTGATCAGTGGAATTTACCGACTGATAACCGACGGCTATGACGCTGTCTCTCTTTTTTCGCAGTCAAACATTACGTTGGATGAAACAACAAGCTTTTAGACTATGCTTGCGTTGAAGTTGCGCCGGCCACAGAGGGCCGCCTTAATAATTAATCCTAATAAATGATCATTCCACTTCGAAGAATATGGAAAGCTCATTTTTACATTTTGATATATTGAGAAATGTCGATTGACGTCAATGCTGCATCAGCAATCGGATGTTTGCAATATCGATGTGGACTGCAACGTCGACGATCTTCATATAGTAGCGCTATGTAATTAATTGAAATACTTAAAAGATTAATAATAAAAACTTAATCCAACATTGTTATGATCATTGAGCTATTATTACTACGTATAGAGAAGCTATCATAAGCAAAGGTTATGTCCAATTTTTCAAGTACTCCACTGAGTCAACTTAAGTTCTCTTTAGCGCTGCAACAATAGTTAGTCGTCTAAGCAGACAGCAGACGCTATCAGAACGCTTTTAGGAGTATTTTTCTCGCAAACACCGTGATTTTCACGGCGCTTACGCGTTTCGTTCATCGTTCTACAACAAGAAGTGTGGCCGGATGGCCTCACTTGACCGGAACATACTTTTGATTAGTGGCGTCTTCTCTATACGTAGTAATAATAGCTCAATAGTTATGATTTGACTGAATACGTCAGAATTCTGATAAACACATCAATTCGTGCCCACGTATAACATAGGACTATTAAATTGTTTCGAATACTATCCTACGCTTACATTGCCTAAAGCTAGGACATACATAAATTAAATACGTACAATATTTAGTATGATAAGGGACGCGTAGGGTTCCAAATTACCCCTCTGGCTCGGGTTTGTGCAAATTATGGAGCTATCGTTGTTGTTGTACCTACATTTATCATCAGTGTGTGGTGGCTTTATAGTAGGTAAATAGGAACCTTTTTGCATGCTAACATTAGGGTACTGTTCAGTAAAACAATTGAGCGTTTTTAGTATAATATACTAGCTTTCCATCCGAGGCTTTGCTCGCGCATATATTTTTTTTTAGGTCAGCCGATTAAATAAAGCCAGTTTTTCAATGAAAATTCATTATGTGGCCTCGGAGATTAGCGTGTTAAAACAATATAGAGATAAACTAATATGATGCTCAATATTATAATTATACATTATTATATTGAGCACCGAAAATTTAACTAAATTATTTTATTTTAAATTTTACAATCCATAAAGTGTGACGTATCTACAATAAATTATCATGTTCTTGACGTGGGTATTTCGTCTCAATATTTAAATAATGAGACAGACAAAATCATAATATTATAAATGTTACAAAAATTTATGAATTCGTATTGTGTGACAAATGCAGAAAACCGTAGTTTTGTCATCATTATTTTATAAAAAAAAAAATGTGTACTCTTTAGTTTCAGCCGTATATTCCTTACATTCAGTAGGGTTGACCAAATTTTAGTGAAATAATATCTACAAAAAAAACTATAATACCAGCACCTAAAAGCGGTATGTTCCAGCAATTGCACGTGCCTGTTCAGTCGCCTTCTTGCAATAAATCAAATACCTTTTGATGTTTAAGAATGACAAAGCAAAATTAATCTTACTGCGGCACAATACGACCTGAGAAGTGCCTTACAGAATACTGCACCCAAATAATTTTATATTGTTTTCCTGCGCTTGAGTAACGTCACCAGAGTTCATTGGGGAGGGGGAAAGGGTTACGCGTGAGAGATGCCTCGTGTATTGCAAGCGTCCATATAACTATGGTAACCGCTTACCATCAGACGCTTGTTTACTAACATCGGCGTATAAAAAATTATAATGTCGCATAAAATTTACGTTGACTTCATGTGTCGTAAAAAATACAGTAAACATATTCAAAAAACTCAGTTTAAATTTTAATAAAGTCCTTTGTAATTGTGAATGAAATAGATATAACAGAAAGTGGCAACCCTATTTCTAGCTCCCAACTTTTCACGACGAACGCGGTTTTTGGCTCTAACAAGCGATTTAGTTACCTAACGATATTTCACTACGCACTCACATCATATTTAGTTACTGTTATCTTTTTGTTCTAAGAAGAAGCAGCAGTTTTCCTTTGTATTTAAATAATGGTATTGCTTTGCTCGTGAACAACGAGTACTAAAAGTGCTTCATGCAAGCTTCTCTTCAATTAACATTGTACTCTCAACTGCTTCTATGGTGAATCAGACTTGTGCAGAATATATGATAAAGATGCAACTTGTATAGTTTAATTTTTAAGAAAATAAGTATAAGAGAGGTAGAGCATAGCGTTCGTTGGCTCAAAGAGCAGCTCTACTGGCTCAGAACCTACCTCCAGCATATAGAAAACCGCAACCAAATAACATGTGTTGTGTTTCTGCGAGTGAGTTAGGTCGCCCGCCAGTGATCACTGGGGAGGGTGGAAGGTTGAGTAACGCGTGAGTGATGCCTCGTATGTTGCAAGCGTCCATATGGCTACGGTAACCGCTTACCATCAGGCCATATGCTTTTTTGCCGAATAAGTTGTATGAAAATGTCTTTAAATTATATGGATTCTTTTGACAAACAGTGAAGAACTGAAGTGAAAAATTATCAGTTAGTAGGTATTTTGTTCAAAATATGCAATTGTATCCAAGCAGGTGAGGTGTGACGGAACAGTTCTACGTAGCTTCATAATTGCCATTTGGCGATCCCGTGTCACACCCGTGTCAAAGTGACTATTTGCTTTGAAATATTCTGTAGGAATTGGCTTTTAGAATACCCCATCAATGGACCCCTGTGAAGTCGAGAGAGCATCTTCAATACTGTCAATATTGTTCATATAAATAGATTCACAATTTCCATCTCTCGAAAAGTTGTAAATAACCCCGCAACTACTATTTGTAGTACTTTTTTATAGAAACTACTTGGAAAATTTCATCGAGTAAATTAATAATGTGAAACACAAAACAAGAGGATAATCAAAATCATATAAAAAAGTTTAACTATTAATTACCTTAACTGTAAAAGAAGTGTGAAGTAAAAACTCTACTGATATTATGTTTAAGAAAAAAAAAAATAGTTTTAGAAAAAGAGTAGGTTTTTATACTGTTACAACGTTGTACAAAAAATTGCGACCAGCTTTTCTACGATTTTTCTGCTTCAGTCATAAAAAATATAATCCCTGTATAATTTTAGGCGCCGATCCCACAGAGAGAGTTCTATAGTTCCGAGTTCTGCATTCCGTGTTGACTATTGTGTACACAGCAAGCAGTTTAGAGTTCTAGAGTTCTGCAATATTCGCTACTGATCGCACATCATACACTTTTTTTACTTTCAAAGGCCCCACATAGCTTACAGTCAACGCGGAATGCAGAACTCGGAACGCGGAACTCTAGAACTCTTCTCTGTGCGATCGGCGCCTTATACTACAGTTTCTATAATTAAATGAAATAACAAATTATTATTGACATGCAGCAAGAAAAGAAATATTTCCAGATGTCAAGTTTCTTTTACCACGCAACAGTATTCCCCTAATGGAATATTTTCCTCTCCGAGTCTCCCGGGAGTAGACACTACTCGGTAAACATGCGGAGAACTGATGAGCCAAGTTTATTCTATTACTGTCTTCAGCAAAACATGTTATGTACTGAACTATCTGTGGCTATTCTATTCTTTGCGTGGAATAATGTGTAGTAATTAAAGTTGAGAATGCTGTAAAATTTTATTATTTCTGAAATATAAAACCTACTTTAATTAATACTCATGTTAATTTAGCTACTTGTATTTAATTTTGTTTTTATTTATTTTACGGAAATATTATCCCACCAAAAACATTTCTATGTAAAATGTTGCCGCCAAGACATATGGCTCGTACTGTCAAAAAGTTATCAGATCTCATGTAGAGCCAAGCTTATAACTCTACATGCACTTACTCTACACGCCCTAACTTCACAAACTCTACACACCGTAGTCAAAATATGTGGCTTGGCCGTTTCGCTACCGTCACATGGGAGTAAGGTAAAAAATGTATTCACTGTTAATTCAATAGTTCTTGTAGTATTGAAACGGCCAAGCCACATATTTTGACTACGGTGTGTAGAGTTTGTGAAGTTAGGGCGTATAGAGTAAGTGCATGTAGAGTTATAAGCTTGGCTCTACATGAGATCTGATAACTTTTTGACAGTACGAGCCATATGTCTTGGCGGCAACATTTTACATAGAAATGTTTTTGGTGGGATTTCACTTCTTTTTGTAAGTTGCTTAAATTTTTTTGTTTGAAATTTCCAAGTTTTATAATTTTGTTGTTGTTTGTGTACTAATAAAAGCTTAAATACCAAATTTCAGCTTTCTAAGACTTCAGGAAGTACCCTATGAGTTTTGATGATCATCAGTGAGTCAGTGACGAAATCGGGGTTTTTTAGATATCAATAAAATCTAAAGTATAAGAGCTATGTTATTGAAACTTAATATGTTTAATAAGTTTACTATTGACATCATGTCCTGAGAATTTTGTTTATCTGGTATAATCCAAACCCAAGTTATGAGGGTTCAAAAAAACGACGAAGCGCTTCGAGAAAAGGTAGGTAGTGCCCTTTCGCTTCGCTTGGCTGTCTTGGCGGGGGGCACTTCCGTGCCCCCAGATTCAGTTTGATTAAAAAAAGAGAATATAGGTTTACTGTAAAGGTGCGTCTACGCTACGCGAACCAAGCATACGTAGAAGAGCGTTCGGCTCCCGCTCGACTGCGCTCCGCCAATTGTCAGTTTTTTGACGAACACAGGGATTCGATTCGCGCTCGTGGTGTAAGCTTGTTGTACATCCACACTTGACATCGTAAGCGACAAACGAAACGCAGCTCGGCTCGTGCTCGGTTCGTATAGTATAGACACACCATAACATAGGTCCGTATTTTCTAGAACATCAATCAATGCTCAAGTCAAGTTTTGAGTCGAGATTAAAAAAAATGAATTTTTAGCCTGCACCAATTAATATAGGATTATTTTAGATTAACACGTTTTATTCTTGAGAATTAATCTGAGTTTTGATTGCTTATTTTGACATTTCACATTAAACGTACAATGGTGCCGATTCTGTTGTAAATCGCACTAAACTAATTTTAGTCACATCTCATTTCTTTCTTACGAACATGATTGAAAAAGGATAGAACATATTTTAAGTTGTCAAATTAATCTTTGCCGTCTTATTTTGCGTGTATTTAGGCGTAACCGCGATAGATGTCGACTAAAATTATATTGAAAACAAGCATTGGACTAATTTGACAGGACTAAATTTCTTACATCCTTTTCTTATGTTCTTTGTTAGAAAGAGACATAGTGACATTAAATTTAGTTTAGTTGTGAACAACAGAATCAGGGCCATTGTCCTTATTTTTTATGTACCAAATAGCTACAACTTTTCATCCCTTAAGTACAATAGAAAAATAAATTCACACGGCACTAGAATGTGAGGTTATTAAAGTAGATAATGGTTTCTTGAGAAAATCTCAGTTCATATCTGAGCGTTAGAATTACACCCACTGTCCTCGTAAAGATAAATTATCCTTAAATGTCACACCGTCGTGTAATGTAGGTACATGATATCATTTATAATTCTATTTGTGGCTGGAAGCTAAATCTTGACGGATGAAGTGCTTTCTTATTTTGCCGTCTAATATTACATTTGGAACTTATAGATGAAGATGGTATTCCATTTTGAGGGTAATTGTTCCATTGTATGTAACCACAATTATTTCACTGGCTTTTTTGTTAAAAATAACATTTTAAAGCAACGATATTATAATAAAAAGAGGTAGATATCGCATTAACGCACGCTAATTGTTGCAGACAAATTCAGATAATTGTCGTAATTTTGCCTAGCGGCTATATATAGCTATCTCTTTCTGTACCATATGTTCCGTATTATCTATCGCATTCAACATATTCAACAATAACTGAACGCCGCTTAGTATGAGGGTAGCATATCTCTATTATAATATCATTGTTTTAAAGGCGATAATAGCACAATCTACACTTTGACATACTAAGTCACTTCCACTGAACTACCGTTGAACTACCGTTGAACTACCGTTGAACTACCGTTGAACTACCGTTGAACTACCACTGAACTACCAGTTGCCTAATCCCACTCATGAGATATTGCAGTTGTCTCGTAGGTTTGACAACCTTATGACTTGTACTTGCCTGGTGACTTTAAACAAATTAGCAGGGCAAACAATTGTTACTTGAATTGTTAACGTGTGCTAGAGGCGGCTTCAATCTGGGATATTTCTTACACATCGGTGTGATTGCAACCATGGCGTATGACCAGAGTATTGGCACCGGTCCCAATGGAGCGACGGTTGCCCGAATATCAGAAGCTTTTCGCAAGATGGCCTCCATGCTATGCTAGGAATCAGTAGCAACGTTTTATGACTTCCCGTACTTTGTTTGTGCGGCATTGTTAAGCTTGATTGCGAAACTGTTCTCTAGTGAATGACTGTTGTTATGATCGGCTTTATGTTGGGGAAGTTGGCAGAGGTGTGTTGGCGGGTTTAGGGTTTAATCTTATGATTAATCCGATCTTATGATTTGTACAGTATTACACAACTGATAAGGCGCGTCGTGAATCTTCGTTCGCACAGAAAAGAAAGTATGGCCCGAAGATTAACGAAAGAATGCTTAAAACTTACAATCAACCTTAGATCACTACTATAAGGTTCATAATATACTGCAGCTGTTCAAATCAAATCAAATCATTTATTTTGCAAAAACACATGGTATTACAGGGTCTTCAATTAAAAACATTAGAGCTTACACATGTCACCAAAATTATAAGTATGCAAAAATAGAATAAAAATCCAAAATCCAAAAAATAATAATAAGTATACAATGTCATAAAAAAAAAAAAATTAATATAAATTACACGATCAAAACAATTAATTATCATTAGTAATGTCAATCAATGTACATATTTTCCAATAATTGTATGTCTGTGTTAACTTTCAAATTATATGTAATTATTTATTTATTTACAAAAATCCATGTATTCTCTTATGGAATAGAAACAGTTTTCACTCAGCCATTTATATAATTTACATTTAAATCTTTGAAAAGTCACCTCTCGAGCTATATCTTTAGGAATATTATTAAATATTTGAACACACATGGCACCACAATTTTTGCTGTATAAAGCAGTCCTTGGAATATGATCAAAGACCAACCTATCAGGGTTTCGGGTGCTACGAGAGTAAATGTCACTAGCTTTCTTAAAAAAATATGTATGCTTCTTAACAAAGATACAGACCTCGAATATATATAAGCATGTCAGTGATAATAACTCTAGTTTTTTAAATAAGGGTCTGCATGATTCATACGGAGCCGCACCACACATTGCTCTTATACATTTCTTTTGTGAAATAAAGGCTTTATTCGCATTAGAACTATTACCCCAGAGCAGTAAACCATACCTTAAAACAGATACAACATACGCGTGATACGCTACTAAGGCTGTTTTTTGGTTACACACATCTGTCAATCTTCTGAGAGCGTAAACAAACCGATTAACTTTATCACAGACCTTTTCTATTTGTAATTGCCAGGTAAAATTTTTATCCACTATTAAGCCCAGAAATTTGACGTTTTCAGTGCTCTCTATTATTTCATTTTTATATCATACTAGCAGCGAATCCCGGCGTTGCTCGGGTTAAAATACATCGCATATTTAGTGGTATAAAAAATATATAAGGATACATTTTTAACAGATATTATAGATTTCCATTTTCGATTTCGATTTGGTTCTTTTAGTTAAAACAATAACAATAATAGATCAATAATAACACTCGTACACATTTTGGAACTTTCCAGATCAATCAAAAAAAATTAGAACTTTCTCTATCATTTTAAATTGTACTCATTTTAGAACTTTCTCGAACATTCTAAATCGATCATAATAAATTTCACTCATTTTGGAACTTCCTAGATCATTCTAGAAATTTCTCGAACATTCTAAATCGATCATAATCAATTGCACTCATTTTGGAATTTTCCCGATCTTTCGGAAAATTTCTAGACCTTTCTCGATCATTCTAAATCGATCATAATAAATTGCACTCATTCTGGAATTTTCCCGATCTTTCGGAAAATTTCTAGACCTTTCTCGATCATTCTAAATCGATCATAATAAATTGCACTCATTCTGCAACATTCCAGATCATTCGGAAAATTTCTAGAACGTTCTCGAACATTCTAACTCGATTCGATAAAACTGTTATTAGTTTTGGACATTTTGGAACTTTCTAGATGAAGCCAGAAATTTGTAGAACTTTCTCAAAACATGCTATATCGATTATAATAGTTTGCATTCACTCTAGAATTTTCTAGATCATTCCAGATATTTGTTGAACTTTCTAGTACATTCCAGATCGATTATAACCATTTTACACATTTTGGAACTTTCCATTCCAGAAATTTTGAGATCTTTTCAGAAGTCCTCATGCGTTAGAAAAGGACAGCAATATATGTTTTAACATTTTCACCACCCACAACCACCCCCTTCCACCCACCGCGACCAAACTCCCTTACTACCACCTGGAGACCAAGGGGTATTTACCACCCCAACGGGAAGTTGATTGGGGTTGGTGGTGATTGAGAAAACTGCGTATTTACGTACCCACAAAAGCATTTTATATATATTATTAGAATTAGATTTTTAAATTACAAGGAGTTCTATTTTGCTGATTATTAAAATGAACGTAATTAGTTTTGGTAAGATTTACTTTCAAGTTGTTTATATGAAGCCAGTTAACAATAGATTGAATTGTATTATTGATATCCCTTTCGTGATGTACAATTTCGTTATTTGACCTATCCTCTATAATTATTGAAATATCATCCGCAAACAGAATACATTTATGTCGTGTTACTTCAGGGATATCGTTAATATACATCAAGAATAAAAAGGGGCCTAAAACACTTCCCTGTGGGACTCCTAGTTTATTATGTCTATAATCAGAATGATACGACATAAGAGTATTCTCCTCATTGAGTTTGTTTATGACAACGCATTGTTGCCTATTTTCTAAATATGATGTGAGCCATTTTAGAGCAGGACCTCGTATGCCAAGAACTTCAAGCTTACTCAATAGGATATCATGTACCACAAAGTCAAATGCTTTCATATCGAAAAATAAGACGCTAGTCAACGTTTTCCTATCCACGTTATTGAGAACTTGATCCAGCAGTGTAAAAATAGCGAGTGTGGTAGATTTTCCCTTTTGAAAACCGTGTTGTTCCGGTTTAATTATATTATACTTTGCACAATAATCTATCAATCTTTTATACATGCACTTCTCGTATACCTTCGAAAGTATGGGTATTAAAGTTATAGGACGGTAATTAGCTGGATCACTTTTATCGCCTTTTTTGTATAAAGGTTTTACAGTTGACAATTTTAAGGCACTAGGGAAAAATCCATGTTCAAAAGACTGATTTATCAGGTACGTTAAAATAGGTGCCAAATGATACTTGCACGACTTTAACACTTTAGTACATATTTCATCATACCCTTCTGAAGACGTATCTTTTAATAATGATATTTGTTTAATAACTTCATCCTCTGACATTGGCAATAAAAACATAGAATTACAAGAATTATTAAATTTAGATTTTGTATGGTTGCATTTATTATTACAATTAATATTTGTCAATTCAATGAAAAAATTATTAAATGTCGATGATATACGTAACGGATCAGTAATATGCTCATTATTAATTTTCAAACTATCTATACAATTTTCAGTATTAGAATCTTGCGTTTCACCCTTTATAACCTTCCAGGAGGCTTTGCAAATATTTTTACTGCTAGCGATAAATTTTGAATTACTAATTCTCTTAGCGCTATAAATACATTTTTTTAATATTTTTGTATAAAGACGGCATTTATCTTTAGTTACTCGGGTTTTATATTTATAGTAATCAACTCGTAGTTTACGCTTCATCTTACAGCTTTGTCTTAAACCACTGGTCATCCATTTTGGGGAATTATTATAATTTGCAACTTTAATTTTTATTATTGGGAAACACAATCTATAAAACAGCGATATTTCACCATGAAATTTACTAAAAGCTGCGTCTGGTTCATTTTCCTCGTAGATATCTGTAAAATACAGATTCGACATGCAGTTTTGAAACTTAAGAATATTTTCTTCGCAATAATCACGTTTATACATAATAAAAGACGATGGCTTTTCGTATTTTTTCGTTACAGGATAGCATAACATTTGAGCAGTATCATGATCTGATAAATGTAACGGTAGGACAGATGCCGTAGCTTTATTTAAATTACTTAATATATTATCTATACATGAATCTTTTCTAGTAGGTTCCCTAATATGAATTTTTAGATTGAAACTTTTAGCTTTCGTTAGTTCGGTCTCACTCGCAAGTCAGGGCCCTCCGCACGGCGCGCGCTAATATGGCGGCAGCTGCCGACCAATAGCATTTCCCGTGCTTTGAAAATGTTTCTTTTGCGCAGGTACATCGGTAGGCCATATCAGTTGGGTACTAATGTACATTAATTTGTTTACGTTGGTATTTTATTTCTGAACTCTCTTCTGTGCTTTCTAAGTAATTTATATCATCATCACAATTGGACCGTCAGCCCATTGGCTCCCAGTTGGCACATGCGTCATACAACTACATATGAAAAAAATAGAATTCCAAAAATTGTGAGTCGCAAGTTTGTAATGGTGCGTCCATGCTACGCGGAGTGAGCACGAGCCGAGGCACGAACAAACCGAATTCGTTCGTTGCTCGCGATGTCAAGTGTGGACGTACTTAACGAGCCTTCAGCGAGCGATATGCGAATCCCTGTGTTCGTTAAAAATCTGATAATCGGGCGGAGCGCAGCTCGTTCGAGGCTCGCACGTCCGCGAACAACGAACGAATCCTGTTCGTTCGTGGCTCGGCTCATGCTCGCTTCGCGTAGCATGGACGCACCATTAGATTAGGCCAAAGTTCTAAAAGACTAATGCCAAAAGAGCAAAGGCTTCTCACCTTATAGGGTGTGATGTATGTAAAATGGTGAGAGGCCTAAAGATCCATTTTAGCAAAGATTTTCATAGGGTATCGAGCCTCTACCCAGATGGATAGTCCGCCTTACTAAAGCATGACATTTAATATCACTCCGCTTGAGGGGCTCCTGAACAAATCGCTCTCAGTTCGTGCTGCGCACGGCTGTCATCGCGTCATACTCGCTGTACTGATGTCAACTTGCGTATTAAAATACTGTCACAACACTTATAAAAACCAAGGAAAACTAAAAAACTAACCTTCCATTTGCGATTTCGTCACTTACAATTACGTAAACTTATTACTTTTAAATACTGTCAATTATAGCTTGTTTATTTCGTGTTCCCATAGAGGCGACTATCCTTCTGGACGTTTTAAATTCTTTGCATTTTAGGTATTATTACCATCATGAACAGCTCCTTCTCCTTTCATATTAATATAATTTTAAACATCTATTAACCTAATTATTTTCATAAATAAAAAGAATACCCACACCAACCAAACACCATTTATAAACAACATACAAAGCAAAGCATTTAGAAACAACAGTATCACATAAATTAACGAATTCTTACTAAAGCACATCTTGGCATAAGTACGCAAACGAGAGGTCGGAGTTATTCCGTACCACTAATTGTCCCTCCCCCTTCAAGTCCCTCGGTCCCTGTCCCCTGTCCCCTCATACATTTTTCCTACGTCGAGCAATTTAATCCTGCTTTTACGATGTTGCCAGTCGAATTACTGAATAAACTCGACCCTCGGCGTGCCAAACAGGTATGCTCTTTATCTTGTAAAGAAATTAATGTTCTCGGTAAAATTATATTGGTTTTAGTATGATACATTTGTAACTACTTCAGTAAATGAAAACCATCGATTGAACGAAGACGCAAGTTGTTATTTCTTAGATAAATAAAGTAATTCATCCCTAATTCGATGGCGCAACATTGACACAAAGTTTCGACAGTTCGACCTTTCCAAATGAAGGTCAAGAAATACTGCCTACACCCCTAAGAAATACTAACTTATGCTTCACACCCCTTTTCGGTATCCAAACCTTTAATAAAACCATAGCAACATAGCATAGCAGAAAATGAGTTCGAAGACTTCAGTATACACTAAAAAGTATGAAATAACTCTAATATGACACTGATTTGAAGTCAGCGAAAGACCACGACGTATTCCATTGAAAATATTTCGCTGACTTCAAATCAGTGTCATATTAGAGTTATTTCATACTTTTTAGTGTATTCTGAAGTCGATAATTTTTTTTTAAATTATTTTTTTATTTCGTCATTTTTAGTTTAATGCACTAGAATTTGACCAAGATACTGAGATGTTTTTCCTTTGACACCACACACGTAGCTCGTATCAATAAGCCAGCCCGTCACACATATTTGTCCATATCTTGGAAACTACTGAACCGATTTTGATTAAACATGCACTGTTCCCTAAGTTGAAGTAAATGTAAACTAGTAAAAAAAGAATGGTTACAATCCGATTAATATCTTCGGAGATATGCGTGGACAAACATACATACACACAAACATACATACATACAAACACTAATGAAATTTTGTATATTTGTTTGGAAGCCCTAATAGATCGTATGTGAATATATTGCAGTTCCAATAATTAAACATACATACGTGTCGAATTGATAATCTCCTTTGTTTTGAAGTCGATTAAAAAAGAAATTATTCTTTAATGATAGATGTCAGAAATATAAAAGTTTAAATGAAAAGAACATCATTTAAATGTTCAAAAATAGAACAACAAACTGAGACAACAAAGTTTTGTCTAAATACAGTGAAATAGCTCTCAGTCGGGAGTCAAGTTGGGCTCGAGTTTTTCGTCCATTGTCCCTTGTTAGCCAGTGGACTAGTCGAGAGCACTTGAACAGTTTACGACAAGTACTTGTTCATTGTACTTGGCGAAAAAGTTCTTAATTTTTTCAGTTTTACATAATAGATTTGTGATGGCTGACTGATCGACTAAGAAAAATGTTTTCAATAATAAATTTTGGTAAAAAATAAAGTAAATATATTCAAGTTCTTATCATTGACAATAATAATTCATACTGCAGCTTGAGGAGTCTTAGTGAGTTTGTTTGCTTGCTGTGTCATCTATATTATGATTAACACAATATAGACTATGAAATGGAATGGACATTATGGTATTTCTTATCCCAAGCATAAGACAAAACATACTATTAGTATATGCCAGCGATAATTCATCATCATCATCCTATAATGTCCTACTGCTGAGCACAGGCCTCCTTTCACAAATGAGGGTGAAAGGGAATGGGTAGATACTCCACCACGCGTGCCCACTGCGGATCGGTGGAGGTAGGCTAGTAGTCAACCTACTGTTGGAATTTTCAAGCCTCCTAGGAGGTCTCCAACTAGCTTAGTGACTATCACAATTAAGTAATAACTGGGACCAACTGCTTTACGTGGCTTTCGAAGCACGGAAAAGCTCGATTTGAAATACCACTAGGCGGTCACCCATCCAGGTACTGGCCTCATCGGTGGTAGCTTAACTTTGCCGATCGATTAAGAACGGCTAATCATGCTACACCACAGGCACTTATAATCCTAATCTTTTAATTGCTACTTTCCAGAATACTCAATACATATTTCCATAAAGTTTCATATCTTTAGATCCACCTCTTTAGGCCTTGGGTTACTTATACATAAGTCATTCAGTGTTCCAATATTCTTATGTACTTAGATAGGGCAAGAACCCCTGGCTTTGGCCACCTAATAAGGAAATTTTTATGTAAAAGAATTCGCCTCTAATTGATAAATAGATATTTTGATGATTAGTTACATTAATAAAGTAGGTAATTTATTTAACTTTCAGGTTTTGTAGAAGTGTGTATTGAGGGACAACCACTTTTTTAATATTAATTTTTAAATATGAAAGGTGTAAAATCACTAGTGATCCAGTTGTGGCCACCCATTGACTGCCTAAGTTTCCAGCAAGGCGAATTCATTGACTGTCAAAATAACATCGATCCTAGACATTCATTTAGTATGTTTCAATTAGAATCAAAGCAAAAAAATAAAAATTAGGACAAGATATTTTATCGATTAATTGACCGACCAAGGGTCGCACACGGAAATTATTATTTTTGCTTTTACAGTGTCACAAAAAAGTTCCTATACAATTACGGCGCTACTACAATTGCTAGTCAAAAGCGATGATCATCAAAGATTTTATTTACTATAGACAATAAACGACTCGGGTTTCAACGCCTTATTTTTGGTTTCAAAATTGCAAGTGGCCACAACCGGGGTACTGGCCAAAACCGGGGCTCTTACCCTATATGTATTTTGTGCCTTTAATAAAAGAGGATAATATTTGACATATCCTAGAACTCGGCTACATTGAGGTCGTCTCTATGATCGAGATTAATGACGTCACATACAGGAACTGAGTGCTTTCTCTCGTCAAATATCACTCTTTAATATAAACGTTGGTATCTCTATTTATTGAAACTATCTTTGGGCTCGTGGCTTTATTTGATTTATAGAAGGAACAAGTAGCAAAATATTCTATAAAGAATGATTATTATAACATCACATACCATGGTGAGATTATAAAATCATTAAGGGTCAATTCACACCGTAATAAAAGGATAACAAACACCAAGTACTTTTCCTCAGAAAAGTTGTGATTAAAGATCGGTTTTTGAAAGATATGAAATAAAACTACTAAAGAGCTACAAACAGCTGATGGGATACTCGCGGAAAATAAGCTGTTATAATATTCACAAGAACAGCATATAATCCTTTAATTCGAATAAGGCATTAGCACAGTATCGAAGTTCAAGCGAGCTCAGTTACTATAATTCAAACAAGAAATACGGGAACAACCGGTTTGTTTACATTGTTTAATGGACAAATATTGATGTTAAGCGTACTGGCTGAAACGTGACTGAAGGCTGCCAGCGAAGCGGTTAAGCGATACAATCGCCATTATTGTGGTATAAACTTTAGTTATTTACTTTAGCTCTGGAATCTCAGAGAATTGATATACCACCATGCTATGGTACCCACACGATGTCCTGCACCGAAAGCACAAGCTCATCGTAGGATTCGAACCCGGGACCTTCGTCTCAGCATTCCACGTCGCTTCCACTAGAGCTAACATTGCCATAAAATCGTCGAAAAAAAATTGTCTCCTAAAATTAAAATTAATTCTAACTTTACACTTGATTATAACTTTCAAGTAACTTTACAGAGACAACTCCATTTCTATTCACGTCCAAATAAATGTATAATCAGATATAACAGTTTCTCAATTGAGCACGGTCCACTCATAGCGGATTTATCACCGATTTTCAAATATAAAGCAAGAAAAAAATGCTTTTATCTCCATTTACAAAACGAAGAGAAAGGAGAAAAATAATGAAATGTCCCCTTACAAGTCGGGTGGGAGAAAAAATTCTTTTGACTCGGCTGTCGTTTGGAATTAAGATTGATGAATTGCCGTGTTTTACTTTCGCTCTTAGCCAGCTATGAATTTTATTCTTCTCTATTTTGCAACTGAGAGGAATATATCTCAAGAAGTATATTTTTTGTTTTGATGCCTCCTTTTACGGTAGATTTAATGGCACTTTATAAATAAAAGATACATTTTACGCTTGGATTTGCATCATAAACGGTATAATGTAGGAAGGATGCTGTATTGTAGGTGTAGTAAAGCCATTCGTAAAAATGTCTATCAGGGTTGGCAATCTGAAGATCATCTTGTAACTGGGTGAGGGTTTTGTGTTTATTGGTTTTATTTCTTAGGATAACTATGATCGTATAAAATCATTCCGTTTGGTATCTATTATGGAATAAATTATATTCTAATATGTTTGAGACGGGCCAGTTATTTCGGGGTATAAGTAATAAAAGTTTGTATCAGTATATTTATTTAGACGATACATGTTAAAAAACCGGCCAAGTAGGTACGAGTCGGACTCGCACACGGAGGGCTCGGTACAATATTAACTAAATATTGCTATAACAAAACGCCAAAAAAAACATTTCCTGAAATATTTTATTTCGTTTTTATTTGTTATTATAGTGGCAATAGAAATATATATTCTTTGAAATTTTCAGCTGTGTACTTATAAAGGTTAATGAGATACAGCCCACTGATAAACAGACGGACAGACGGACGGATGGATGGACGGACGGACAGCGGAGGCTTATGAATAGGGCCCCGTTGGGCATCCTTCGGGTACGAAACCCTAAAAAAGAGAGTAAAGCCACAGAATAATGTACAAGTAGTTAAGCCGAGTTTAATAAAAGTCATACAAAATCATGAGTACAAAACTAATAAAATTCTTATAAACAACAGACAGAAATAACAGAAAACAGAATTTCCTATAAAAACAATCACAATTAATCTAATATTCGCAATAAAATCGGATTCAGAGGAAAAAAATCAGCATACATAACACTTTAGCTCGTTCGGCATTACACACCCGTGTCGCTAATTGCAGGGTCGCTCATTCATTTTGTATTTCGCCGGGTTGAATTTAAATAAAACAAAAATTTAAAATTTCAACGATTCGGGGAACGTGCGTGTGTCCACCGCTTTACATTTTTGTATTTTGTGTTTATTTTTTTGTATTTGCTCTTAATTTGGATTTAAAAATGATGTTGTACCTACGTACACGTTAGCGATAAAAAAAACATTTTTAAACCTCTGTTTTTATTTTTTTTATCACTTACTGTTCCGCGGTGACGAAATCTGATGTTTTCCTAGAGTCAACTAGAAACACTAACAAGGATTCAATGTTAAAAGAACAAATAAATTCCAAGTTATGGTCTATGTGAATCGCTCGTGGTGAAGCATCATGAACCATTCTTAATCGATCGGCAAAGTAAAGCTATCGGTGAAGCCGGTACCCGGATTGGTGACCGCCTAGTGGTATTTCAACTCGTTTTTCTTGCTTTGGAAGGCATGCAATGCCATGGGTCCTGGTTATCACTTAATTGTGATAGTCTTTAAGCTAGTTGGAGGCTTTCTAGGTGGCTTGAAAACCTCCAACAGTTGGTTGACCTAGTGTTAGGCTAGTGCCTACCTCCACCGATCTGTAGTGGGCACGTGTGGTGGAGTATTTCACCCTCATTTGTGAAAGGAGGCCTGTGCAGTGGGACATTGTGGGCTGATGATGATGATGATGATTTAACTAAAATACAACATTCCCTCAATCTCGTATTGTCACGAAAAAATAAGATCGAACACAATCGAGATACGAGCGTATCGAACTCAATGTAAAAAATATAATTTATTGCGTCTTTTTATACATTCGATACAGCCTTTCATAAGGATACGGGATAGAAAATTGCCTTTTTCTGGAAACTCTTGTTTATCAGACGGAAGATTTAGAACGCAATTAGGTCAAAGAATTTCTGATTAATTACTCAAGGCTTATTCTCGGAAAAAGCCTTTACAAAATGGAAAATATTGATCAAAACAACTTTATCGTCTAAGAATTAATTATTTTATCATAATAGCAAAATACAATACCTATCATAAATATACGGGCCATATATTGACGGGCCAGTTGGCGCAGCTGGTTAAGATTCCACCTATCGCGTCGCGCGTCATGGGTTCGATTCCCACACAGGACATGCATTTGTATAAATTCTGAAAATCCTGAGTCTAGGTGTAATTATGGTTCATCATCATCATCAGCCTATAATGTCCCACTGCTGAGCACAGGCCTCCTTTCACAAATGAACAAATGAATGCCCACCCACTGCGGATCGGTGGAGGTAGGCTAGTGGTCAACCTACTGTTGGAATTTTTCAAGCCGCCTAGGAGGCATCCAACTAGCTTAACGACTATCACAATTAAGTGATAACCGGGACCAACGGCTTTACGTGCCTTCCGAAGCACGGAAATGCTCGATTTGAAATACCACTAGGCGGTCAACCAATAATTATGGTTATTAAGTATGTGTTTACAAACAAAAAGTAGTATATCAGTGAACTAATTTCCATAGTACAAGCTCTGCTTAGTTTGGGATCAGATAACCGAGTGTGAGGAATGTCCTACGATATTAATTTATTTATAATAATCATTTTTGTTCATGTATTAATAATTCTATGTAATTTTACGTGATGGACGACGATTTAGGTTAGATGTGAAATGGCTTTTCTGATTAACCCAAGGAAAACTGTACCTTCATAGTAATGTTTGCTGTAGTCACATAAGATACTTTACTCCGGGATGAGTTTAGACCGAACATCTTTCTCACTATGTTTATCTTTGCCGGATAGTCTCGAGAAAGTTCCCATGTTTACTGAAGGGATAGCTATAAGGTCACTGTATTGACCGGTTGACCCTTATTTGTACTTCAGACTTAGTTTTATTTATTTTGGTTTACTCATGGTTTAGACGACTAACAAGTTGGTAATGGTTATTGTTACTTCTTCGAATTGAACCCTTATTTTTGAATGGAAGAAAGATACTTAGAATACTTGTACTTATTTCTACTTGCCTGACTTCGATTTTAATATAGAAAAAGCGTTGACACAATTTTATTTGTTCACTCCAAACAATGAACAAACACGGAATAAATAAATAACTGGAAAGTATAATTATTTATTCGTGAACATAGTCTATGTTCACGCGACGCGGCAACGTTGACCTTTGATGTTTATCGGGTTATAGCTAACGAAGTGTTATTAGTAGAATAATAATAACACTGGTTTGAATAACTTTTGAAGGCGGAAATGAAAATTTATTACTTCTTTTAACTTTTAAAGTTATTAAAGTTGTTACTTGCCAGGTTATTTTTTTAATACAAGCTTTTATTTAGTTTTACCTGTCCCGTGTCTGTAATCAAATCTTGCAATGTAAAATTCGACTTACCTTACCTTATATTCCCGGTTTTCGATTGAGCTGAAATATTGCAAATTATTATGACATGGAGCTGATCTGATGATGGAGCCGGAAGGTGGCCATGGGAATTCTGATATAAAACGATGCAACCAAAATAATGTACTTAGTTGTAAATCTGTTTTCATGTATAATTTTTTATTCTTTTATAATACCTATATCATTTTTGTTTGTCTGTGTTTTTGGTATTATATGAATATTTTCAATACGCTCGTAAAGTGTCATTTATTGCACAGTTTTTAGTATCTTAATGCAGCTTATTAAGCACTAGTGCTTTTTACTTTACCGCACAGTTTTATGTTAATATAATCCCGATTATGTTAAGATTGTACCTCAATGTAATTGATATCATAATGTACTACTTATTATTAAATGTTTTGGTTGTTTATTTAAAGTATTATAGTGTTTATGCAGTTAAGTAATACTGCTGTGTTTTCACTTGCTGACCCCAACGGACGATCAGCGTTGGTTATATACGTCTACGTATAGCCAAAAACATGCAGAGTTGGAGGACCAATTTGTTGCAATATTTCCCTCTTTTTTATGTAAAATTTGTTCTGGCCACAATGTAAAGGGGCTCGAGAAATTGTAGCTTTCGAAACCTAGGGAACTGTTATTTTTTGCACATTTTTAGCTGTATCTTTATGACTGAACATAAATTGTAAAAAAAAAATTTTTTAATTCTTACTTCAAGCTCTTTCACAAGATTTGCTAATTTAAACTTTTTGTTTTGGATCCAGTCTGACCCCCGAATTAATCTAAAATTAGATTTTATTAATGTTTTTATGAGTGATATTATGTATGTGCGCGTCGTCAAGACTAGTCAAGATATATCACTATGTCAAATTTCAAGTTGCTACATTGTTTGGTGTTCCAGCAAAACCTCCGTGACAGACGGACGGACGGACACCAGAGTGATTTTATAAGGGTTCCGTTTTTTCTTTTTAAGGTCCGGAACCCTAATAAATGAGCCAAATGATTATATAAAATAGAAGAAGCCGAAATGATGTCTAGAGAATATAAATGAGAATGTATTTATAGTACCATAAACTATGATTTCTTATTTTTTTGCAATCATAAAACCAAACATTTCCTGAAAGAAATTGCTTCAGCAAAAAGGTCGCTTCAGTAGTTTTCACCGTTTTTTTTTTCATTTTCTTGATGTTATATTATGTTTTGTATACAATAAAATAAAGTAAGAAGCGCTCGTAGTGTAGCATGATAAGCCGTTCTTAATCGATCGGCAAGTTAAGCTACCACCGTCGTGGTCGGTACCTGGATGGGTGACCGCCTAGTGGTATTTCAAATCGAGCGTTTCCGTGCTTCGGAAGGCTTAGCCATTGGTCCCGGTTATCACTAAATTGTGATAGTCGTTAAGCTAGTTAGAGGCCTTCTAGGCGGCTTGATAACTCCAACAGTAGTTTCACCACGAGCCTACGTCCACCGATCGGCAGAGGGCACGCGTAGTGGAGTATCTGCCCATTCCCTTTCACCCCGATTTGTGAAAGGAGGTCTGTGCTTAGCAGTGGGACATTATATGATGATGATGATACAATAAAATGTATTCCTTCTATATGATATCCTTAGTATTCTATGTAGAATTATTATAAAACTTAGGTACAGCTGAATTCAAGTTTATATGGTATGTTCTACTAAGTTGAGATATGTATACCCTATATACATAAGTGGAAGTTTGTACAATACTTGCTCATTATACCAACTGTAAACAATGCGCGAACAACTTATATAATAATATCTGCCTAAAATTCAACATTTAGCTATCCTCACCTAAATAAAATTGGGAGCATTTTAACACTGAAACACATTTACAGTCTCTTCTGGGAATAGCTGAGCCTACAATTAGTTAATTCTGCCACCATACTGATACATTATAAGCTCGTTAGAATATAAAGAAGAAAATAGTCTTAGAGCTGGCTTAACAACGGCAAGTATGAAAACACTTTGAGGTATCGATATCAAGCAGTTGACCGCAGTAGTCGAACACTGCGGTCTTTGCTTTAAAGTCAATTCTTTTCCTACATCGACTATAACAATTTTAGGGCACCCGTGACAAAAATTGTGGGATTTAATTCTAGAATGAGGAGCATTCAATGGAGGAAAACTTTGTAAGGAAACCATAGCACGGTGGTAGCTTAGGTTATTTTGTAGTACTCGCATTGGTAGAACTCTTTTAGGCTTTGGGCGCTTACCAACTTCGGCTTCATCACGTGGTGAAAAACAGGCTTCAATAAAAAAAAAAAACAATTTTCAACCCTACAGTGTTAACATACCTTAAGGGCTTAAGCGATAAGGCCGCCTATGTTGTATAACTTCCTAAATTTCTGTTACTTTTATCGTGTTCTATGTTAGTCTATACAATAAAGAATATTTCATTCATTCATTTTCATTCATACCGTTAAAATACGGACATAGCGTTTTGCATCTTCATTTATAATGTGGACAGCAAGGGTGTGGAATTTGCTTCCGGCGTCTGTGTTTCCTGATTCTTACAATCTCGGGACTTTCAAGGCCAGAGTCAATAGGTTACTTCATGAGCACCATCTTAAGCTCCGTCAACGTCCCTAATGGGCGGGTTAATCAGTGGCCAAACGCAAGCGCCCAATTTAAAAACGAAAAATAAAAGAAGAATACAAAAACCCTCCATTTTTAGACGCTTACCTAATGATAAATCCAAAAGTTTACCTCTGCGCTGTCGAACGCATCACTCTATGACAACTTCTGAGTCTGTTTACATTTAGCTTTGATGAAGTTAGATGAAACAACAAAGTGTGTTCAACCTGTTCCAGTGTAATACAAGATGCTGGTTTGTACCTAGAGACCGTGTATCGACTTTTGCGCTTTGCATAAATTTGCATGACAACATTCTACGTATTCTACCACTTGTTTATGCTAAACATGATACCCCCTTAGGTACGAGTACATTACGACGTTGCAATGTATCTTGTGTGAAACAAGGCTTATTTTTCGAGTTCGCTCATGTATTTAAGTACAAAAAGGAGCTTGACTTTGATTCATTATTAACAATGAAATAAACTACAATTATAAGTTAGCTCTAAAGAGCATACAATAATGATGCAAGTTTTCTAGTTTGATTGTAGTAATTAGGTAAGTACTGTTTTGAACTCAATGATAAAACTTTCTGGGACCATTGTCCATAAAAGCCGGTTAACGTTTACTTTGGCTCGCGTTTAAAAAAATAACAATGATATCAAAATTGTTATTATAGGACGCGCATCCCTCGCGAGAATCAACGGGCTTAGTATCTCACTGCATAGTCCTCAAAACCCCTCTTCACGGCGTAACGCTGCAGTGAAGAGATCATGGAATAAGAAAATAACTGAAAAAATTCGCAACACGGCCAATTTGTATTCAATAAATAATTTGACCTTGAAATGGCACGGTCAATGTCTATTCATAATTATAATGCTGCATATGACTGCCAGCGACAGCATAATTCCAAAAAGTCACTTGTTAATATTGTGATCGGTTTTGAGCAATAGAAAGATGTAGAAATGGGAGTAAACATATTTTTTTATGTATTGATAAATATTTGCTGTACATTATCCCGCAAAATTGCGCCAGCTTAATGTCACTACGGCGTCTGCCGGTGAAATAAACGCGTGTGACACCAAGCCGAGGTATACGGTTCCGTAATTTATAATATTTTGATTGATGTGCTTTTATATGGGGCTCTTGATATACCTTTAACTTTTCTATTGAAGTGTTTATAGGCTTTGATAAAATCATTTTATTATATGAAGTTATGGCTTTCACCGATAAATCATTGGTTGGATTTAAATTAGTCTTTTCAAAATCATACCTAGAATTCCTGGAAGTAACAAGGAGTAAAATAAAGAGCTCCTTTTTTTTGTTTTTAATGTAATTTTGTTGACAAACAGGCAGACTGTCCACCTGATGGTAAGTGGTCCTGGAATATCTTTGAATTTATTTAACTATAACTATGTTGTATCATAAGTGTATAGTGTTTATGTGTTTAGTGTGGGGGTGTGTGTGTTTGTATCGATCTGTATAAAATGATATTGATATAATACAAATATTACCTTATTTCGTGTCAGTAATAAACACCCAACCTTTAAAATTCAAATAAACTAAAGGTGGGTCTACGCTACGCGAACCGAGCACGAGCCGAACCACCCTTCGCTCGACGCTCGCGATGTCAAGTATGGACGTACAACAAGCCTACAACACGAGCGCGATGCGAATCCCTGTGTTCGTCAAAAAACTGTCAATTGGCGGAGCGCAGTCGAGCGCGAGCCGAATGCTCTTTCGTGGCTCCCAAATCCACCTACGCTACGCGAATATGTGCTCCTCTTGTGCTCGGCTCGCGTACCTGTACACTTTGCGAACATAATATGCACATTCATTCACAGCGATTGATTTATCGAACCCTAAATCTATATATATAAAATAAAGTCGTGTTAGTTACACAATTGATAACTCAACAACGGCTGAACCGATTTGGCTGATAATTGGTGGGGTAGCTTAGAACCAGGAGACGGACATAGGATACTTTAAGGTAGGTTAGGGTAGGATACCCCTTGGGTACGCGGGTGAAACCGCGGGGCGCAACTATTAAGCTATATTGATGACCCATTGACTTCAAAAGCGCATCGATACAAAACAAAGGGAGATTGTTCTCATCTCTCACTGGTAGATTATTATTTCCACAAATGTGTTTCATGATAGCTGCTAAAGCCCTGCAGATTTAGGACAGTCACGTTTAACGCATCATCCGGTTTCGAGTGGTTACTGAAATGAGCCGCATTACCCTGTACCCGATAGATCTTTTGTATACATTCTAGTTATGACACGTAATTGATAATTGTTCACGCCCACGTGTAATAATTTCATTACCGGTTTTGGTTGTATTGTTTTATCCATGAACTAGCGACCCGCCCCGGCTTCGCACGGGTGCAATGTCGTAATGAGGTGTCGATAGATTTTCGCGCCGTACCCTACCCAGCCCTGCCCCGCCCTGCCCTGCCCTGCCCTGCCCTACCCTGCCCTGCCCTGCCCTGCCCTGCCCTGCCCTGCCCTGCCCTGCCCTGCCCTGCCCTGCCCTGCCCTGCCCTGCCCTGCCCTGCCCTGCCCTGCCCTGCCCTGCCCTGCCCTGCCCTGCCCTGCCCTGCCCTGCCCTGCCCTGTCCTGTCCTGCCCTACCCTACCCTGCCCTACCCTACCCTACTCTGCCGTACCCTACGGGTATGAAAAATAGTTTACGACCTATTCTCAGACCTACTGAATATACACACAAAATCTCATAAAAATCAGTGGGAGGAGTTTTTTTACAAACACTGTTCTAATATTTACATTTTTAAACTCGTGATATCTTTCGAATGGAATGTCCAAATTGAATAATTCAAAAAGTTATACAAAGGTATTGAAGCAGTCTTGAATATGAAGTAATTTATTATGATAAGCATTAATACCAAGATACAAATATCGAGCTTTTTCTAGCGGCGGCATTTCAATTAAATTTTTACAATGAAAGAACACTTATTATGGCATAACTATAATAGTTAGACATATACTGTCGCGACACTTTTTGTTAATAATGATGTGCTCTACAAAGTCGTAGTACATTATTTTATTCTATCATCAATAGTTTTCGCAGCGCACGCGATGAAAAGAATATTTTAGGTAATTTTTTTACACCTTGGGTTACATTATTGGAGTTTTAGTAAGGATCCCTAATTTTTTTGAAAATATAATATAGCCTATGTCACCCGGGGATAGTGTAGCTTCCCAACAGTGAAAGAATTTTTCAAATCGCTTCAGTAGCTTCGGAGCCTATTCAATGCAAACAAACAAACAAACAAACAATCAAATCTTTCCTCTTTATAATATTAGTTAGATTTGTGTCCAAATAAATAAAAATCGGCCAAGTGCGAGTCAGACTTGCAAACGGAGGGGTCTGTACAATATTAACTAACTCATAGTGCTATGAAAACAAAATACCAAAATGAAGACGTTTGTTGTATGGGCGCCCCCTTTAATTTTTAATATTATTTGTTGTTATAGCGGCAATAGAAATACATTTTCTTTGAAAATTTCAGCTGTCTATCTATTACCGTTCATGAGATACAGGTGGATACCTGGTGACAGACGGATAGAGAGAAGGACGGACAGCGGAGTCTTAGTAAAAGGGTCCCATTTTACCCTTAGTGTACGGAACCCTAAAAAGGAACGTTTTTGTAGAAGATTATTTTGATAAACTTAGCTTAGAAGCCGCGGGGGCTTATAAATAATAGATGTTACAATCTATACTATATATATAGAGTTTTCTCGTTTGTTTGTTTAAACGGGCTCATCTCTGGAACTACCAGTCGGATTCGAAAAATTCTTTCACTTATAGGAAGCTACATTATCCCCGAGTATTAAATAGTACTCTTTAGTAATAGTAATAGTACTTTTTACTCCGGACACGCGGGTGAAACCGCGGGGGGCAGCTAGTTTAATTATGTTCCTAACTAGTTATAAATTCATGCCTTATTTTAGGGAAAGAATTTTGAGAAACTATTCCTTAGTAGATGGTTAAATTTTCCAGTTTCCAGACCCTGAGGTATTCAGCAATATTGAGGTTTGAGCTGTGCCGGTATTCATCAGTCAGGTTCTCCAGACTAGCTTCCGTCCCGCGGTTGCACCCGCATTCCCGAGACATATATTGTTTTACCGGGATGAAGAGTATTCTATATGTTAATCCAGAATATAGTCTATATGTGTGCCAAATTTCATCCAAATCCATTTAGTAGTTTTTTCGTAAAAGAGTGACAAACATCTTCTAATACTCACATCCTTACATTTCACATTTATAAAATCGAAAATCACGTGATTTTTAACAATCTCTTATGTCAATCCCATACAAAGGTTGATCGTTTACTAACGATGACGATTGTCGATAATCATCTTGTCTAGGGGGGCATGATACTACATAATATGATCTCTCATATCTGATATGTATATTTATTCTAAAGAAGAATCAAACCCATTACAGTCATATCTGACTCCCACATTATTGGAACTATAGAAATTGAAAGATGCAAATAAAAATTCAATTCCGAATACAATTCTTTATTAAAAATTAATTGAAACATCCAGTTTTTATAAATATGGGGACACTTATAAATTGTTTTACTTAAGAAATCAAATAATACTTTAACTTCGCTTAGATTTCTTTACAGATTTGTGACATCTATTTACTCAGTTTTATGATTCACTGAAATAATTAGATACATAGTTATTTTAGTTACTTATAGCATTCGTACACCATAGGCGTCTGGTAATTTTGACTGATACTTTTAAACACATTATTCTACTCATGATAACTCACAACATTACCTAAGAAAATTTTTTTTAGTTTACTAAGCGTATGAACGCAATCACCCCAATATAATAATAAAATATTTTTTTACCAATCTTTCAGATCTATGTTACATTATCACAACAAAACAAATATAAATAAGTGGTAAAACAAAGGTAGAATTTTATATCATATTAAAGTATAATACTGCAGAAATCTGTACACAATTAAATAAAACCCTGCTTCTTATAGACATAATAAGAATAATACACAATCAGCAGTTATTTAATTTAGTTGCTTATATATTTTACAAACAAAACTATTCCATGCAATATTCTTTTTTTCACTGTACGAAACGCGTGCTACCTATTAGCCAGACCTCGCTAAAATAAAATACAAGAGTCTTTGGGACAGTAAAGTTGTTTTTTATCATGAATACAATATCGGTCACGAATTAACAGTCACCCTATAATAATATATGCATAGATTGTTCACTGCAATCAAACGAAAAAACAAGCAGAACGCATCTCGATACCGGTATCTTAATACTAATTGTTCCTCATTTACAATTTGAAACTTACAACAATAACTAATATTTACAGCATTTTTTATGTAATACAATTTCGATATAGACACTTTAAAATAATTGTTTCTAACTTATTTTTAAAATCACATTTTCTTCAATGTAAGCATTGTGTGCTAATCGAGGACTAATTTTACTTTTTTAATAAGTCTATTTTAAAAAAGCTTGCTTATTTCAGAGAAACATTCAATAAAACAGAAACTTGTTTAAATATACACGATTTTTATGAAATTTTTGTGGCGATGAAAAACGGTTACTTTACGGCAAAATAAAATAAACAACACATAAAAATAGCAACGCAATTTTTTTCAGTAATATTTTTTCTCAAGTATTTAATAAAATAAAAAATAGTTAATTTTAATTTTATGTACAATATTACATACTCAACAGAACATTATAATAATTTATTATTATTATAACTACCTAAGTAACAAATATTTAATTTAAACATAGTTTTATTTAAACTAACCGACAAACTGTATCAAGCAATATCACATATGCCATCTGAGCTATCTCTTTTAATTTCTACACAGAGGAATTAATACTAAAGCACGAATATTTACATTTATATCAAAAGTTCACTATTTAAGATCAATTCAAATCATTTGACAGTATACATATAGCTATAATTATATTATAATGTAATTAAATTAAAATAAATATAACAATTTTCAGTTCTTTTTACAGTGCGACAAACGCATATTCTATAGTTTTGAGGTATGGTCTAAGTGACGAGAGTTTTGCGGTGCGTAACGATCTATTTTAACAAGTATTCTGACAAGCTGAATACCATTCTATAAACTGACATAATTTTATGTAAAAATCGATATTCACTGTAGGTTGAAGTACCCTAAACGTTTTTATACTTATAATATATTTTACAATAACAATTGATTAATAAACTTATAGCCAGGAATTAAAGCCTTTCGGTAGCTCTGACCTACAACGGATAAAATACTTAAAAAAATCAATGCTTTAATCAAGTGAAGTTTGGGAAACACCGTTAATATTTAAAACATTTTTAGCTTCTATAAATTACGCTCGTACCGCAAAACGCTTTTCTTTCACACGGAAAATTACCTAAACAAAAACAAATGCAAATATAGACAAGGTGACTAACGTATTCAAGAGCGGAGCGACGAGCGCAGCGGTTCCGCCGGCGGCGGCGAGCGCGCTTGCCGCAGCCTCCACGCACTGGCGGTATGCCAAGTGCTCGAGGCAGGTGATCGCGCAGAACAACTCATGAGCGCACGCACCGTCGCAGGACTCGCTGCTATCGTGACGCACGCTGTATGCGCGGTGGTATCTAGAATGGAAGTTATCTGTCAAATACTTGAAAATGATTTTTGTCTCTTAATTCTTTAGGAGCTAAAATGCGAGTAAAATTTTGTAAGCACACAAATCCTAGATGACTAAACCAGGGGGCCTACCACAAGCTCTTAAAACAAGGTCAAAATAACCTTTGTCTTTTGTCCCGTTTTGACGCCGGATGTCAAAGAAAGACAAAAGTCAAACAAGGTTATATAATATTGTTTAGAATTGTGGTTCGCCCTCAGGTTGTATTTTGTATCGATTGCTTGAACTCAATATAGTAGGTACCTACCTATATTCTATAAAAAAATGAACAAAATTGTGATTAATTAAAAAACTAATTTGCAACACTTTTATTTAACTGATGAAGTTCCGATCAAAGAAACCGAATGCTGCATTGGTACATCAAATTAAAACTTCAAAGGACAGAGAACTCCGTAATTAAACATCAAACATCGGTGCCGACTTCATTATGAGTAACTTACTTATTGAATATCGTAGTTTCGTGCGGTGTGCCTATCCGAAGTTTGTCGGCTAGATTGTGCATTGAATTAGCTGAGACTTCGTGTAAGCCGTAGTACTGGGTGAGGTTATACTCCGCTGTCCATTCTGCTGGACCTTCGTTACGATTCGCCGTCGCTAGATCCAGGTAGTATTGTGTGTAGTCTAACACCTGTTGTCAGATAATTATTTCATTTAGTACCATTTTATATTGAACATCAAATTAAATCATGCGCTATAAATCATGTGCCATTGACATTCGGCTATTGTAACTTAGATAAATTACAAATTAGAAAATTAGAAATAATAAAAACGGTTGTAAAAAAATCAACTTCAAAAGTACACTTAAAATTAGGAAATAATTCTAATCTGACACTTTTGTAGTCCCTGAAGATAGGCCTGTATTTGATCACAATCTCAACGTGGATATGGGGTGGCCGAAGACGGTAACCATACAAAGCCTAGCCCTCAAATGCAGCTGTTGGAGTAAACCGATATTTTAATTGAGAGTTGATTTCAATACATAAATACCTATTTAAAAAAATCCTCAAATAAAGTGATGAAGTATTTGTGAAAAGTAAGTGAAAAGTAGAAAAGCTAGTCAAATTATATAAAGACCTCACCTTTCCAGTATTAGTATCGAACTTATAAAGCCTTAGTCCAGGGTTAGACGAGCTGGCTGGGTCACGGTGTGGACTAACTGACGGTGCCAGAAATGCCCATGATACTGGCCGATCTAAACAAATGAACAAAAAACAATTATCGTAGTTTTTTAAATTATAAATAGACTTGTTTAATAAATAATAATGTAGCCGAAGATAGTAAGCACACAAAGCCTAGAAAGTACACAAATAAGCAAATATTGATGGTAGTAAAACTTGATTATAACTCATGCAGTATATGGGAACAAAAACCAATTTCTTTGTGCATTCGTTTTCCATTTTGATGAATTTATCATTTCATTTCAATTCAGGTTGCCCTTTTATAAAATCCAGCAACGTATATTTTGAAAAATATGTGAATTTAGTTCAGGAAAATAATTTAACAAAAAATACACAACAAAATAATAATTTACATTGAAGCTGACGTAAATCCAACGCAACTCTATTGCATATTACCTACACACTGTACCGAATAAAGCATTTCGTAACGAATCTTATTTACAGCCAACTAAGAATCATAGTAACTTACCATTATCATAAATAACGCGAAACGTATCCGCGTGTAGATGTCCGAAGAACTGTCCGGCGATAATTCTCGCGTAGCGTCGGACGGTGCGAAGGTATTTCGCGTTGGCATCTGATGACGTATCATATACATGTGGTGGGTCTGAACCGGGTGCTGCGTGGCCTACTATGTACACCTGGATGAAAAATATTGAAGGATTATTTTATATCAAAATATGCAAAAATATGCGGTAGAGTATAGCGTTTATTCGCTCAAAGAGCAGTTCAACTGGGGAAGTACCTCCACCTTACAGAATACCGCAGCCAAATAACTTTATGTTGTATAAAGTTCCTGCGCGTGAGTAAGGTCGCCAGAGCTCGTTGGGGAGGGGAAAGGTCGGTCGTGAGCGATGCTTCGTGTGTTGCAAGCGTCCATATGGCTACGGCATCCGCTTTCCATCAGGCGGGCCGTAAGCTTGTTTACCGATTTAGTAGTATAAAAAAAATGCTGAGCACAATGAACTCAAGGTAAGGATACATTAGTAATAATATCATATGGTAAGTTCCAAAACATTACCATACCTCGCTCGGTTTCTACATGGGATTTCATAATTATGATATACTCTTTACTCCATGTATAGTAAAACACCCTTTAGTCCTCATACCCTAATTTCAAGGGTCATCGGGAAGTACCCTATAAGTTTTCATGAGTCCATGAGTGAGACTTTTGTATGAAAATATGCTTTGAAGCGTTATATCTTTTTGTTGAGTTAAAGACGGTCATATTTTGTTATATTTATCTATAACTTTCTAAGAAAAAAAAACTAACACGTTGATAGACATATGGACAATAAAGGAATTCTATAATAGTACATTATGATACATGTGTGCAAAGTTGGTTATTAACAGTTTCGCCAACAAACTGTTTTGTGCAGTTTGGCGAACTTGTTTTTTGATTAGTATTAATAGAATTTATTTAAAAAAAGTTGTAATAAATTGAAAAAAAAAAAAAACACCATGCGGTAGTAATAATCAATACACACGCGTGTTATACGACGTTTTCCAACACACTTGCGAGGAAAAAAACAGACTTGTATTTTGCAATAAATGTCACTTTACGAGCGAGTGTGTTGAAAAGGTTCTTTACGGAAACCAAAAACGAGTAGGTTATATCATTAACGACTCAGAATAACTAATAAACAAGGATAAACCTCGTGCTCTTAACATAAATTTAACACGATCATTCCAAAAATAACTAATTCCACGGATCTGAAAGAACGGAATGAGCGAGCAAATACGACCACATTATGTATATACCTAAGCAAATGTATAAATTGACTTTAAATCCCCCGGCTTTCATTGCTGTATTCTTCAGTGAGAGTATAAATTGAATTTTCCTATACTAAGTGTAACGAAGTACGCCCCGCCTCGTGACGTAACACCCTGTATCAGTTGTGAGCACGATTGCTTGACTTGATGTATTTTTTTCAGGAAATAAGCTTTTACTTTATGACGTCACATGCCCTCTCTCGCGTAACATGGCATTACCATGTGTTATTCTAATGATGGGGATTTCGTATTCTATTTATTTGAATTGGACTTTTCGGTAATAAAATTGATGTTCGTCAGAGACTTGATGATATTAAAATCAAAATATGTCTTTTTTTTTTACTATTTATAGGCCTGTGTTTGACCGCAATCTCACCATAGTAAGTGATGATGGCGGCCGAAGGTGGTAAGCACACAAAGCCTAGAAGGAACTGGCTCTCAAGTGCAGCTGTCGGAATACACCGAAAGGTGCTTGGCAACAGATTTTCAACTTGAGGGTGGTAGCCAGCCAGGCGTTCAAATAGTAGGCAGGTCTAAATGAATTAGAAGGCAAATGAAATGAAATACTCGTAATTACTGAACCGTATCTAGTCCCAGAACAAGGACTAAGGTGCCGATCCCACAGCCAGCGGTCTAGAGTTCTGCGGTTTTGATCATTGCACACAGCGACCGCGGCGGTCAAGAAGAACGCACGTAGAAATCTGACCACAAAACTAGACCGCTCGCTCGTCGGCCAACTCAATCAATACTTGTTCTAAGTCTCTTGTATAAAGTGTATCTATATGTTCGTACCTCATTTGATTAGGATTGAAAATAACAGAAGCAGAAATTCCAACATAACATTCTAAAAAGATATAAACTCAATATTATGTTTTCACTCATATCTTCATTTCAATCATTCTATCCATCCATGTATGAACAATAATAAATTCAAAGAGTTGTACACTAATAGAAATTGATACAAATATCTAAGAATACATTATAAGATGCCACTGAAAAAAACATTAGCATGATTACTTCTGTAAATAACTTTTTATTTATTTAGTGTGCACGTTAGGCTGCCATTAGCTACTGCACGGTTCTTTTTTGGGAGGTAACAAAATTTGAACTTGCGACTTGAAAGGTTAAAATGAATATCAGGCAAATGGAACCTTTCTTCGTTTCCATTGTTGTTTTCTAACATCAAAATACATTATTTCTGACTGAGAAACATAGAATAGAATACTTGAAGATTGGTCGGACTGTTACGATAAGAATAATATGCAGCAAGCATATCAGCTACATACTTGTTGTAGTGATCCATATTATTGCTAGAAGATACCTAGATTTATGCTTATTAATCAAAAAAATCTCAAAATAAAAAAGCCATCTAAATACTAGATCACTTTCGCATCGACTTTTTTAAAACAAACCTGAAAACTAAAAATGCCCATAAATATAAAGACGGGATATTCAAAACTTCAAAACAAACTATAGTAATATAGTCGTTTTAAAATTTGAATAACGATAATGAAATCCCGTGCCCAAGCAGAATTGGTGAGAACTACGCTGTTTTATTTCAAAGCCGACCTTCTACACTTTATTATATTCTATGAGTTGTATATCGCACTCGTATAACCATTCATAACTGTGAATTATAGCCTTCTCATTGTAATGATTCATAATTGTGGACGCGGAAATTCACATAATTTTGTGCTATATGTGTTTGTAGGTAGGTTACATATTTCAATGTATATAGGGTTAGTGTATGAAGTAAAATGAGGTTGATTGTATATAGTTTAATCACGCTTTTGACGATTTTATTTGGTACAGTAGTACCCAACTGATATGGCTTACCGATGTACCTGCGCAGAAGATACTTTTTGTACATTTTCAAAGCGCGGGAAACCGCTGTGGTCGGCAGCTGCCGCCGTGCAGAGCGGCGTGACTTGCGAGTGAGACGGAACTAACAGCTGCAGTGTATTATGAACCTTATATAAGATCTAAGGTTGATTGTAAGTTTTAAGCATTCTTTCATTAATCTTCGGGGCCATACTTTCTTTTCTGTGCGAACGAAGATTCACGACGCGCCTTATCAGTTGGGTAATACTGTAATGTTTTAATCATGAAGTGTCGATTTGTTTGCATGAAAATTATATATTATTTGGTATGTAAAAAAAACTGCACGAGTCCTTTACGACCTAACCATCTATGTTAGATTTTTTTTTTGTATAGGCAAGTTCATCATCATCAGCCCATAATATCTCACTGCTGAGCACAGGCCTTCTTTCACAAATGAAGGTGAAAAAGAATGGGCAAATACTCCACCACGCATCCCACTGCGGATCGGTGAACCTCCAAACCGGTTGGGAGATTTCAAGCCGCTTTCGACTAGCTTAAATATTATCATAATTAAGTGATAACCGGGACAACGGCTTTACGTGCCTTCCAAAGCACGGAAAGCGCTCGAGTTGAAATATCACTAGGCTAGGCGGTCACCCATCCAGATATCGACCTCACCTTTAACATTGCCGATCGATTAAGAAAGTCTAATTTATGATACACCACGAGCACTTTGATTCGATGGGCATAGTTGCCTCCAATGAATTACTTTTTTGCACTTTTTTTAAAGTTCGATTCTATTCACATTGAATTCTAAAATAATCATAGGATCTTCTTAAATTAATTCTATAATAATCATAGAATCTTCTTAAATGTCAAAATAAACCTCCATTCTTAGATGCGCTTGTTCGTGTCTAAAATTTCTAGAAAACTATAAAAAGCAAGAACAATACAGCAGAATAACTTGAGCTCTTTAAAAATTACTTTTCCGCTGCAATTTAGAGGAGCGATTAGATTAACGAGTTTCTAATCTGTAATTTATTAGTTGCGGGCCGCGACTAGCTAGGCGGAATTCCCCCGCTTGGTTCCGGGCATGTGGCCTGTAGTTATGAGACTGGCTGTGTTGTATGTGCTAACCCTGCAGTTAGGGTTACCACAGCCAAAAACTGTTGAAAATTAAGACGGGTCTATTGGAATAGTTATAGACGTTATGATTTTGGTGATAATTTGTATTTTATTGTAAAGCAACCTACGGTGTTTTAACTTAGTCTTTGCGACAGAGATTTTAGAAATATATATAATGATACAGCCCTATCGAAGCAGAGTAGTTTCAGATAAAACAATGAATTTACGTTTAGATTATTTTTGTTGTTCTTACTTTCTTGCTTTCGCGGGTAATAGAAACTCAGTGAGGACATGGGGCATTTTAAACAAAGATTGGTATCTCGAGTTTATTTAAATCACAGTCGACTACATGTTTATCAGCATAATTTAACATCTTTATGAACGTGAACGAAAGGTTCCTACTAAACAATTTTCATCAGGTTACAAGTCCATCGGCTTATTTAGTGGCGCATGCGTCTTTGACCAAGTGACTGCATAGTTACTACTCTAATACCATTCCTCTTTATTTCTTATCATACAAACTCAATAACTTACCATTTCTTTATTAGCCGTGGCTTTCTCCAGTACAGCATCAAGCCACTCCCACTGCTTCCTCGCCTGAGGACTATTGGCTTCCTTCACGCTAAACAGGTTTGTGTTCAGAGCTACTATTCTGAGCTTGCTCTGCTTCTGCTCTATTGTGTAGTAGCCACCTATAGAAAAAGAGAAGCTGTAGAGGCACTAGTAATTTGCTAGGTTTTTACCACATAAGACCTACAAATTATGGGAAATACTTAGTACCTATACCTATCTATCTTTTACTAATAGTAATATTAAAAAGAGGAAAGATTTGATTGTTTGCATTGAATAGGCTCCGGAACTACTGAACAAAGAGGAAAGATTTGATTATTTGTTTGTTTATTTGCATTGAATAGGCTCAGAAACTACTGAACCGATTTGAAAAATTCTTTCACTGTTGGGAAGCTACACTATCCCCGGGTATAGATATAGGCTAAAAAAATAGGGATCCTTACTAAAACTCCAATAATGAACCAAAGGTGTAAAAAAAATTCAGTAGGTCTGAGAATAGGACGTTAACTATTTTTCATACCCGTAGGGTAGGGTAGGGTAGGGTAGCACCACGCGAACGAAGTGGCGCCGGGTAGCTAGTTTATATTATAATATATATCAATATTCCTTTATGCAGGACCTACGGTCAATGGTGCCGATTCTGTTGTAAATCGCACTAAACTAATTTTAGTCACATCTCATCTCTTTCTTACGAACTTTATTGAAAAAGAATAGAACATATTTTAAGTTGTCAAATTAATCGTTGCCGTCTTATTTTGCGTGTATTTAGGCGTAACCGCGATAGATGGCGACTAAATTTATATTGAAAACAAGTATTGGACTAATTTGACAGGACTAAATTTCTTACATCCTTTTCTTATATTCGTTAGAAAGAGACATAGTGAGATTAAAATTAGTTTAGTTGTGAACAACAGAATCACGGCCAATGTCAGAAGGCTATTGTCAGAAGGAAAGGCCGCCCATATCAGCTTGTAATGCGGAAGAGTTGTTGAACAACAGACACAAATTCTAAGACAAGCGAGTTCGCTCAGTGGACATCCATTGCCCTGCGGTTTTGACAACACAGGATAGTGATGTAGTCAGCTATTTTCATGCAAAATAGGCTCCACTTAAGCAAGTATAGCCTACTTTACATGTAGTAGTGGTGCCTATTTTTCGCAAGTAGGTTGCTTAGCCTGCTTGTGGAAAAGAGAGCCCTCAAGATGAATATGGATATTATCGCCTACCTAAATTTATCAGATAAAGTGTAGCATTAAAATATGTTACTAAATATATATAGATAGCTAATAAATGATAAGGACAATAAAAGTTTATAACCGTAAACAAACATTGTTTTGAATATCAATTATTTGTAACCACGGAATTTTACTTAAATACTTTGTAATTTCATTTCTATAACATGTATGTATGCGTGGAATAATTATGTATTGATTTCTTGCTTCATTTATTTCATTAGAGTAACTGTCTTACCATATTTAAAAGTCTGCAGAGCTTCCAGCGGTAACCAGTGCCCCCACAGGTTCGTGAGGCTTTCAGATGGTGCGGGGTCTAAGTGACCCAAGACTGGAAACACGAAATGCGAACTGAAAGTTCTGCTGAGCAGATCCGTCATGTTCCTGATGGCCCGGAGACGGTCATCTCCGTTGCCTGTATAACGTTCTGCTATGATATCCCTGTAAAGAATTGATCAGATCAATCTGATGATATTTTATATAAACACTAAAGTGGTGAAGAAGAGTACGATCAGTCTGATGATAAGCGGTTACCATCATCATCATCATCATCATCAGCCTATAATGTCCCACTGCTGAGCACAGGCCTCCTTTCACAAATGAAGGTGAGAGGGAATGGGCAATACTCCACCACGCGTGCCCACTGCGGATCGGTGGAGGTAGGCTAAGTTACCATACCGTATCATAAATATCTTCACACTCTTCTTGAAAAACCCCACGCTGTTGTCTTCATTCCACAATAACATAGGTATCACAAAATAAAATGTAATTGATGAATTGAAGTGTGATATGCTGATGCAATTTAGCAGGCACGTAGAAGATTTGATTAAGATGCATTATATGCTCTATATTCCCTGAGAAATAGTAAAAAAAAACACTTACCCAGTCCATAGCACAAATTCAACATTTTCAGAATGTCGCGTGCGCATATACCGGGCAGCTGACTCGATCAGCTCCAGTGAACTGTCGCAGGAGTAGTCACCGAACCTACCCAGCGCCCGGTGGTGGCCGGAGCTCCCACGCTCGTCTGCTCTTCGGCAATCTGGTCAATAGACAATCTTGTAAATGCTGTGTTAGTAATAATATCTTGGGATATTTTTAGACGCGCTCATATGATTTTAAACTCAGGAGAGCTTTTATGGAAACTAGGTGACTAATTGATTCTACAAAATAATTTATAAAAAAACACTTTAAACGTTAACATTTTTTTTTTCATATTTACAAGCTTTTATTTAACTTGCAATGTATGTATGTATGTTTGTTCGTTCGGGTGGAATCTTGCAAGTCTAAATTCACCCACTTCCCGTGGTCGGATCGACTTGAAATTTGGTATACATTAGTATATTGGATGACAATTCAAGTTCAGTTAACAAAAAGTACAGTCACCAACAAAAAGCTTGTATTAAAAAAATATTTTTTGAACTGAAACTTATTATGACCATATGTTCACTCGATCTGTAGTAAAAATATTAAAAGTTTATCGATGATATCCCGAAAACAATACAAAGGTTTGAATGCGATATGGGGTCATCGGATAAATCTGCAATAAGCACCAGCGTGGTAAATTCAAAATGTTAATGTAATTTTATACCTACTCCTTATATCGGGGTTTAACCTCAAAAACCTTTCCTCCTGGCTACGCCCGTGCCCTTGACAAATGGTTTATATTCAATTAACTCAACATATTCTTGAGTCTTGGCTTAAGTTTTGGTTCTCGTTCTACAATATGGGCCTTATTATAAACTAATAGGTACTATGGTAAATACTAAGACGTGGTCAGAGTCGCTGGGCGCCGCTGGGTGCAAGCGGCTCAAACCTGTTCCTAGTGGAAGTTAATGGGGAAGGCCTATATTCAGCAGTGGACATCCTTAGGCTGATATCATGATGATGACTTTGGTAAGTGAAACTGCCCCCCTAGACAAGATGGTTATCGACAATCGTCATCGTTAGTAAACGATCATCAACATTTGTATGGGATTGACATAAGAGATTGTTAAATAAATATAGTAAAGAAGGTAGGTTATGTTTAAACATCGTCGGCCATAGCTACGAGTGCTTGCATAACAACAAAGCTGGCTGTCAATGCACCCTCATAGATCAAGTAGACAAATACAGGTACCTAGGTTTGATCGTTGACAATAATTTAAGCTGGAAATTACATATAAGCGAGCTATGTGGCAAGCTGAGATCAATCCAGGGTAAATTCTTTCATTTAAGTGGTATTGTCGGTAAAAATGTTCTGTATGCTGTTTATTACGCACTCGCGGACTCATTAATTAGTTACGGACTGAGTAGTTACGGCTTGATATTTAAAACTCAACTAGATCATATAAAAAATATACAAATTAGATTAATTAAATATCTGGTAAATAAAAAAGTTTGAAAAAAATGTAAACATAACTATGACCAATTGTTTCATATATGTAGAATACTACCAGTACATCTTAAAGTACGTCACCTTATAGCTATTGAGCAATATTATAGACAAGACAATAAAGAACATAGAACGCATAAGTACTCCACTAGGCAGGTTAGACAAGGAAAATTTGTAATACCACGAGTAAACAACTATTTTGGACAGAGAACTAGACGGTATGTAACGCCCGTAATTTATAATAGTACGGACTTCTTGAGAGAAACAAAAACAGATGTTAGTATTATGACGTTACGGAAGAAGCTTAAAAAGAACTTGCTCTCACTATTATAATAATATATTGTTATTGTGTAATTCTTTTTTAGTTTCTACATTTTTTTTTTTGTTGTATATAGAAACCTTTTTTGTACTATTATTATAATATTATAAAGATAAAATGCGTGTGTATCCCGAGCGCCTCTTTCGCCAACAAACTGTTTTGTGCAGTTTGGCGAACTTGTTAGTAGTAATAGAATTTATAAAAACCAGTTGTAATAAATTGAAAAAAAAAAATCACGTGATATTTCTATTTGAAATGTCAATCCCATACAAAGGTTGATCGTTTACTAACGATGGCGATTGTCGATAAGCATCTTGTCTACAGGCCCTGCATAGGTACTCGATAAATCTAATTCGAAAGCATGTAAATTCTAACAATACATGCTGGGCCTGCGTAAACTATGGCCTTTATCTGTCTCGTGCCTCGGGAGCTTTACGTCTGTAACTAGGACATATTCACACACGGCCGTCTGATCCCAAACCATAGAATAAGAACAACTATTACCATACAGAAGGCTCACTCCCTAATCAAACCTGTTTAGATCATTGAGCTATACGTAGTAATAATAGCTCAATGGTGTAGGTATGTACAAAAACTTCGCTACAAACTCCTCTCTTTCTTTTATTCAGCTCTATCTCTTTTGGAAGCAGGTCACTCAACTGATCGGGAGCTGTATTACTATTTATCTATACTACTATTATAAAACTAAAAGTTTGTTTATATGAACGGACTAATCTCACGAACTTCAGTTGGATTTGTTTTTTTTGGCAATATACGGCCCGCAATATCATTGGTAACTCGCACGTTGCGTTTTGAGATCCTGCCCAGAAGGGGCGATTTCGCCGGCACGGCGAGGTACTGGGAGCAAAATACATAGCGTCCACAAGCATCGCGCGATTAAACATGCACTAATGTGGACAAAACCGCGGCGCAGTGATTTATATTCCCGTCAAAATTATAAAGCGTACATAAGTCCTAAAATAAATGACCTGGCCCAAGATGCTTATAGCTGCAAGATGCAACCGGCTTAAAATGGTTTATTGTGGAAAGACTTTTGTTTAACAATGTCCTCGGACTGAAGATGATGCCTACAATGAATAGGTATAATTTTGTACCTACGTCTTCTAGTGTCGCCTTGTGGTGTGTAGAGAGGGTCATAGTGGAAGTCCGTTATGTGCCAGAAGTAGCCTGAAACAAAAAGAAAACATTAAATGCAATAATGGTAATTCCGATTTTTCGATCAATAGATAAACCTCAGATAAGCTATAGGTATTTCTACTAAATCTGTACTATTTTAAAATAAACAGTCAGAATCGATGGGCGATTGTTACTAAAAACAATCGAATTATTCGATTGTCCAATTTATTCGAATCATTTGAATAACAATCGACATCTTTCGATTGTTGATAATACGCTTCGTGGGACACCGCGCGTGGTCTGTGCCGTGCGCTGGTTGTCCGCCGAATGAATGAATCTATTCGCTCCCGCGCTCACCAGTCGATTGTGCTATCTCTCACCAGTCTATTGCAACCTGATTTCTGTGCGTCAGTTTTCATTCGAAAGGTCGATTGTTGTTTCGTTACAACGAATGAATCGACAATCGAATGTACAGTTTTACAATTGTCGAATCTTTCGATTACTTTTGTTGGAACAATCGCCCATCGCAAGCCAGAACCCGCCTATCTGGTCATTAAAAAAACGGCCCTAAGTAAAATAGTTATAATAATAATAAAAGCATCACAAAAATTAAATGACAACTAGGTCTATAGTTTTAAGTGAATATCAAAAATAGTAAATGAAAAGAAAACACACTCAACGTAAAAAGAGCTCTTGATTTAGAGAGATCTTAGACATTAGTTCAAGAAACTAGTAAAATACCTTTTTAAGGCTTTTTTGTCCTCTATCTACTTACTCGAATCAGACTTAGAACTTTCTTTACAGATCAAAAGGGACCCCACTCCATAGAACAAACACTTATTATAGTATTCATTTTGTTATTGATGATTACGTTGATCTACATAACATAACGAATCCTTAGCATAAAAATTATGATAATCCAAATTCAACTCAAATTCATTGTCCATTTACTTCATGATAATTCGAAGTGCCCCAAATTCAAACATCGAAATACTGCAAAGATTCCAATCAAAAGTCCTCAGAATACCAGTTGATGCACCTTGGTTCATAACCAATGATCGCCTGCACCATGACCTCAACATACCAACAGTAAAACAAGTCATCAAGGTCTCCTTTCTAAGGCGATGATAGCTCAGTGGTAGTGACGTCGGATACCGAGACGAAGGTCCCGGGTTCGAATCCTACAATGAGCTTGAACTTTCGGTGAAGGATAACATCGTGAGGAAACCATAGCACGGTGGTAGGGTACTTTGTAGTACCCGCCTGGCTGGCTACCACCCTCAAGTTGAAAATCTGTCGCCAAGCACCTTTCGGTGTGTTCCGACAGCTGCACTTGAGAGCCAGTTCCTTCTAGGCTTTGTGTGCTTACCACCTTCGGCCGCATCATCACTTACCATGGTGAGATTGCGGTCAAACACAGGCCTATAAACAGTAAAAAAAAAAAAAAATACAGCGACAGAATTAAAAACCATCCAAACAACCTCGTAAATAGACTACTCGATGTCCCATCCGGAGAATCCTTTAAACAATTGAAGCGAAAACCCCACAAGATGTCCTCAATGGAGATGGATAGTAATGTTTATAATCATGGTTTGAGTCACTGGATTCAGGCCATGCACTTTGACCCACTTAACATCCAGATAATGTCTGTACGGACAGATCGCAGGAAATAAGAAAACAACAAAAATGATAATTCAAAAACCTTACACATAGCAAAATTTCACCTTAACTTAGATACAAATACTCAATCAAAGCACCAAGATCGTTACCTACGATAACATCGCGAAAATATTACGAGCATCTCACAAAAACCATTTCGCTCACTTCATGGATAACTTTTTCATCGCCTCGAGTATACCCAAAAGAATATCTTGTAGTAGTAACTCGTCGTAATTTATCTGGCAGGTTTGTGACCCACATCGGGTTAGACGAGGCAAAAACGGCTGATTAATGACGCCCTCGACTGATGAACACGTTGCGTATTCAAACATTGCCTTCGGGGCTAAGGAGACGCTGGAAGGGATGAGTGGATTGTCTAAGGGTTATGATATACTTTAATTGGGAATGTTGATTTAAAGTACTGGGGCATGATCCGATATTGGGTTTCATTAATTATGAAATAATATGAAACTTTAAATACAGACAGATATTGCAGAAATGAAAATCGTATTCTAAAATTGAAAACAAAAAACCGGCCAAGTGCGAGTCGGGCTTGCACACGGAGGGTTCCGTGTAATATTAACAAACTCAACTTTGCTATGAAAAAAAAAACGCCAAAAATATTGAATGAAAGATAAATTGCGGTTTACGATTTATGACGTATTAAAAAAAACTACTTAATAGATCTCGTTCAAACCAATTTTCGGTGGAAGTTTGCATGGTAATGTACATCATATATTTCTCTAGTTTTATCATTCTCTTATTTTAGAAGTTACCGGGGGGGGGACACACATTTTACCACTTTGGAAGTGTCTCTCGCGCAAACTATTCAGTTTAGAAAAAAACTATATTAGAAACCTCAATATCATTTTTGATGACCTCATCATCATCATCATCATCATCATCATCATCATCATCAGCCTATAATGTCCCACTGCTGAGCACAGGCCTCCTTTCACAAATTAAGGTGAAAGGGAATGGGCAATACTCCACCACACGTGCCCACTGCGGATTGGTGGAGGTAGGCTAGTGGTCAACCAACTGTTGGAATTTTTCAAGCAGCCTAGGAGGCATCCAACTAGCTTAACGACTATCACAATTAAGTGATAACCGGGACCAACGGCTTTACGTGCCTTCCGAAGTACGGAAACCATGTTTGATGACCTACCCATAGATAACCCACACGTACGGGTTTGATGAAAAAATAATTTTGAGTTTCAGTTCTAAGTATGGGGAACTCTTCTCTGTGAACTTTTTTCTGTTTTTGTGTAAAAATTTTAATGCGGTTAACAGAATACATCTACTTACCAAGTTTCAACAGTATAGTTCTTATACATTCGGAAAAATTGGCTATGACATACGGACGGACATACAGATAGACAGACAGACATCCATAAAGGTTCCGTTTTTTGCCATTTGGCTACGGAACCCTAAAAAGCGTAGTGCTGAATATTATAAAAACTTATAACATAGTTCATATAAACAAAATTGTAGATCTCCAACGCTCAACTCTATATCCTCGTTACATCCCACGAGAGGAAAGTTGGCGAATCCAGCTGAATTCAACTTGCGAAATAAATTATACAAGCGATTTGTATTGCTAGCGGATTAAATTGTCTTCATTTATTATGCGCCCCTTACAACCATAGATGTCGTGACTAATTTAATGTACTCGCTTTACATTTCTTTTTTTTAATTTAGCGAGCAATTTTTTACACTTTTATAGCCTTTGTGAGGTGTTGATAATCCTTGAAGGAAATAATGGAAGTGGTGCAGTTTCAGCTATGTAACATCTTGTTTCAGTTGGCATGACTATAATCCCTTTATTTGTTACAAGCTGTTCGTATCCGGCGTCGCCCGGGTGAAATATATGTATTATATATATAGCCTATGTTACTCTGTGATAAATTAGCTTTCTCCTGGTGAAAGAACTTTTAAAATTGGGCCAATTGTTGTTGAGTTTATTCATTACAAACAAAAATACAAAATCCAAATCTTCTCTCTTTATTATTAGTGTAGATGTAGATTGAAAACGGACTCACATCAGTTGGAAAACATTGTTTCATATGATGATGTCTCAATTTTTCTTATTTTGGATATATTTGTGTTTGGCCACAATCTCAATTAGATATGTGGCCAATGGTAAGCTGAAGCTATCTATTCTACATGTCACAGCTATATTTTAGGGTCGTGGGTAGAGCGAAGCGATGGAAGATAGTAGATAAAAAAATGTACCAGAAGTAACATTTTAAGAATATGAAATGTGCTTCACTGTAGAATTTACGGTAGTAAATCTTGTGTATGGTAGAATCCAAGTGTCAATATTTCGTGAGTGATTGCCAAGCCTTAAGTGATTGCCCTCTGACGTCAGTGCAAATATTCCAACATCAATATTTTTATTGGAATTATGAAACTGGTTATTCAGACCCTCAACTCACAAGGTTGGTCGTTAGAAAGAGAAGAAACAAGTTATGGTAAAAATCAAGGTTTAATTGTATTAAGTATACACACTTATAAGCGATGATAACTCAGTGGTAATAAAACTTATTCGAAAGCCGCATGCATGTAGGTAATGATTCATCCTAGAATTTTCAATGGAAAAAAAACTGTTGTTATCTGTCGCCAAGTATCGTGTGGTGTATTCCAACGTTACCAAAACGGTAGGATTATTGCTAAACGCGTTCATTAAAACACATAAAAAAAGGAACGTATCAAAAGTTCCCAATTCTGTAAAATTTTGATCATAATTACGTTTAAATAATTCATTATTTCAAAGTTTTATCATAATTCAAACAAGCCAGTATAACAACTTTATCTATTAACAAATTTCAATATTGAATGTAACAATATAGATGGAATAGGGTACGTTAAACAATTGTTACAAACAAAACTTTGTTGTAAAATGTACATAGGCATGTTCGTCAAAGCGCTGGTGCCCGAGGCAGGTATGTAAACGTATATACATTAGGTTGTACAATGAAATAGTTCCTTGTTATATTAAACAATAAGACATACTTTTGAATAGCGTGTATGCAAGTGAAAGGTAACTATAGTAGCTTTCCGTCACAACGGATTCCCTTTTTACTGCCTTCAAGATTGAATTTCTGACATATTTTTCTAAGTATAGGTAAAAAAGCTCAAGGATTATTTTTCTCCAAATTTTAAATATCTAACTCCGTTAATAGTTACATGATCTTATATACTTTTTATATGATGTGTGGATTTTCTCCCATATCTTGTAAAAATAGCATTTAGAGTACAAGTTTTTTTTAAAGAGAAATATGTCTTTATTTACTACAAATATGTACAAAATACAATCTATATATAGAAAATTTCCTCAAGCCTGCCGCTGCTTCCGATTAACGGCAGGGTTCCCAGAAGGCTGGCAGCGTTTCCTCTTTGAATAGCCAAGCTGACGCGTTGGCGGAAAAAGCTCCCCGCCCGCTGGTCTCCTGAGGTCTCGATCAATTTTGATGACAAGATGCGAGCAAAACGGCGAGCTTCGGACCCACACAGTCCCATGATCTCGACCGCAAAAGGCACAAAAATATAATTGTTTTGTAAACATTCTAAAATGAATATCAAAAAATATTCTATAAAAAATAATAAAGCAATACATCAATAAATTTCCGTAAATAATCTTTCATATAATACAAAACTAGATTGAGGCCCATACGAATTCGATTACAAAAGGCCCCCGATATAATTCTATTTCGGGCCATCTTACAGATAACGCGCGACTGGCACATTTCATTTTAATAAATTCCAATGAAATATTGTATCTCCAGAGTTTAAGTAATGGCTGAAGCTGGTTGGAATCGCTGAGGGAATAAATCAGGATTTTTATTAATGTTATGACCCTAGGATGCTCTCTCCTGTCGGCTTTGAATAGAAGAATGAACTCTGAAGAGTTGAGGTTCATAAATGTAAGTGAATGCAAAAACATTTATAACATGATTTAGTAAGTTTTTCTAGTTTATGGTCTGGCTAAATTGTAAATATATGGGAAAGCTCATATTGCTAGAAGTATTTCCAATACTACATTTGAAAACAATTGGGATTCATCACATAGATTCATACATTAAAATTAAACCAAAAAGGAGAAGATTCAGAATATAGTCCAGAGGGCATGAGTTAATAAAGCTCTATTCGTTTGTAGGTGTTAAGTGATATAAGAAAGCATTTTAATAACTATAGTTATTTTATTTGATGTAACAGTTTAACGTCAAAATCATTTTTGCTTATAAAAGTGGCCTTACCATATTTAAACAATAATGTTATAACCTGACTAGTCATACGTCCTTGATATCTACAATGATGACATTAAAATAGGATAGAAGGGAGGGGAGAGAACCGTTGGTGGTTGGCCCCAACCTCCGCCTACTAAATACTGTATCAGCTAAACAGAACTTTGCTGTCCTACGCGATGTGGACTGTGTGGCATAACATCCCCTCCTATCTAAATCTAACCACCGTCGGAGAATTTACTAAAATTTACAATTCAAATACATCATCTAGAGATAATATAATTTCGGCCCACGTACGTTAAACCAAATATCTGCAAGCTGGAGCTAAATCTTATATAATACAAAAATCTATTTATGGCCAACCTTCTTTGACCACTAATAAATTCTTAAACCGTAGATACCGATATCAAACCTGACCCGAATACCAAACATACACGTGTCATGGATTCCATGACCCTCGCGTGAGGGAATGTGAAATTATTCGCCAAAGATCAAAATGACCGCCTATATTGAAATAAGGGATTTGGCGCAACCAATATCCTAAACTGAAGCCGCAGTTGCGGGCAACGCGGCTACGTTACACTCGATAATGTTACGACTAGCGAAGGTAACCATGCGAACGTCTGAGCAACTAAATAATAGGAAAACTATCGAGGAATCATCCCTGAATGAGTGTATAAAGATGAATTTATCAACACTTTTACTATTCCATCCAAAGGTAGAGATCGCTTCTTAGCGATAAGCACTGAAAAAAATGGACTACAAGTGACTACAAAATTTTATTTAACAGTAACATAAAGTTTGAACATCAATAAACTAAACAGAGTGACTTGCGAACTAAACTTACCAGTAACAAAACCAGTTTTCATTCGTTACTAAATTATTTGATCAAATGTAACTAAAGTTAGTTTCCCGACAACAAAACGACAACTTACATAACTAGTTTTGTAGATCATTTTTTTCAGTGAGACCGCCCATTGTACAGTAATTAATTTTAATTACTTTTGTTCTCTTTTTATTGTTTTTGTTTTTTGGTGTACAATAAAGAGTTATCTATCTATCTATCTATTTATATTTTCAAAATGAACGTCACTTTGTTATGATACCTACTTCAGAGAAAAAAATCTTCTTACTTAGGTCCTTGCCTTATTCTTACTATAAATAGACAGGATTAGTTAGAAGTTCTGTTGTTAAAATCACCAGATATCATCACCATATTCAGCATAAGTACATCCAGTACTAAACATAAGCAAAGATTACCAGAATAAACAACCCTGTCCACACAAATATACACTAATAGTCCCGAAGCAAAATTTTTTTTTTAAAACATTTACCTTTTTTTTGACTCTATCATCATAAGCACATCAAGTAAATACAGAGATTTAAAGCAATTTACAAATTAAAGTTTCTATTATTTTCTTCGTTTTCCTGCTTTGACTCTCGAGGTAATACCATAGTATTACATTACCCTAAAGCTTTTCCAGCAAACGCTTAGCTGCCACGTCCAAAGCGGGATGTCTAAGCGTTGAGATGTTCACTGGTGTATATACAGCGTTGCTCAGCGATGCATGCCACCGTCTGGCAAACAAGACGGAATTAAATTCAGATTTAAATTCCAATTTTTATGCAAGAAATTCTTAATCCAATTTCACGTTCGGATTGTACAAAAAGGCTATTGTAGAATGGTCTGATAGTTTGTGCATTTTGTAGGAAAGAATTATTGTAACTTTACATAATGAAGCATGGTGAGATTGTGGTCAAATAAGCTTATCCGATGTAAATAAAAATCCTTGAGCCCTGGAAATAATGTTAGTTTACGAGTCACTACCATTATTTGCACGAATATACCCCCTTACTCATAAAACGTTATTTAACTAATAAGCTGATTAAGTGGTCACCCAAATAACGTCAAATTGTTTGACAATGACACCAAGGTGACGTTATTTATTGGACCATTTATTCAGTAGATTTAGTTAAATAGCGTTTATGAGTAAGGCCGATAGTGTTTAAAATATTAATGATAAACATGCACAAGCTTGTGTATTTATGGTATTACTTTAAAACCAGCTAAAAGAACCCCCCGGGTTTATCGTAATATACTCTGCATAGCTTACGCTATTTTTCGTGTTTTTTTTTGTTCAAAGTTAGTTTTATTGCCTACACTTTATGACTTTGTGCTTGCTATCCAAGCTACTAAGTATAAAAAAACATTCCACCGATTTGAATTAAATAACCACATAACCTCACGTAACCTTTTCTAAACTAATAAATCAAAAAGTAAATACACTCCCTATTATAAACAAACGTCATCAAGTAATCACCAGGTCCGAATTCAGTGCATAAAAATAATTCAGGAAATGAGCTCGTTCGTCACTTTGAATTATATACAATGGTGAACATTCGTTGCGTGATCGGCTCCAAGTTGTACATGTACACATGTTGCAACAACATAATAACCCTCGTTGATTGATGAATACGTCCCTGGCGTAGAATTTTATTCGTCACTTTATGAACTTAACGTTCTTGCTTGGGTTTTGTGGGCGTAAATGTTGGACTGGTAGAATGTTCAAGTAATGTATTTAAAAGCTTCATGCTCCTCTCGATTCACTCAGAAAGATATAATATCCCACCAAAAACATTTCTATGTAAAATGTTGCCGCCAAGACATATGGCTCGTACTGTCAAAAGGTTATCAGATCTCATGTAGAGCCAAGCTTATAACTCTACATGCACTTACTCTACAAGCCCTAACTTCACAAACTCTACACACCTTAGCCAATATATGTGGCTTGGCCGTTTCGCTACCGTCACATGGGAGTAAGGTGAAAAATGTATTCACCGTTCATAACTTTTTTGTTATTCAATAGTTTATTAGATTAGTAGTATTGAAACGGCCAAGCCACATATTTTGACTACGGTGTGTAGAGTTTGTGAAGTTAGGGCTTGTAGAGTAAGTGCATGTAGAGTTATAAGCTTGGCTCTACATGAGATCTGATAACCTTTTGACAGTACGAGCCATATGTCTTGGCGGCAACATTTTACAAGAAATGTTTTTGGTGGGATTTCACTTCTTTTTGTAAGTTGCTTATTTATTTTTTTGTGTGAAATTTCCAAGTTTTATAATTTTTTTGTTGTTTGTGTACTAATACAAGCTTACATACCAAATTTCAGCTTTCTAGAACTTCAGGAAGTACCCTATGAGTTTTGATGATCATCAGTGAGTCAGTGACGAAATCGGGGTTTGTTTAGGCCAAAATACCTATAATAATATCTATAGTAAAACCTAGTCATATTGAGTATCAATGACGAGCCTCTACTTCCCGATTCCTCTCCTTTTCCCACCTCATATGTGTAAGCGAGACAAGAGCTTCGGGAATATTCTACATACTTCGGCGACGCATCACAAAACGTAAGGCGCGCGCCCCGCAACGCCGCAAAAAGGCAGTACGAGATCCGCTACCGAACGGGAAACATCAAACTTTGTGATTTATAAATAAACAGTACGAAAACCGCTGCCGACCGGGAGGCGTTGATTTGTAAATTGAACTCAGTGAAACTCAGTGACTTGTGATTTGATGTGAGATAGTGGTGATAGTTGCTGTGTGCAGTGGATTGCCATAGGAGTTCCTGGTAAGTCCTTACCTTTATCCTAGGAGGCTCCTCGTTTTCCATATTGATATTTGTACGCAAAAACCCACCATTTTTTCTGGTACGCCTTCGAGCGGATTCATTTTGAGTCAGCCATTACAGTAATTTAATTTCATATCAAATCACGTATAATTTCCCGCTTTCTATAGGTTTTATGCCTCTAAATAGGTATATACCTCATAATACGCAAGTCTTATACCTCATAAATAGGTTTTAGACTATATAAATACGATATTTCGTACTCCCGCCATTTTTACCACGCCAATCGTGATAAAAAGTAGTTAGGTATTCAATACCGCCGCCGCTCCTCCATATTTTTAGGACTTAGATTTTATAGGTACCGATTCGTATCTTATTATACGAAATCATATGGTGTACTAATAACCGCAATACGTACTTACTATTTGTACTATTACTACGCATATAATTGCATTTTATGAGCCTTGTCTGTCGACTTGAAATAAACTTTCATACCTATATAGGTAGGTGCCTAAACTGTTGGATATACCTACCTACTTACCTACGTCATTTTACTTTAATTAGGTAATTTTGCAATTTATTATTACGCAATCTTTCACAATGGAAGCTATTGAAACTAAAATTAAAATATTGGAAGCTAAAAATGAAGCTATTTTTGAACAATTATCGTTCTTATATGATTCTTCTAAGAATATTTCCACGTCCGCGAGTGCAGACCTTCGTTCCTCAGAGACATTCATGGCGGACACTGAAATTATTAGTACAATTCGTCATGAATTTAGTGCCAATTTAGATACAATTAACGCGTTAAATATGCAACTTGATCCAGAATATAAGATTGATTATAAAAAAATGATTTCATTTGATACAGTGTACACCCGAATAGAAAGGGTTCATTCTCTTATCGTCAGTAAGACAAATATTACGTCGAATGTGTCCGCGCAGAATACTATTCCGTCCCAATATAAAGGTCGTATCAAACTACCACCAATTCAAATTCCGTCATTTGATGGAAAAATAGAAAATTGGCCCGTCTTCTTTGAATCTTTTAAATCTAATATACATTCAAATCCTGATCTTTCGAATTCTCAAAGAGTACAATATCTTGTAGGTAAATTAACAGGAAATGCTTTAAAAATCACGGCAGGTATTATACCGTCCGGTGATAATTATAATTCTATTTGGGACAGCTTAGTTCAAAAATATCAAGATAAAAGAGCATTAGGCTCACACTACATGTCTAATTTATTCAATATTAAACCCGCATTAAATAATTCCGCGTCTTTAAATACGTTCATTGAAACTTTCCACGCTTCTGTATCTGCTTTGGAACAGTTAGGTATTGAAGATATAAAAGATTTTATCTTACTTTCTTTAGCTTTAAAGAAGTTAGATCCCGCAACCGCTAATTCCTTTGAAATGTTTATGAGGAATAAAGAAATTCCTTCTTATAAGGATTTTGTTGATTTTATTAAATCGCAAGTAAAAATATTAGACCGCACTTCTACGCCAATTGCTGGCTCCGCGCGAACCGCCCCAGTCGGTAGCAACCTTAATAATCCGCCCGCTTCTCGTTCTCAACCGCGTAATTCACATACAGTCCACCATGCTTTCCTTGCACGCGATAATAATAATAAAAGCACTTGCTTATTTTGTAATAAATCTGATCACTATCAGATTTTTAATTGTTCATCTTTTAAAGCACTTAATACTAAAGATCGTTTAGATTTTGTTAAATCTAAAAAAGGCTGTGTAAACTGCCTCAGCCTTACGCATACTGCTTCTCAGTGTAAGTCGTCGTATAGTTGTAAAACTTGTAATAAACACCATCATTCTCTTTTGCATTTGGATAGCAATTCGCAATCGCAACAAATAGTTTCTGACTCGCGTCCCTCTCACTCGGCGCGTCTTGATAATAGCGATAACCGCATCGCGCAGCTTTGCGCGCAGACGTCCGCCGCCGCCCGCGCCGCGCCGCGACCGCTCCCGTGCGCAGCCTCGCCCGCGCATCTGACCGCGTCTCCTTCTAACGCTACGGACGCTCCTCAACCGGTGTCGCTATGCACCCGAGCGCGAGTTGATAAAAATAATGATAACGAACGCGATTCTTTTAATAAATTAAATCCTTCCCATACTACTGTACTTTTATCAACCGCTCGAGTTTATGCGTCTAATAAGGACAATAAATATATTTCAGTTAGATGTTTAATAGATAACGCGTCTCAAAACAACATAATTACAACTGCCTGTTGTAAACAACTAAATTTAAATATAATACCGCTTAGCAATTCTTTTATAAAGGGTGTAGGATCCACTTCGCGTCCTATTCACGGCTACGTTCAACTGAAAATAACCGCGAAAAATAAAAAATATTTTTATAATATTACCGCTCTTGTCGTTGATTGCATTACTGACAGGTTACCGACTGAATATGTTGAGACTTCTATAGTGCAACATTTAGGTAACTTACCGCTCGCTGACCCTCTGTGGCACATCCCCGGAGAGGTCGAAGTAGTTCTCGGGGCACAATTGTTCCCATTTTTATTGTTAGGTCAAAAAATTATTGCACCTCCCGCTCCTTCTGCCCTTGAAACCGTGTTCGGTTATATTCTTATGGGCGACGTTCCCGCTAACTCTAATATTAATAAAAATGCATCCACTTATTTTAATACCGCGACTTTTGTCATTTCTGGTCCCAATGACCTTACTATTTCTTTAGATGATTCCCTACTTAAGTTTTGGGAGCTCGAAGAAATTTCCGCGCAAAAATTTATGAGCTCGGCCGAAAAGGAGTGTGAACAGCTGTTCTCTCGTAACTTCTCACGGGACTCCGCAGGCAGATATTGCACCGCGTTACCTTTTCGTGAGGATCCTGACGTGTTAGGTGATTCCCGTTCCGTTGCTCACCGCCGTTTACTTGCTTTGGAGCGTACCAAGCTACGCGATCCACAGCTACGCGCTAGTTATAATGAGACTTATAGTGCTCGAACCGCTATTGATAATATATTCGCATTCTCCGATTCTAAAATTACTCTGTCATGGATACATTCATCTCCACATAGATGGAATGTTTTCGTTAGTAACCGCATTGCTAAATGTCAAGAAAATCTTGACCCAAAACATTTCTACCACGTTAGTGGTATAGAAAATCCTAGCGACTGTCTCTCTAGAGGTATTTTACCTGAGCAGCTAGTGTCACATCACTTATGGTGGCAGGGCCCGAAATGGTTAAAAGATCCAGTTTCAGAATGGCCTATCACTCCATTTAGTCCCGAATGCTGTGAGGACCTACCTGAATTTAATAGTAAAACGCTTGTTACTTGTACCGCGTCCGCTTCTGTTGAGCCTAATTTAATTAACGAGCTTGCTCTGAAATACTCATCATGGAATAAAATATTACGCATAATAGTATACATACTTAGATTTTCTCGCATAATTTCTCGTGATCAAGGTCACAGCCGCATCACAGCTTCTGAGCTAAATAAAGCTGAAGTATATTTAATACGCTCTGTACAACAAGTTCATTTTCAAAATTTATTTAATAATATTCAAAAAGTTAAATTATCTTCCCCTCTTAAAAAACTTGACCTCTTTATAGATCAAGATAAAATGATGAGGATGGTATGTCTTTGATCCCTTGGAGTGTCGGCAAGTCGCTGGTGTGGGATGCCACATGTGTCGATACACTCGCGCCATCTCACTTACCGGCGACTTGTAAAGCTGCAGGGGCAGCTGCGGCCAGTGCGGAAAATTCAAAATTCAAAAAATATGCATCGATTGGACCCAACTATATTTTTGTACCTTTTGCGGTCGAGACCATGGGACCGTGGGGGTCAGAAGCTCGCCGTTTTGCTCGCACCTTGTCATCAAAATTGATCGAGACCTCCGGAGACCAGCGGGCGGGGAGCTTTTTCCGCCAACGCGTCAGCTTGGCTATCCAAAGAGGAAACGCTGCCAGCCTTCTGGGAACCCTGCCGTTAATCGGAAGCAGCGGCAGGCTTGAGGAAATTTTCTATATATAGATTGTATTTTATACATATTTGTTGTAAATAAATCATCACTTTCAGATAAAATTATTAGAATTGGAGGTAGACTTTCAAATGCAAATCTTCCGTATGAAGCTCAGCATCCCGCTCTTTTACCTAAACATGACCACGTTACTCATCTTATTATAGACTATTTTCACCGTGCTCATTGCCATACTGGTGCCAATCTTCTGAGCTCACTGTTGCGCCAGAAATATTGGATACTGTCCGCTAGAAGTGTCATTAGACACAGAGTACATTCATGTAACTTTTGTTTTAAAAATTCCCCTTCATTTCTCAGCCCAAAAATGGCTGATTTACCCTCTTGCCGCGTTCAGGAGACCAAAGCGTTTGTGCATACGGGTGTTGACTATGCTGGACCCATTAAAGTAACATTATGTAGACGCAGAGGTCAAAACAGCCAAAAGGCATATATTTGTTTGTTTATATGCTTAGTAACCAAAGCTGTACACATCGAATTGGCAACTGATGTGTCATCAGATACTTTTATTTCCGCTTTTAAGCGATTCATTTCCCGTCGAGGACCTGTTTCTTTTCTTTACTCCGATAACGGAACTAACTTTGTCGGAGCTAAAGCTCAATTACAAGAACTACTTACCGATCAGTACCGCATTGAATGGAAAATGATTCCACCCCGCGCCCCACATTTCGGAGGATTGTGGGAATCTAATATAAAATCGATTAAAACTCATTTATACCGTGTTATCGGTTCGCAGCTCCTCACATATGAAGAGCTCCTCACTGTTCTTACCCAAATTGAAACAGTCTTAAATTCTAGACCGCTTTGCATTTTATCTGAGGATCCCTACCCGGAGCCTCTTACTCCCGCTCACTTTATAATGGCTTCACCATTGACTTCATTGCCGCTTCAGAATGTGTCCGAGGAAACCATATCTTTACGTTGTCGGAAACAATTATTAGATCAGATGGTGTGTAGCTATTGGAAAAGATGGCGTATAGAATATTTACATAATCTTCAAGTTAGACAGAAATGGCTCATTGATAAAAATAACATTAAGATTGGTACTGTGGTTCTTATACATCAAGATGATATTCCCCCTTTACGTTGGCCGTTGGGCATAATATCACAAGTTTATCCTGGCAAGGATGGAAATATCCGCGTCGCTTTAGTAAAAACTTCAAATGGATCATTCAAAAGACCCATTGTCAAGTTATGTCCATTACCCTCACAATAAAAATTAATCATACCGCATCTTATATTCAGTATTTTAGTAATTATTATAATCTGTAATTAGTTCTTATAATTAATTATTTTTTCTTTCTTTTGAGAACACTACGTATTCAAAAGGCGGCGGAGGATGTTTAGGCCAAAATACCTATAATAATATCTATAGTAAAACCTACTCATATTGAGTATCAATGACGAGCCTCTACTTCCCGATTCCTCTCCTTTTCCCACCTCATATGTGTAAGCGAGACAAGAGCTTCGGGAATATTCTACATACTTCGGCGACGCATCACAAAACGTAAGGCGCGCGCCCCGCAACGCCGCAAAAAGGCAGTACGAGATCCGCTACCGAACGGGAAACATCAAACTTTGTGATTTATAAATAAACAGTACGAAAACCGCTGCCGACCGGGAGGCGTTGATTTGTAAATTGAACTCAGTGAAACTCAGTGACTTGTGATTTGTTGTGAGATAGTGGTGATAGTTGCTGTGTGCAGTGGATTGCCATAGGAGTTCCTGGTAAGTCCTTACCTTTATCCTAGGAGGCTCCTCGTTTTCCATATTGATATTTGTACGCAAAAACCCACCAGGGTTTTTTAGATATCAATAAAATCTAAAGTATAAGAGCTATGTTATTGAAACTTAATATGTTTAATACGTTCACTATTGACATCATATTCTGAGAATTTTGTTTATCTGGTATAATCCAAACCCAAGTTATGAGGGTTCAAAAAAACGACGAAGCGCTTCGAGAAAAGGTAGGTAGTGCCCTTTCGCTTCGCTAGGCTGTCTTGGCGGGGGGCACTTCCGTGCCCCCAGATATTTCTTACTCTTAAATCAAGTCGATTCCTTATTTGAATTGGGAATTCTGTTTTTATCATAATTTTCATTTGCAAAAGTCTAACGTTTGTATAATGTAGTTTTGTTTCAAAGTACAAAAATATTCTTATTTACGCGGATTTTTAGTATTCATCCTTCATAATCCATAAGCATAGAATAAAAAGAGTGAAATATTTTATTACCCTAATACGTTGTCACTCTTGTCATCCCCGCATATTGAATAAATGAAAGACATTGGAAACGTGACTCCACAGTTCCCACACCCTTTGAAAATACAAAAGGAAAGGTAACCTGAGAAATTGTACATAAATAATAACGATACCTTTACAATTTGTTGTTTGTGGCAGCTTCATATTAAATAATAAATCTTATTTACGCTTTAAAATTGTAAATGATTTTCATGGAGAAGCAGTAATATCAACGAGATGTTTTGTTGTCGAGAGAGGAATAAACTAAACGTAGATGGGGAGGTCTTCCGCCCATCGGGCTAACCTATAGTGCATTTGTCTGTCTCTCACGCCGCTCCATTATACCCTATGCCAGTGTTTTTCAATCTTATTCATTTCGCGACCCCCTTGTCAGACAGACAGAATTTATAAATGAAAAGACTACGATAATGATTTTCTTCATTTTGATACCTTTACTTATTAGTTTGCAAGAAGTCGCGAGAGGTTTGCAACTAAGTAAGAGGTAAGTTGGTAGCCCGCTTGCGCGAGGTCTACCTCGCCTTTTTTCTTCTGCCGGCGACCCCCCGACTAAGGTTGCGTGACCCCTCTAGGGGTCGCGACCCACAGATTGAAAAACACTGCCCTACGCTATATGAAGAAAAAATCATCATAAGAAATCAGTATGATATAAAGAAAAATGTTTTCAAGCAATGAAAAATTTATCAAACAAAGAAATGCTCCGTACAGACATACCGCTGTGGTCGGCTCCTATAATCTATATTTATTATACCGCAGCGTTAGCTTCCATACCTGCCGACACTACATTGTGGGTAGAGTACACAGTTTGAAGATTAACCCGACATAGGTAAAGTCAGATCATCAATCAAGCCTTTCCCTTCAGCAAACGAACGGGCAGCGTGTGATTAGCGGGCCCTAAATTATCTACCATCGGATGTGTGCTTGTACACTCGAGTAGAGAATAGATTGTTTATTTTTAGTAAGAAAATGTAACGATCGTAATGATAACTATATGTTTTACAGTGAACATCACTAGATAGAATAAAATTTTAATTATTTTGTGTGTACGTCTGTGAATCACGCAGTGATCGCGGAAAACTGCGAGACGGAAGCAATAAATAATAAAAATAATTGGCATGTATTTAATGCATTAACTATTAATTCTCTCTATTCCAACAAAACAAACCAAAACTAGAACCAAAAATACTGAATTGCATACTAAATAAGCACACTAAACAAATACAAACTGAGTATCAGTTTTATGGTTTATGCAAAACTGTTTGAACTGAATGATCATCTAGCTCTCATATTGTCACAGTTCTAACCTAACCTAACTAACTGTATTTGGAGTGCCCCGAGTCGGTTCTAGATGATAGAACATGTTTTGATGAATAGGTATAGTTTAATTGTACAACAGACATTTTTCTGATATGCAATATGTAAATTAGAGGGGAGTCTGAAGTTTGCGTAATTTTTAAACAGATGTGCAATTAAAAATATCCCAAAATAATTTACAGTTTACAGAAACCAGATGTTACACAAAATGTCGTTTATTTAAATTACACAGACATTAATTGCCGGAATTGAAGACGTACATCAGTTGAAACCCCCTGACACCCAAGCTAAGATTAAGTTTGTGTCAGGGTACCCTCTTTGCTTGTTTAATAAAAATAGTTTGTATACATTTTTATGTATAGATATTATATAGTATACATGAGACGGATCAGCAAGGACAGGTTTTAGGCCACGCGAATATAGTCTTTGGAGAATATCCCTCACTTTATGATATATAGCTTTCGGCAATTACAGATTTAGAAATAAATGGCATGACGGCGAAAGATGTTTTTTAATGTAATATCCTGCATATCCCTTAAATATTTTTCTTTTAAAATGTTCCGATAATACCAATAAATAAATTAAACAAGTAATCACAACACGACATGATCAATCAAGAAACAAACTTTTGATCCATCCAAACTCAATTTGCCAAACTAATTCCAAACCTATAACAGTTATTCACTCAAGTGTACTGCCCTACTTTATGCCTACAGAGGGTCTGAGCGAAGCATATTAAATTATTGTAATGATGAATTTACAAAAGGGAAAGCAATGTAAGATGATATCAGACCCTTGTTTTCTCATTGTTATATCATAAACATATATTGATACTATATATTCGTGTAGAGAAATTGAAATTTATTGGGTGTCGTTTTTGCACATTATTCAAACATTGTGACAAGAGTTATTGTCTGTTTTGAGTAATTTTCAATTACAATGGCTTATTTATTGAAAGCCTTTGTTACTCTCGTTTGATATATTTAAGGGTAATTATGGAGATGAGTATTTCTTTGTCATTTATACTGGCATTCTTTTCTTTCTGGAGAAGTGATAAACTTTCTTGATACGTTAAATGCCCAGTTTATATGAAATACCTACAACAGATTAGTTAACGTAAATACATTTTGTAATTTAGTAGTTTTTTTTGTATGTTTGTTACAACGAAAGGAATATTTGGCTATTGCATATGTAGGCGTATATCATTTATATTGTCTGATACTATCTGATGCCTAATTAATTATTTATTTAAGGACTAGAATATCACGATACTTATAATCCCTTGCCTTCGATAAAAAAAAAATGATTTCTATTGTTTTCCTTGCCCGCGCGGGTCGTCACACAGTCAAAGGATTAATGTAGGTAGGTACCTATTATTAAAAAGCTCATCATTATTAGAGCAAGATTATAGAAATGACTTTGGAAACTACCTTAAGCAATTAAAAACACCGGCCAAGTACGAGTTGGACTCGCACACAGAGAGTTCCGTACAATAATAATAATAATGTTACCTTACTCAAATTGACTGTGAAATGACTATTAGGCGAAACAAAAAGAAACACCGAAAGAAGACGTTTCTTGTATGGGGACCCCTTTTAATATTAAATTTTATTTCGTTTTTATTATTTGTTGTTATAGCGGCAATAGAAATACATATTCTGTGAAAATTTCAAGTGTCTACCTATTACGGTTCATGAGATACAACCCACTGACAGACAGACGGACTGACGGACGGATGGACGGACGGACGGATGGACGGACGGACGGATGGACGGACGGACGGATGGACGGACGGACGAACGGACAGACGGATGGACAGTGGAGTCTTATGAATAAGGTCCCGTTTGGAACCCTTTGGGTACGGTACCCTAAAAAACATTTGAATATGGAACTTACCTACTTTTTTAACAAATTAATTCGTTTCCAAAAGCCTTCTAAATTCAAAACCACTTCCGTGAAAGCGGCAGGCATTTCGTGACGTCAGGTTAATAAGTACATAACATAATAGCACGGCACACATCGGTCCATCGGACCGTGAAATGAAACCATCACTCAGACCCAAGATGAGGGAAACGAGCCGGTTGTGGTTGTCCCTTGGCATTACGTTTTTTACCTCAATTCCTGGAGTTAGAAATTGTTGAGAAATTACGACATCGTTCCCAAACTAGAAAAAAAACGTTTTTCTAATTCAGAGCTTTAGTTTAACGATAAGTCGTATGTCCTAGGTTTTTTGATTATTTAACCTTTTCTTTGACATAAAACTTGATGAGTGATGATGTGGCTGAGGGCGGTAGGCACACAATGCCTTTTTTTTATGTCAAAGTGTGTGACTCTATCGTTGATCGGGTACTGCCTTTGTATTGTCGCCTTTAACGAAGCCAAGAAAGCTCACAAGTGCTTCTGTAACATATTTTCGAAAATAGAGTAGGATGTATGCTTGCTTACTTCGACGTATAAAAAAAGATAATACCTAGTCTAGAAAAAATCTATAGTGTAAACTTGACCATGGTTTAATTATATTAAGTAGCTAACTTAAGTTTGGTTCAGCATTGGACTCAAAGATAAAAATATATAGATATTGTATACTTTAACTTAGTAGAGAGAAGAAAAATAATGTATATCAATTATTCTATAATATATAGGAAAGTAGAAAGAACATCTAGTGGAATTGAGAATTATCACACTTGGAAACCTTTACGATCAAACAGGCTACATAATAATAATATCGATAACAAAAACGATTTTTCACAATTGCCTACAGAAGCCTGTACTAAAAATCAAATGTAGCGATGACTGTACACGAAATGTGTTTCAGTTTCGAGGTCATAACACTCGTTCGCGAGTCGATTACAACTCCGTGAAAATATGTCATATTACCAACCTTCGCATTTTATCGCCCCGCTATATGAGTTCATTGCTTTTCAGGGTTCCGCTTGCAAATGGAAAAATACAATATTTATGATCTTATCAAAACCTAACGTAAACATTTGTGTTAGATAAATATTTTTCAAGCGGGTTAACGGATTGTTATCGAATGTGGGACGTGAAAGGGATCCCTGTGCAGACCTAATTTATTGTTGAAGAAGGAACATTTTCTCATGAATGTTGAGGTCTGAATAGAAATAGGACATCTGCTATAGAAAGCCTACGTACGTAAGGTACCAATACTCTTTTTAACATTTCATTTGTCAGATATCAAATGAACAGTCCCGATATATCGGGAAAAGTCCCAATATATAGGGACTGTCACTGTCATTGAAACCTCTGTCGCGATGTCCCGACATATACTAAAATATCCCTATACTTCCGAAATCGTAATTGTGGGAGTGAGCGAAGTAACCCCTCCTTGAATTAAGTAAAAAGAATAATATAAGAAAGTTTTTTATTAAATTTATCAGCTAAACAATCAGACACTTTTAAACATAAATGAAGTCAAATGTTGAGTTTTAAACAAAAAAATAATCCCGAAGTTTATGGTTTATTTTATTAAATGATTAAAAGTTTTGTAAGGATTCTGCATAGCTGGTGATGCAAAAAGCTTATATATTCCATGCTTCTATGGTAAATATTTAACATCAGATGGCCCCTATGTTAGCCAATTTAATAAATAACATAATATTATATGCAATAAATACGCAACTTTTTCTTGAGATTTATTTATACGACTAAGTCGGTAAACAAGCATATGGCCCGCCTGATGGTAAGCGGTTACCAGAGCCACATGGACGCTTTCAACACACGAAGCATCGCTCACGCGTTTCCAACCTTTCCCACCTCCCCTATGAGCTCAGGCGACCTTACTCACGCGCAGGAACACAACTTTACACAACATAAAGTTATTTGTCTGCGGTATTCTGTAAGGTGGAGGTACTTCCCCAGTCGAGCTGCTCTTTGAGCGAATAAACGCTACGCTCTACCTCTCTTCAAAACATACTTGACAAAATGTTGTTAAGTTGTTACCACTACGGATTGTGTTATTTGATGCTATTTTATATTATTCACAGTGAAAAAAAAAAAATTACTTGAAAGATTATCGATGAATAAAATCTCATTGATTATATAAAGAAAATAAAGAGGAAAAACTTTAAGAAAAACCATGTACATGTATAGCACCCATAGGGTTCTGGAGTACGTATAATTCGAAAATCAGTTTTAAAATCAACATCGCAAAGGTCGTTAACTAGATGACTTGTTGAACATGATTAGTTTCCTCTTATCTTTCATTTCTGATCTAGAGCTGTAGTTTTTCAGATCTATCGTTTTAGCTGTAGCTGTAAAATCTAAAAATTGTTGAAAAAACTCAAGATGGTTTTTGAGCCCTATTGGGTTGCAAAATGAAAAAAGAAAATAATGGAAAAGCAACGGAGTTAAGAAGGTACTCGTATTTTTATTATGAAAGTTTTATTTAGACCTTTTAGCTAACAAATTAAATGACTGTGATATACACACGAAACAATAAGGGTTCATTATTTGACTATGGAACCCTAAAAACGAACTGTCATTGCTTTTCTTCTTTTAAAAGCCTTATAAATAATAAAGAAGGCAGCAATTATTGATTTTCCGCTCTTAACTACGAATCGGCACTTGGGCACGTTTCACATTCAGCCGGCGGCCACGTTTTATTATGCTCATAGATATAACAATTTTACTCAATTCCTCCACTTAACTATTGATATAAACTAGCTTTCCACAGCGATTTGCTTACAAATATAGATAAAATGAAGCGTTCGTGGTGCAGCATGATTAGCTCGATCGGCAAAGTTAAGCTACGTCTGTCGTGGTCGGTACCTGGATGGGTGACGGCCTAGTGGTATTTTAAATCAAGCGTTTCCGTGCTTCGGAAGGCACGTAAAGCCGTTGGTCCCGGTTATCACTTAATTGTGATAGTCGTTAAGCTAGTTGGATGCCTCCTAGGCGGCTTGAAAAATTCCAGCAGTAGGTTGACCACTAGCCTACCTCCACCGATCAGCAGTGGGCTCGCGTGGTGGAGTATTGCCCATTCCCTTTCACCTTCATTTGTGAAAGGAGGCCTGTGCTCAGCAGTGGGACATTATAGGCTGATGATGATGATGATGATAGATAAAATAGTCAAATAAAACATATATGCCAGTTCAATAGTTGCACATAGTTAAAAATCGACTACAAGTGACAATAAAATTGTATTTAACAGTAACACAAAAATTGACGACCAATTACCTAAACAGAGTGACTTGCGAACTAAACTTACCAGTAACAAAACTAGTTTTTGTTCGTTACTAAATTATTTGATTAAATGTAACTAAAGTTAGTTTCCCGACAATAAAACGTCATTACATAACTAGTTATGTAGATAATTTTTTCAGTGTGCCATCTATTATAGCTTTCGCTTCTTATTGTTTGAGTTCCAGTGAAGTGAAGTGAAGTGAAGCCAAATAACTTTATATTGTGTATAGTTGTGTTCCTGCGCGTGAGTAAGGTCGCCAGAGCTCATTGAGGAGGGAGGAAAGGTCGTCAACGCGTGAGCGATACTTCGTGTGTAGCGAGTGTATGGCTACGGTAACCGCTTACCATCAGGCGGGCCGTATGTTTGTTTACCGACTTACTCGTATACAAAAAACAGATTAGATTCTTATCTGAAGAATGTCCCAGCATATTATTAATTAAAACCAGTTTCGTAAACGTATGAGTAGCAAACCAGAATCCACAAATCACCATTCCTACAACAAGAGGTTCATTAAACGATTCAGTAATGGTATATTTGTATAGGATTTACTATTCCGTTAACGGGCTCCAGATAGCGGTCGGAAACCACTTCACTACCATAATTTACACATTACCCGATACCCCTCGTTTAACTAACCATGATTATGTTATGAGAACGCTTTCCGGGACGCTATAGAATGTTAATGATAGTAAACTTTATTGACTTCAGCTGAGTAAACCATGAATATCTTCTTCTTCGCTTACTTTAGACTGCAAGATAATTGTGGTAATTTTTTTTTTTTTTTTTTTTTATGTAAAATGGGTTTGCGTTTGACCTTCGACTGACCCCATGAGGAGTTATGACGAGGCCGAGGATGTAGCACGCTTACCCAGAAAAAGCCTATTCACTCTGGCCTTGAATACATCTAGGTTATAGGTGTCGGGAAACACAGACCCCGGAAGAGAGTTCCACTCCTTTGCTGTTCGTATAAGAAACGATGAAGCAAAGCGTTGTGTCCGGGTACGCGGGATGTCGACGACGTATGGGTGGAAATTCTCCCGGCGTCTTGTAACTATTAATTATCACGTAACTAGCTGTTCCGCGCGGTTTCACTCGCGTTCCCGGGATATAAAGTAGTCTATAATACTCGGGGATAATGTAGCTTCCTATTAGTGAAAGAATTTTTCGAATCCGACTGGTAGTTCCAGAGATTAGCCCATTTAAACAAACAAACAAAAAAACTCTTCCGCTTTATTATAGTAGTATAGATTATGATGTGACTGGAGGTGGTAATCACATAATGCTGCGGATCCGCACCACCAGGCAGTTGCGCATTTTCCCACATTCCAGCACAAAATGATATGTACACAAAGTCGAACAGTACTCTCGCTAAGACTAAACTGAGGCAGCGTAATGGCGGCGGCTATTAACGTGTGTGTGAACTAAGTGATTGAATTATGAATTTAACCATGTAATTTGATTCCTGTTTCTTTTCTCCGGTCACTACGGTTTTTACACCATTTCACTACACAAAAATAGATATGCTGTATTTGTTTTTTTTTTATTTGACGTTTACCCGTGTTCTGGCCGACTAATCTGTGAATGTTTGCGTGCCGGCTTATACAGCGAGGTGGCCGGCTGTAATAGACACATTTTTTTAACGTCCTTAATTCGATTCCGTGTATTAATCACGCTCTAGAGTACAGCTGTCCGACGAAACGCTGGTAGAGAAAATTATATTGGTGAATCTAATATCACATGTTTATTCAACTATAGTGTAGAGCCATTTGTTAACGTTTATAAGTGCCTTATCAGAGCCTAAATTGAATAAATGCTTTATGAATTTGAATATAATTCAACAATTTATAAGCACGTGTTACCACCCGCCCACTCCTTGGTGAGCTCTGGTTACTTTACTCATTGTTACTTTTCCAGTCGAGCTGCTCTTTGAGCAGAAAAACGCTATGCTCTAACTTTAAAAATAATCATAAATTGGCATGACGGATTTCTATCCAACCAAGCCAGACTTATCGACCAGGCTGCAAATGAACTTAACATGACAGCAAACAATGCATCTATTTTCAACTTGATCGGTCATGACGTTGACGTCTCAATCGAAACCGTCGTGGCAGCGAAACCAATGTTAATTCAACGCTGAAACGCTTTGGTTTACCGAAGATAATCACGAATAATTATCTGAAAGCTAAGTGAAATGAGAGTAATAATAATTCGTGGTCAAATAGTAGACGTTTCTTCAACAAACCTCAAACTAGTAAACAATGAGGATTTGATTGGAATGATCTTATGCAATTCATCAATTCGGAAACTTTTAATTAATACAAATATGTACAAAATACAATCTATATATAGAAAATTTCCTCAAGCCTGCCGCTGCTTCCGATGAACGGCAAGGTTCCCCAGAAGGCTGGCAGGGTTTCCTCTTTGGATAGCCAAGCTGACGCGTTGGCGGAAAAAGCTCCCGCCCGCTGGTCTCCGGAGGTCTCGATCAATTAATTGAATTCCATTAACAATATTGCCTAAGCTTGCATTTTAGCCCCCCTGTGCATTTAAACATTCATGAGTATACTGTTCATTTTACACTTGTTTTACTTTAACTATGTATTCCCATTAAAACCATATAAAAATAAATCCTTATAGGTTAAATACAGGGTGTTGTTTTGGTTGGCGACAAGCGACCCAGGAGCGGTAGTACAAAATATATATTCCCCAAAAATGGACTTAATTCCATTAAATACTGTAAATATGTCGAAAAATACCTTATTCAATTTGAAATAAAATTACCGCAAAATATGGTTACTAGGCTCGTGCACAGACTAGAGCTAGGCGCAAGCCGCCATCGCCCCACTCCTTCACTCCCTCGTACTCCCGTTGAGTATTATGTCTACACTTTAGCTTATTACATGATTTTCAAAATTTTAATTTTTTTATTTTTATTATTTAAAAAAATAAAGTATTTATTTTATAGCTTTTTTAGCACCAGTATCATTTGTATTATCGACCCTGAGTCGCTCGTCGCTGACCAAAACAACGACCTGTATACATTATATAACTAGGTACCAACCTGTTTTAGCGTCTGTGCATGTGAATGAAATGACACATGTGAGTGTCAGCACTAAGTTGGCGGTCTTCATTTTCACTTTACACTTAAGTCACTCGCATTTTCACTAAAATTTACTTCTGTAAGATTTATCTGAAACAAAAGAAATATATATTAAATACCTACTTGAGTTCACAACCTAATTTAACACACCCCTTAAGGAGTGAATTTCGGAAATCCATTCTTAGCGCACAACTAGGGAACTCAGAGAATAATATTATTTAGTCCAAATTTTCAAATTTCTTGGTCCATCTACCTGTGCATTGTCTATCAGTCTGGCCCGGTCGCCAAAAGAGGAACTAACGACGCGATGCCAGTTTGAATGGCAATCCGCCTACTTATTTATTTATTTATTAAGAAAACCAACAGTGTAACATAAAATTTTAGTAAAAAAAAAAAATATATAACCAATAAAGTAAGGCTAATAATAGGTTTCCCTTAAAACTAACAGTTAGTTTGGCATAACACAAGAAAGCCGAATAGAAAAAAAAAGTATATAATAGAAAATTGACTGCTAAAACAATAGTGGCAAAGAAGTGAATAAAAAAAAACCACTTGGCAAACACACATTAAAAATATAGCAAAATATCAAAAATTTCAAAATAAAAACAAATTATAGTATATATTTCTAAAAATATGTATATATAGATATCATATACTTAATGCAGCTCCACACATGTTAATGAATGATAAAAAAAAGAGAAAAAGAACAAGAACGAAAGAAAGTTGTGTGTACATTCTACCATTGGTTATTTGCTCCACCAAATGCGATAACAGCGCTTCTCCCATCGGGTCAAATAAGTTTGTGGGACTATAGTTTCTTTTATCAAAATGATTTCATTAAGTAAGAGACAAAACAGAGACTTAAAAAAAACATATTTTTTATTTCATAAAAAGAATAATTGTATTTCACAAAGCTGTTAGTATAATATAATAATAATAATAAAAATCTTTATTTGTCACCACAGACCAAAATACAGACATTTTTAAAAATATTGTGACATCGCTAAACATACAGATTTTGGTTGTGGATCGCTGGTGCCTGTGGTAGGTTGAAAAACCTGTGTTACAGGTCACCAGGTCTCCACCTCTCGGAGTTTGTAACATAAAAATAGCGTATACAAAGTTTAATTACACAACAATACAATTCTTAGTCAACCAGTGAACCGAAGCACCCCAACAAGATTAGCAAGCTGAAAATTATAAATAGACAATTACAGTACTGATTACAACGATGAACAAATATATAATTACACAAACAAAGGTATTTCGGATCATTTTTAATACAAAACAAGACGTTGCACAGCAACTAGGGGGAGCCGTTCTCACGCTCGCAGTGTGCCCTGCGTGGGAACCCGAGCGGCGGATCCTGGTCGGCCTGATCGGGCGGAATCTCTCCCTGCCAGCAGTCGTGTCGGCGATGCTGAGCGGGGATACAGCGTGGAGGGCCGTAGCCTCCTTCTGTGAGACCGTAATGGTCCAGAAGGAGGCTGCTGAGCGGGATCGGGAGAGGGCCGATCCCGCTCGGAGACGACGCCGCCGAGGCGCAGACGTGCCTCGTGGCGGCACTCCTGCCCTGTAGCTGGGGCTTAGAATAACAGCTACGGTGTTCCCCTGCCTGAAGACAAGACTAAAAAGTTTTAGTCAAAGAAAATCTAATACTCATCCAAAGTCAAATTAACATCTGATTAAACTAAATCAAGACTCCTACGCAGTAAAAGGCCTATCCCTTTTTAAATAAAACCTCTCCCAATGTATGGGTATAATAAATAGCCTCTAAAACAAGTGAGGACAAGTTATTATGTGTTCCTCACGCATTGGCGGCGGACACAAACGGGTCGCCTTTGTCACCACGACCTCTTTTTATCTTTTTTTCCCCTCGTTTTTGTATCGAACGAGCCCAGTCCTTTGTTTGTTATGCTGAAGGCTTGGCAGCGATTTAGCAATTTCCCGCCACCAAATGGACACGTTATTATTGCAGTACACGTTTATATTTACTGATGTTATATTATTTCATCAAACGTTCACTCCATTGTATGGGCGATGTAAAAAAGGGTGCGAATAAATCTGAATTGATGAAATTAAAGTAGGTTTGGGAAAGGTCAGTGCTATACAGGGTGTTTTTGGTCGGCGACAAGCGAGCCAGGAGCGGTAGTACAAAAAATACATTTTCCAAAAATGGACTTATTTCCATTAAATACTGTAAATGCGTTGAGAAATACCTTATTCAATTTGAAATAAAATTACCACGAAGTATGTTCTATATGGTATATCAGTTATCTGGTTTTCATAGTACAAGCTCTGCTTAGTTTTTGATCACTTAGCCAAGTGTGAAGAATATCCGATATTTATTTATTTATATAGTTGTATAATAAACTTAAAATATAGTGTTAATGTAAAACTATTCGGTATATAAAATCAATTTTCTCAGAACATGGCAGCCTTTATACAGGTCGTTGTTTTGGTCAGCGACGAGCGACTCAGGGTCGATAATACAAATGATACTGGTACTAAAAAAAATATAAAAAAAAACTTTATTTTTTTTAATAAAAAAAAAATGAAAAAAATTGAATTTAAAAATCATGTAATTAGCCTAAGTGTAGACTTAATACTAAACGGGAGTACGAGGGAGTAAAGGGCTGGGGCGATGGCGACTTGCGCCTAGCTCTAGTCTGTGCACGTGCCTAGTAACCATACTTTGCGGTTATTTTATTTCAAATTGAATAAGGTATTTCTCAACATATTTACAGTATTTAATGGAATTAAGTCCATTATTGGGGAATATATATTTTGTACTACCGCTCCTGGATCGCTTGTCGCCGATCAAAACAACACCCTATATACGGAAAGAATTGATAATACTTAGTCTACACGAATGAGTCACAATGCTGAAGTTAGAATGGCTCATAGCACCAATCAAACCGGATCAAAGTTCACACCCCAAGCAACGTAAAACATAGTTCAACGGAAATGATATGACACCCGGAAATGACGCATCGACGTTTCGACAAGCAGAAAATACGCTGTCATACGAGGGACCGGATTCAAAGAGGAAAGTTGAATATTTTATGTGAGCATTTTAAGATAGGTTTGCATAAATATTTCATTCGCCGTTATTCTTTTAGTAGACGCGGTAAACTTTTTGTTCAACTCTCATTGTTTATTGATTTAAGTTAGAACGGAACATATATTTTCGATTTAACTTATCATACACTTTATTAGATCATAAAAAAAGAATTATACCATAATTTGTAGTTTCTTTTTAAGAGGACTCAATTCGTCATACTTTTCATACAAAACCTCTGTACTTATTATGGCGTTGTTAAACATTTTTCGTTAGACGTTTTGAACAAATTAGTATCTTGTGCGCTATATCTAGCCGTGTATCTAGGCGTAATTTAAAAAAAGTGTGAAACAAATTCAGTCAAAGCCAACAACAAACAGCGTTTTTTCCTGAACTTTGGCCATATCTAATGTACCTATAAATTGTAAAAGTAAAGAAAACATTTAGATACCAGGCTTGCAAATATAGTGGAGATTCTAAATAACTAACTTTTTTTTCACAAACTTGTAAGATTTTTTCACAAGAAGTATACTCCTAGAACAAATTTTATGAATGCGAAATCATGAATGACGACCTAGCGAAGCGGCCGCGAGTGATCAGCGGAATTTACCGACTGATAACCGACGGCCCTGATGCTGTCTCTCTTTTTTCGCAGTCAAACATTACGTTGGATGAAACAACAAGCTTTTAGACTATGCTTGCGTTGAAGTTGCGCCGGCTACAGATAGAGATGGGTAATGGGTAAAAACCCATTCTTACCATTTGGGTTAAAACCGGGTGATTTGGGTTAAAACCCGATTTTAACCCATTTTTGCCCATTTTACTGGGTGAAAACGGTTATTGTAAATTATTTAATAGTGGAAGGTAGTGTTCACTAAAGCTAATAAAAAATAAAAGCCTTTACTGAAATCAGGTACATTTACTAATGATATATTTATGAAAATACAACATGTAAAAGGAGTAGGCAGTCTAAATATCTTCACTTGCATCGGAAATACGGTCAAAATGTAAAAATTCTATATAGTTCAAGCCGGACGTGGATGGTTCAGGGCTGTTAGTATGTGGAGGTGTGGTTTCTATGAATCTTCGGGATGTATTGGTGGTGCAGGCATTCAATCGTCAGTGTTATCACTTACAGCAGCGTGTTTGTGTAACAAATTCAAAATATACGTAAAAAAAAATGTATACTACTAAGGTGGCAAACAAGCATACGGCCCACCTGATGGTAAGCAGTTACCGTAGCCTATGGACACTTGCAACACCAGGGTTATCAATCGCGTTTTTCAAAAAGTTTTTCTATTACTCTATTGGGAAAACCACAGTGGGCAGCTCATTCCACAATCTGAGCGTCCGCAGAAAAAAACTCCTTTGAGCCCGCAAAGTTTGAAACAATTCTGGTTTCAATGTGTGAGGATAGACTCCCCGTCGATGGCGAGACTTGCGATGGTGGAAGGTAGCCATGGGCATCAAGTCGAACAATTTTTTAGAACACTCTCCGTTGTACAAGCGGTAGAAAACACGTAAGGACTGTTAGTATGTGGAGGTGTGGTTTCTATGAATCTTCGGGATGTATTGGTGGTGCAGGCATTCAATCGTCAGTGTTATCACTTACATCAGCGTGTTTGTGTAACAAATTCAATTTATACGTAAAAAAAATGTATACCACTAAGGTGGCAAACAAGCATACGGCCCGCCTAATGGTAAGCAGTTACCGTAGCCTATGGACACTTGCAACACCAGGGTTATCAATCGAGTGTTGCCGACCCTGAAGAAATCTCTTCACTCCTCAGTTTTTCAAAAAGTTTTTCTATTACTCTATTGGGAAAACCACAGTGGGCAGCTCATTCCACAATCTGAGCGTCCGCAGAAAAAAACTCCTTTGAGCCCGCAAAGTTTGAAACAATTCTGGTTTCAATGTGTGAGGATGAACTCCCCGTCGATGGCGAGACTTGCGATGGTGGAAGGTAGCCATGGGCATCAAGTCGAACAATTTTTTAGAACACTCTCCGTTGTACAAGCGGTAGAAAACACATAAGGACGCAAAGTCTCTCCTCAGACTAAGGGGCTCTAAACCGCTTGTGAGCTCGGGATCGTCAACAATTCTAATGGCACGTCGCTGCACCGAGTCTAAAGGCCCAAGCTGGTATCCAGGTGCTACCACCTATAGATGACAGCAGTACTCCATATGAGGCCGGACCTGCGACTTATAAACTACTGCCTCGCTCTGTTGAACACTCTAAGCTTTTCGGATGCAAACTTAACCTTGTCTTCTAAGTGACTTCGGAACAAAACGTCGCTAGAAATGTCGACGCCAAGGATCCCGATGCTTTGACTGATGTTCAAGGAAGTGTTCTGGAATTGTGGAGCCATAGACCATGGGGTTTTCTTAGCGGTGATCGCGCAGGCTTGAGTCTTGGTGGGGTCAAATGGACTAGGTTTAGTCGACCTCAATCGGAGACATAAGTTAGTGTACTATCGATTTCAGTCACCAGCCGTTCGCGGCTTTCCTCCACCTCGGAACAAGGGATATTTGCACGGCCCGTGGGACACCCATTGGTGTCCTCTGTACTGTCGTCCGCATAGCAATGAATGCTGTCAATAGACAGCATATCATTGATATGCCGTAGGAACAGTGTTGGGGACAGCACAGAGCCTTGCGGGACGCCAGCATTTATGTCCATGCTATCGGAGCAGCTACCGTCGACAACGGCGACGGCTCTTATGCATCTGCTGGACAGAAAGCTGGCAACCCATTTGCATAATCCCTCGGGAAGACCGTATGCTGGTAACATCGTAAGAAGACTCTTGTACCAGACCCGATCGAACGCATTCGCTACATTTAGGCTCACATCAACAACGGTGCGTGAGATATATAAGGAGGTCACCAGCAGAGCGACTGTGACGGAAACCATATTGTTGGTCGCTCAACAACTCGTGATCCTCCAGGTATCTCAAAAGCAGCGTGGTGATCACACGCTCTATAACTTTGGAGAGAAGGGCGATGGGCCTGTAATTCGTCGGGTTTGATCTGTCGCCCTTTTTGGACACTGGGTGCACGTGGGCAGTCTTTCACGAAGACTGGATTTCATTTTTGGTGTAGGAAGCGCGAAGGACCGGCAGTGAAGTAATTTTTCATAAGAATAGAATAGAATAGTCATCATCATCATCATCATATCAGCCCATGGATGTCCACTGCTGAACATAGGCCTCCCCCAGATTTCCACTTCGAACGGTTCTGTGCCCCTAGCATCCAGCGGCGCCCAGTGACTCTGACCAGGTCATCACTCCACCTGGTGGGAGGTCATCCCGCTCGGCGCTTTCCAATACGTGGTCGCCACTCGAGAACCTTTCTTCCCCATCGATTATCGGCTCTTCGAGCGATGTGGCCTGCCCATTGCCATTTCAGCTTACTAACTCTACGAGCTATGTCCGTCGTTTTCGTTCTCCTACGAATGTCCTCATTACGGATACATTACGAATAGAATAGTATTTATTGTCAAAGATGAAAACACATAAACTAAAATAAAGGTACTTAAGTGCAACATGCCATGGCTCGTCATATTAACATAATTTACATTGTAATTAATTTCATTAAAATATTACTACCTGATTTATAAATTGACTATACAATAGCGGGCTATTCACTAACGTTCTTTCCCACCGGAATCTGAAATCGTTTAGGATTAAACGCTAGTGGATTCGCATTCGCATTTGCGAGAAAGAATGAAGGTATTAAAATCCCTGGTTTAATTTAACACTTTTTAGTGCAGGGCTTTTTAAAGCGTGTTTTTTTAGTTTTTTTAAACTGTAATTTATTTTTTATTTTTTAGTCAACATAAATTATTCATACCATTTTATTATGTTACTTATACCACATTTTCACCCAATATCACTTTCTTTCACATTTATAATAAGTATTTAGCTTCAGTGCCTTTGACTCCACCAACAGACTCAGAAAACCATATTTGGCCAAATTGCGCACAATACGATTCTAATACGCCCAAACACGGCTAGAATACGATGCTCCGCTATGGGGTTCCAGTGCCAACCCTCCGACTTCATCATCAGACCCTGAAAACTATACATGGTCAAAATTCATCTCACGACATTTCCAACAACCCCAAACACGGCTAGGATACGATGCTCCATTATGGAGTTCCAGTGCTTACCCTCTTACTCCATCATCAGACCCTGAAAACCATATATGGTCAAAGTTCATCTTATGACAATTCCAACAAGCCCAAACACGCCTAGGAAACGTTGCTCCGTTATGGAGTTCCAGTGCCTACCCTCCTACTCCATCATCAGACCCTGAAAACTATACATGGTCCAAGTTCATCTCACGATAATTCCAACAAACCCAAACACAGCTAGTATACGATGCTCCACTATGGAGTTCCAGTGCTTACTCTCCTACTCCATCATCAGACCCTGAAAACCATACATTGTCAAAGTTCATCTCAAGATAATTCCAACAAGCCCAAACACGGCTAGTATACGATGCTCCACTATGGAGTTCCAGTGCTTACTCTCCTACTCCATCATCAGACCCTGAAAACCATACATGGTCAAAGTTCATTTCACGACAATTCCAACAAGTCCAAACACGGCTAGGAAACGTTGCTCCACTATGGAGTTCCAGTGCTTACTCTCCTACTCCATCATCAGACCCTGAAAACCATACATGGTCAAAGTTCATTTCACGACAATTCCAACAAGTCCAAACACGGCTAGGAAACGTTGCTCCGTTATGGAGTTCCAGTGCTTACTCTCCTACTCCATCATCAGACCCTGAAAACCATACATGGTCAAAGTTTATTTCATGACAATTCCAACAAGCCCAAACACGGCTAGGAAACGTTGCTCCGTTATGGAGCTCCAGTGCCTATCTTCCGGATCCATCATCAGACCAGCTCGATGGTACCAAATTATTGTATTGTCATCGGTACTTGATAAGTGTGCAAAATTTCAGTTTAATCTGACGTCTGGAAGTCGATGAAAATTACGTTCGAAGATTCCTTTACATACATACATACATACAGGTGAAGCTAATAAAAGCGTGTTAAAAACATAAAACACTGCGCGCGCGCCTAGCATCCCTTCCCGTACGGTCCTACCCACGGAATTGAAAAAACAAGGCAGAAATCTGCAATATTAGTTTCCACCCGCCCAAACCACCCAGTGGGTGGATTAAAATGGGTGGAAACTGGGTTTTAACCCACTCATGGGTTTTAACCCGGGTGGTTACCCATCTCTAGCTACAGAGGGCCACTGTTCACAAGAATTTGCTTGCGTGTTTAAAAAAAATCTTTTTTTTTCTTTGTATCTCTTTTTTCCAAGTACATTTTTGTATATCAGAAGACTGAAAAGCCAGTGGAATGTCAAATTTATGGTAAATCGGCACCTTGTTACTTTGAATATTAGCATATATTATATATATATAGCTATATAGCTTAATTAGTATACATACTATAAGTGTAATAAATATGGAATCTCATCAACTTTTATATTTCGGGGGCGTTTTTAAAACGGTTTAATTTAATTTGAAGTTTTCCTTATATTATTGCTAAGTACTATGAGATCCAAAATTAAAACGACGACGTAATAATGAAACAAAGGGCTATTTATACGAAAATAATATCAGACTAATATTTAATATTGCCTAAATAATTTAATTTCATGTTGCCAACAGTGACATTTGTTCGTAATATTTAGGCAGACATTTTTCATTAAAATAATACTTTCTTTCATAAAATTGTGAGAGGCGATAAAGAAATTTCATATTACACTCGCGCTAACAACGATTTTTGTGGAAATACAATGTTAAGACAAGGAATCAAATAAAAATTCTTTAGATAATGTTTTGGTTTCTTTTAACAATAAGTTATAATTTTACAATAAATACATAAAAATTACAATCTATGTATGTATGGAACATTTCCCCGAGTCTACCGCTCCTACCGATTAACGGCAATAGGCCAATAGGCTGGCAGTGTTTCTTCTTTGGAGAGCCAAACTAATGCGTTGCTGGAAAAAGCTCCCCGTTTCTTTTACTATTATAAAAATTTATATAAAAAGTTATTTATTATTAGATACCATTTTTTTTTTTTTACTGTTTTATAGGCCTGTGTTTGACTGCAATCTCACCATGGTAAGTGATGATGCGGCCGAAGGTGGCAAGCACACAAAGCCTAGAAGGAACTGGCTCTCAAGTGCAGCTATCGGAACACACCGAAAGGTGTTTAGCGACAGATTTTCAACTTGAGGGTGGTAGCCAGCCAGGCGGGTACTACAAAGTACCCTACCACCGTGCTATGGTTTCCTCACGATGTTTTCCTTCACCGAAAGCTCAAGCTCATTGTAGGATTCGAACCCGGGACCTTCATCTCGGTATCCGACGTCACTACCACTGAGCTATCATCGCCTTAACATTATGTAGTTCTTAACACGTTATTTTAGGTTATGATGTATCTATTTGTCAAGTAACTCCTTTCAGCCGTTACGAAACTAATTGGTAACAAACATACACACTCAAATATACAAACTACACATTTATATTTATGATATAAACGGATAGTAGGATATCAGTAATATGGTACACGCTCTGCTTAGTTTGGAATCAAATGAACGTATGTGGTGAAGTGTCCTTTGTGTACTATTATTATTGTTTTATACACAGCCACATCTGACCTTTAGGCATGCAAAGTACTAAAAATAACGTTGTACTGGCAAAACACCGCAATGGCCCGAGCCTTACGTAGCAAAATATTATTGCCATTTCATCTCAGAGCGTAAATAACGAGCGAGAGCGAGCGACAAACATTTAATTATATTTACTAAGTTGTATATAATTGTTAAATTATTTCTAGCTTACAGTAGTCATTTAAAATATTGTTAATTATATCTAAAGTTGATTAAATTAGTTGTTTAAAGCGTAATAATTATAAAATTTTATGTGAACATGTTAAGAATAAATCGCATATAGCAATGTCGAAAAAATTTTATTTTAAAAAACCAGTCAAGTGAGAGTCGGACTCGCAAACGGAGGGTTCAGTACAATATTAACTAACTCATTGTGCTAAGAAAACAAAATACCAAAAAAAATACATTTGATGTACCCTTTATTTTTTAATATTATTTCATTTTTATTATTTATTTTTATAGCGGCAATAGAAATAAATATTCTCTGAAAATTTCAGCTACCTATTACCTTTCATGAGATACAGCCTGGTGATAGACGGACCGACAGCGGAGTCTTAGTAATAGGGTCCCGTTTTACCCTTTGAGTACTGAACCCTAAAACATAACCTTTCTTGCTGTTCTTCTCATTTAAAGGCTGACTTACGAACTGGTGGTAACTTCAGCATCTTTGACCTTCATAAGTGCCCTACTAGGACCTAAATTGAATAAATAGCTTTGACTTTGCACGAACTACAAACCCCCGCGTAGAAGGTTTGCGGATGACTACCTCTCCAAGTTCCGCCAACCAAGTCCTGCGCTCGCCTGGTCAGTCAGTACCAGTGTCCAGGCGAGCGCGGTAAAAGCGGTAAGCGCGGGGCGCGGTGGTCATCGACAAACCTTCTGCGCGCTGGTAAATAGGATTATACCTTCAGTATTTCATTTGAATCGGAAAAATGCGAATCCCTGCTTGAGACTACACCTGCTCTCCTATACAAACGAAGATTACCGTTTGTATAGGAGACAAGGTGTAGTTCTCAATACCTAGCAAGCTTTTAAGGCTTATTAAGGTAAAGACTGTTTTCGCTACCGATGTGGGTAACAGAAACAATTTGGTATGTGTTAAAGATGCAAAATCCATACTAATATATCTCACCTATATCGGTTTAAACCATTGAGTTATTATAACTATGTATAGAGAAGCTATCATACTCAATGTAATGTCCCATTTTTTTAGAGTCAACTAAAATTCTCTTTAGCGCTGAAGCAATAATTAGTCATCTAAGCAGACAATAAAAAACACGTAGCGCTATCAGAACGCTTTTAGGAGTATTTTTCTAGCAAACATAATTGTGTGGCGTCTTCTCCATATGTAGTAATAATAGCTCAATGGTTAATACTACAATAATTTGTCAATTTTCCTTTTGTCAAGTAGTCCAGTTGGTTGTTTTCCCTTGAAAGATTTCCGGGCGTCTTGAAAATTTGTGGTTTTATACCTAGATTCTGGTGGTCTTTTCGAATTTCGACTTTGTCAGCTCGTATCTTTACCGCTTGCGCCGCCATATTGGAGAAATGGCGCCCAAAAACAATATTTTTACCATTTTTCTACCCATATCGACAATAAAACTGCCTCTACCTGAATAGTCCTTTAAATTAATTTAACATCCGTTGGAGGGCATTCAAACGTCAGTCAATCAGTGGCCCGAATTTGGATTGAAGACAAAATGTTGATCCACCGATTGCTTGTCTTGTGCAAGTGCTGTATGGAATTAATTAACTATAGTTAAATTTGCATAACAAGATATTATCTGTAAAATATTAATTTTATCTTCTTGAATTCAAAAATATAGGCATACAGATTTTTTTATTTTCTGAAACTATGCGTATTAATGTTACCTCAGAGTATATAAATACTACGTACAAATGTTACCTTCCCAACTTCGCGTATCAAATTTATTTGCAATTAAAAATAACACGATTTGCATTTATGTTACGAGATCCATAATCCATCAATGATTCATTCAATTTCCAACGGAAATATTGCTGAAAACATTGCAAGCGGCAAGTAAATACAAATATTTTGCCAAGCATGGTCATACATGCATACTGTTATAAAAACATTTCTGTTTTAGTTAAAATTTAGAAAAGGACTTCACTTTGTTTGTAAAGAAAGACGGAACACTAACACCAAGTAAAGACAAAGAATTATTACCATAAAAAAGTATCGAAACATTAGTTTGCATACAATCAGTATCACGTATAAAATAACACTCAATCGTTTGAAGTGTTTATGAACAGTTTTAATTGCTTTATTTTACGGACTCATACCGCTATAGCCTATTATTACACAACATAAAAACCCGTTAAAGTTTCAAAGGGCGGCAAGAACAAGAGGTCAAAACTACTACCCGGCTGTGGAGTGAACTATCATAGTATATTATCGGTTTGAATCTGCCCTATAATAAGTCAGTCGTGTATATCGTTACATAGCTATCCAAGCAATGTCAAATGTGGCTTTTTAAATCACGAATTTATCATGACTAAATATTTTTTATACATAACCGTTTTTCTCGTCCTGCGAAATCCGTCCACCACTTTTTAGTGTTACATTATGGTCAATTTGCTCTCCTACCGAACTATAAAGCAAGTTAAGGATAAGAATGCAAGATAGAAGGGAACAATTTGTACTATTGGTTCAAAAACAGAAGCGGCGATAAAATTAATTTGCAGTATAAATATTATAAATATAGTTCGGTCCAATCAATAAAACTATTTCCAACACAACACTTTTAGCTCGTAGACAATAGGTATAAAGATCTGATCGCGCAATGCAACGTTCGCTACATTTCTATTCATTATCAGGTTTCCTGCGAGTACGTGTTTCCGGGCGTAAATTAAATTCTCTGGACTCGACGCCACTATTCCTTGCGTCGGTTTTAATTTTGCACACTTTGTTATTATAAAACTGGAGCCTTAATTGCTAAGGATATTACGTTTCAATTACCTTCTATACAAAGAATTATATTATCTTTTAAAAGTTATTTATCTCTTAGCTCATAACGATGAATTTTGCGCCAAAAGTTCGTTCCAATCATTCAAGTACGCAATAGAACATTGTGCAAAAGCCATAGCAATCTACCCTGTTGTCTAGCAAATTTCGCCAAAGCATTTAACGGAGTGATCCGGCAGCGTCGATTGTGAGAGAGTAGGCTTTGTGTGCTAATCACTGTCGGCCACATCATTCCACTATGACATTGTAGTTAAACGAAAGCCTTCCTGCCATAAAAGTGGATATGGGCTGTTAACTGTGTTTCGTTCACTATCGTCTACTGAGATTTCTTCCCGCTAAAAGCATTTCGTTTAAGAGGGGGTTTCTAGTTGTGAGGAATTTAAAAAATAGGTATTTGTAGAAACTATTGCCATCGCGCTATGCCGCTATGCTATGCGCTATGTCTGATAGGGACATCTGCAGCTCAGATAGATTTATTCACAAAAAAAAATTGAAGAAATCGACGTTTCGTTTTCCCCATTTTCCTCCTCGAAAACTGAGCCGATTCAATTATTTTTTACATTAAAATTTAAAGTAAAGGGTTATCTAGATCCCTATTACTTTATTTTATGTTAAAATCTTTTCGAATTCGTCTGGTAGTCCTTTTAATCACGGCAGAAAAATAGGGCATTTATTGTAATTTTTGGAGGGCCATAATTTCTTTAATAATTAGTTGCTGAAAAAAAGGAAGTAACAGGGACGAAGAAAGCAGAACTTGATTATATGAAAAAAAATGATGACTCTAGAGGCATTATTCAGGAAGAACACAGGGGAATACATTTGTATGGAATAATCGCAGCCCAACTCCCATCTTAATAATCGACATGCAATAAACCAACCCACTACAAAGTGGCAAGTTCTATACTCATAAAGCTTAGCTTGAAAGAGATCTAAACAAAATAAGCTAGCTCGGTAGATTTTGTAAAGCAAACAAACGGAATTGCTTGGAAATATACCATTCATACGAAACTCAAGGAGAGGAGTCGAAGCCAATTTCCTGTATAAAAATCTCCAGAATGGACTGGGGCCAAATCGAATAACCCACGTATTGACCAAACGTTTTACATAAGATTACCATACGAAAAGGGGTTAGAGTTAAAACGCGGAAAAAGACAGTTATTTCGTTGCCACGACATTGATTTTGTGTTGGTGGATTGTTTTATTCATATGAATGGTGTTAATACTTAAAGCGCTGCTCTTGAGATATTGTTACAACAAACTGTATTTACAATCAAGATACGGAATAATTTTATGTTGTTATTTAATATTGTTTGCAATTGTTATTTATGTTAAGTTAGTTGCTGTGTCATGGGGTTCTTAAAACGGGCGTAAAAAAGCTCTTTGAGCCCTGGTAAAGCAAATATCTATAGGCGGACGCGGTGATGACTACATACGTTCATTACTACGGTGGCTACTTTTTCACGAGGCGAGACTTTTGCTCTATAGACTTGATTGTATTGTCTTACTGAAGTAACATCAAACGCATCTTAGATAGAGTATCCGTAATGAAGTTCTGTCTCCCTGGCCATTGATTTTACCCTATAGTCTTTGGTTTCATTGTTCCCTGGATACGGTACTTATGATTTATTAGCTAATCGGCAGCGATTCATTGAATAAGTGTGTTATGGAGCTGCTTATAGCTCCGTTGGTTGTTTGGCATAGATTGATGAATTACCTTTTGTCATTTGTGAGCTGAACATGTTTAGATCCTGCTAGATTTTGTGTACTTACCAAATTCACTACATCACGTACCATGAAGAGATGTTTAAGCTATCAAATATGTAACGACGACCAAATTAATCGATTTAAAGCGGATATTTAAAAGTTCTTTGGTACCCATAACGAACATTGGAACTATAGCTATAAAATCAAATGGCTTGATATCCATCCGAACCTATCAAAACGTTATCTAGATCAATTTATGAAACGGTAACAAGTGACGATCATTTTAGAAATTTTCGGCTTTATCGTGATAAATACGAATGCATTATGGGAACATCAAAAGTTTTACGATCAAACCCGTGATGAAATTAGGCGTATGTCCGACCTATAGCAAACTCGGTTAGTGACAAGTATTTTCATTCTATCGAATAATTAACAATTTATATGTTAACAGTGACATTGACGGTGGTAACTTCAGTAGACCTTGAAATTGTATAAATGGCTTTGACTTTAACTTTGACAAGGAGGCCCTGACTGCCACCTAAAGGTCATGGGCTCGATTCTCACAAAGACAAACATTTGTGTGTCTGTTCTGCGCATGAATCCTTACTATAATTATATCCTTACTAATTTTATAAACGCGAAAAGAATCATGGCGAGATTCGCACAAAAAAAATAAAGTTTTTTAGAGACGTTGAAATGACATTGTTTTTGATTCTTTGTGCCTAAGGAAGAACTTGAGGCATTTAAAATATTTTTAGGACCCCGGGATAAAAATGCACTCTATGCCATGCCGGCGAATCGCGGCCAAAACCATTATGTCATTGTTATGTTTAGCGGAGTTTATAAAATATTTCAAGTATATTTAATATGTTGCTAATGTAATCTCAACATTGGAAGTGATTCAAAACTCTCTAAAATGTTATTTTTTTTTGGACAAATCAATGTATGGATCTCGCCATGATTCTTTGTATGTATGGATGTTTGTTACTCTGTCACGCAAAAACTACCGAACGGGTTTAGATGAAATTTGGCACACAGATAGAATATATTCTGGACTAACACATAGGATACTTTTTATCTCAGAAAAACATACGATCCCTCGGGAATGCGGGTGAACCGCGCGCGACAGCTAGTGTAAATATATAATTAAGCATTTATTTTCAAATAGTATATTATTATTCAAGTTCCCTGGTTTTCATAGTAGGTGCTTACTCAGCTTTGTATGTAATCAGATTACCGTCTGAATGCAATCCAGGAAATTTTATAATAATATTGGACATTCGCTTGCAATTCTAATTCGTCTGAACGAACATAATGTTATTCCATTGTTTAAAACAATGAAATCCATGTCAAAATAATATTATTATGCTGATTTCAACTTACAGAACGGCGCTTCTAGTATTTTTTCGTCTCGTGGACCATGTAGAGTTGAATGAGATTTGTGTATGAAACAAAGGTAAATATAGTTCATAATAATAACCTCAGAATTTTAATAATACTAATCTTTTTTCATCATTATAATATCACAAAAAAATTTTTGGCTATTTACTCGCCGGCAGTGACACAGATGCCTAAGGTAAGGCGATTGTAATAATGAGTGATTTAATAAATTTCATCGCTAGAGCGCTATTGTTAGTAAGGAAAACCTAAATCGCTGTAATTAGGTAATTATTGATACAATTATATACTGATTCCTGGGTTCATGATAAAGTATAGTTTTTTTTTTATATTGAATAGGTTATTGACCACAATCTCACTGTGGTAAGTGGTCAAAGGTGGTAAACTACTACTGTAAAAGCTTTAAAATTTAGCAATTGGGACACATCTGTTGTTGCTTGGTGATAAATTTCTCATGATATTTAACAAATGTTCCAAAACGAACCAAAGGTCAAACTCAACTAAGACGTGTCCGAAGTTACTACCTCTAAGATTTTTAGATAAATGTATAGAACCACTGTATAAGCTTTGATACCGCCAACTTTAGGTACATCATTACGAACGTTTGATCTACAAATAGATCCTCTTTTTACCCAGAACTGACATCTGCCGTTCCTCTCGGCTTCCCGTCATTTCCTGTTAACTTTCGACATTTCCGAAGGCGCAAAGTTTTGATATCCATAAAAAATATTGTTACCAACTAAAAGTTTGAGATTCGTTTTCCCCTCAGATTGTTCCCTGACTTCAATAATAAAGTTTTGATCAGCTCACATCCATCAGGGAGCATTAGCATGTTCCTTGAGAGGCATCATTTTGTATCAAAGTGATTGAACTGTATTGATGTCAGTGAAGTTTTACGTGTTGAAGTGTTTATATCAGTTATCTGAATTTTAAGGAATGTTTCATGCATGGGTGTATGCTGTTACGAGCTAAATAATAATATAAAATATTTTTGAAGTGACAGCTTCTTTAGCGGCTTTGTGCACTTTTTGGGATGGGTAAAAAAATTTAAACTTCCATCAGATGTCACGTGACCACGGAGGGAGAGTAGTTGCATATTAGACTGTATTTATACTGGGGTTATGTTCAAATTCTTATAATATTCACTAGCTAGCCGGAAAGTAGGTACCATTTTTGTTCCCATTTTAAGTTAATAAAAAAATCTATGTACAGTATCTTGAACTAGCTTTCCCTTGTATAAAAACACTATGTGAAAAATGTCTAGTTTCAAAAATGCACAACGTTAATACTGCCGTGTTATTGAATTCTTCAAACATCTATTTTTGCAAATACTATGTATGTAACGTGACGTTAAAACAAAAACATGCCTTGATATTTTTTTTTTTTTTTTTTTTACTTTTTATAGGCCTGTGTTTGACTGCAATCTCACCATGGTAAGTGATGATGCGGCCGAAGGTGGTAAGCACACAAAGCCTAGAAAGAACTGGCTCTCAAGTGCAGCTATCGGAACACACCGAAAGGTGCTTGGCGACAGATTTTCAACTTGAGGGTGGTAGCCAGCCAGGCGGGTACTACAAAGTACCCTACCACCGTGCTATGGTTTCCTCACGATGTCCGAGATATCCGATAATGGATATCCGAGATAAACATTATGAAATAGAGAGGACCGACAATTGAGCCTTGAGGAACTGATTACGACGTGATTACCAACTAGTTAGAAGTAATCTCACTAACAACAACCTACCTGACTCCGGAAAAACATTTTGGGATTAGTATATAATGATTCCTTCAAAAATCACTTGCTTGGTATATATAAATAACATCTACTTTGGCTCTTGATCCCTCTGTAACAAATTCATTTGCCAAGAGCAAGTTGGACACCGCCGAGTGATTCCTAGAATTCCGTGCTGATCTTCACAAAATGTATCCGTTAGTGCCGTGAAACTTGATCGTACACTAATCTCTCAAAACTTTGGCAAACTAACATAATCTTGAAATGGATGGTAATTTTCTACTATGGCAAGTCCATAGTAGAAAATTACGCTTTCAATAATTACTTACAAATTTTGAGCAGTATGTCCTCGATTACTGAGTGTTTGGAGCGTTTCAATGATATACAGTAGTACCCAACTGATATGGCTTACCGATGTACCTGCCCAGAAGATACATTTTCAAAACGCGGGAAATGCTATTGGTCGGCAGCTGCTGCCATGTTAGCGCGCGCCGTGCGGAGGGGCGTGACTTGCGAGTGAGACGGAACTAACAGCTGCACTGTATTATGAACCTAATAGTAGTGATCTAAGGTTGAATTGTAAGTTTTAAGCATTCTTTCGTTAATCTTCGGGCCATACTTTCTTTTCTGTACGAACGAAGATTCACGACGCGCCTTATCAGTTATTGTACCGTCCTACCTCTACCATGAGTTTTTTACGCTAACGTACTCTACACTCGCTAGCGACTACGGTGAATATTTTGTTCGACGAACACCACCTCTAGTGGATACTTTTGGAAGCATTTCATACAAAATGTTTCACCGTAGTGACCGTAGTCGCGACTGTAGATTACGTTGGCGTAGAAAACACATGGTAGGCGTACTGGCCGCCTGACTTGTTAAGGTCAAGTGTTTTAAGTATTTTAAGGACTGTATTAGAGTCAATAGATTTAAGATAGAGACAACTAGTACTTGTAGTAGATCGCCACTAGAAAAATTAATTAGTCATTTTGACTTTAAATATTATTTCCATACTATATTTTTATTAATAAAAATGCCCAAGTAGACTACCTACTAGGTACTAATCGTAAGATTAATGTATAAATGTTCTAAAATAGCCAAAACATACTTATAGAAAATTATTTTAATATTGAAAACATTTCACTAATATTATGTTAAAATAAAAAAGGCACTTCGGTAACAAAAACATGTTTAATACAAAATATTAATGATAAAATCTCCAATATTTCTTAAAATTTCGCTTCCATATTTTCAGAAGTAAATGTAACATTTTACGGATAGCTGTAGGCATCTACGATGCGTCAATTCTTCTTTCGGATAAGCCTCTTATCTTATTTAAGGAAAAAGTGGAGTTTTATTTGTAGGATTACTTTGTGTAATTGTGGTATTGTTTTACTGATTGAGGATGAAAATAATAAAAAAATTAATAAGGCACCTTATTTACTGTAGCTTAAACGTGTTTTTCATTGTACCTGCTAATTGCCAATACGTTTTTTCCTTGGAAGATAGAAGGTACTATATTTTTTTATATATTTAAATCATAGTTTGTGTGTTTGTAACATCGATTGCGATGGAACTTCAGTGAGTTGTTGGGCAAAGGCCTAAAATAAATCTAACAATGTGTTTAAAATACATACAGTAAAATACTCATCTCTTCTCTTTTAATGAAAATTCATGATGTCCGTTCAACTGAACAAATATTCATTGCAATCAACCAATCAGTTAAATTAATATTCATAAATATTGATTGCAAGATTATTCAAGTCAATATTGACTACATAATTTTTTATCCAAAGTATATTTTTTTTATTATTCCACTAAGGCAGCAAACTAGCTTACGACCCGCCTGATGGTAAGCGGTCACCATAGACTATGGACGCTTGCAACACCAGGGATATGACACGCGCGTTGCCGACCCTGCAAAAATTTCTTCACACCCTTTTATAGAACCCCTTTTGCTGTACTCCTTTGGAAAAACCCCGGGAAACCAATATAATAACTCAAAAGGAATTCTTGTCAGTACATGTAATTTTTCACTACATAATTATCCGTTTTTCGATCAATAAATTTAATAATAAATAAATAAATAATTTCTTGGGACATTCCTCACACACAGTCATCTAATCCCAAACTACGCAGAGCTTGTACTATGGAAACCAGATAACTGATATGATACATATACTACTTTTTGTTTGTAAATACATACTTAATATACATACCTAATTACACCCAGACTCAGGACATACAGACATGTTCATGCACACAAATGCATGTCCTGTGTGGGAATCGAATAATAATACTAATACTTTATGCATTTACGTCAAGTTGAGGTATTTATCAACAAAAACGATTTTTTTAATCACGTGAAAATACTAACGAAGCTAAGCTCGTACTACCATTTCAAGATATACCGACAGGCGGGCTCGAGTAAAAGAGCAAAACTCTCTTTGGTTAGCTTTATCCGACTTCTTCTTTTATAGACAGGTTCCAGCTGGTCCTTTAGTGGTATTTTTTTCTCGTTTCTTTGTAGCTTGGCACTGGGTACGCTCAATGGCATATATCCTTTATTTCCTTATTCAAAAAAAAGGAGATTATCAATTCGACACTTATGTATGTAATATTACTGGAACTGCAATATATTCACATATGATAATCTATTAGGGCTTCCAAACAATTATACAAAATTTCATAGGTGTTTGTATGTATGTATGTTTGTCCACGCATATCTCCGAAGATATTGATCGGATTGTAAACATTATTTTTTTAATGGTTAAATTTACTTCAACTTAGAGAACAGTGTAAGTTTCATCGAAATCGGTTCAGTCGTTTTTAAGATATGGACAAATATGTGTGACGGCCTGGCATGTTGATACGAGCTTCGGGTGTGGTGTCAAAGGAAAAACATCTCAAAATCTTGGTCAAATTCTAGTGCATTTAAGAAAAAGTAAAAATTACGAAATAAAAAAGTTATATAAAAAAATTAAATTGACTTCAGAATAAACTGAAAAGTATGAAATAACTTTAATCTGACACTGATTTGAAGTCAGCGAAAGAGCACGACGTATTCCATTGAAAATATTTCGCTGACTTCAAATCAGTATCAGATTAGAGTTATTTCATACTTTTCAGTTTATTCTTAAGTAATTTTTTTTTTTAGGGACTATTTAAACCTCTGCAATGATGATGTACATTCAATGCTGTCGATAACAATGTGAAAAAGTTAAAAAACTGTCGCCAGTTGTATCGGTATTTTCATATGGATGCACTTGAGAGCGAGTTCCCCTCTAGGCTTCGTGTGGGCACTTCTCTGGTGGGATTGTCGGCATACAAACTCATCTATGGTAATAGTTAATGGAAATTGTCCCAAAATAAGTTCCAAATTGAAATAAAGATCCAATAACAATATGCCACTCATAACTTAAACAAACACGAAGTGGAAACCATTATATAAAACAGAAAGTACAATAATGTCTTTCCATGATTAATGCCCGTACAGACTTGACGTTGATGAGGCATTCAGAGGCTTTATATAACGAGCATATGCCTATTTGTCTTGCTTATGTAATGTATCTTTAATAATAGCGACATTTTCCCTTATTCATAAAACGCTATGTAAATAATATACTGGCACGTAGTTAGACAATGAGAGTAAGTTGTTACCTATTCATACATAAAATACTTTTCTTAACTGACTGACTTATTCATCAGCACAGAGCCTAAATCGCTGGGGCTACAAACTTGAAAATTCGCACACAAGTTCTTTTTACAACGTAGACTAAGAAGATTTTTTTTGGAATTTTACTGCGTGTCTCGATTGACTCAAAAGTTGGTATACATTATTACCTTTCATAGCCTATAAGAAAGGATTTTTGGAAATTCCACTCCTAAGGGGATAAAGAAGGGGCACGGGTCAAATCTCACAGAGGAATGCTCTGAAGACATAGACAGACGAAACAATTACATTTCTATATGATAAATTGGAACGAAAAAATTACATTTCTATATGATATAGAGACTAATAAAACTGAGAACCGCCAATCGCACCTTGCTTGACACTGAGTTCGAACCTACGAGTTCGTGATTACAGTCAATGCAGCATTTTCTTGTCTTTCAAGCTCCTATCCTAATGTTATTAGTAATGGTGTTTTTAAAAGTTGCGCATTTTCGCGGCAGTTTCCCATTCTACAACCGAATTTACAATGTATTGCTAACCGCATAATAATCAAAATCGTAAATCCGCGACCATCTTTATTTGAGGTCCTGCTATTTCGACCTTTATGTTGTTATCAATACGCTTTAAATTCACTTATGTGAAACTAAGCACCGTGGGAAATCTTTAACCAACTTGTCATCAAGGTAAAGTAAGTCCTTTTATTTCTACTTTAAAGTTGTTTATTATTCCCACTCCGTAAACGGTGATCAATCTTCATTCATACCATTTCTATGAAACAGATCCATTTAACATATTTTCCCTTTTCGATATTTCAGTGTTTACTTTTACATTCAGTCTGAAACATGCGATAAATCATTCGGTTCTTATCATTCCGAATCACGTTCGATACATTTCTCAAATAAAGTATTTTTCTCCATAAAAGATAAATATACTAAAAGGTTTTTATAAATGTTTTATGCACCTTCTGGTAACTTGGAGAGTTTTTTTTTTTATACCACTAAGGTGGCAAACAAGCATACGGCCCGCCTGATGGTAAGCAGTTACCGTAGCCTATGGACGCTTGCAACACCAGGGGCATCACTCGCGCGTTGCCGACCCTGAAGAAATCTCTTCACGCCCTTTTTGAAGAACCCCATGCTGTACTCCAATGGGAAAACCACGGCGGGGAGCTCATTCCACAATCTGACCAAATATATTCAACAAAATATTGTCTCTTCATAATTATTACCTGATTAAAAATACCATTGTCGTCGATAAAAGTACAAAATTGATAATGGGTGAGTAAAAAGAAAGACTCTTTCACAAATTACTTACTCCGCAGAGCTCGTTACAGAAATTCGATTAAAAGTTCTAACAAATGGATATCAGCTCCTGATAAGCCTCTAACAAGACCCCTAAGTAATTCGCGTATAATAATAACTCTAAGTTATCCTTAATGACTTAAGTTGGTTATAGTAAGTTATAAGTGATAGTTATTTTTGGGTGAGATTGAAAACGCTTCCGTTAGTTGTTTGGTGTGATTTATTTCTTTGTGCCTTCGCGAGATTGCTGCCGAAGTTTCGTTTGATTATAACTTTTGAGAATAGGCCAGTAAGTTATTAATTGGTTCCATAAGCATTATAGATCTGTATTATAATATAATCTAGCTATAAATATATTGGTCATAACGCCATCCAATATACATTTTCAATTCAGCTCGTTTTAATACTATGACTTAAAACATAAACAAATTAAAAGGATATTTAGAATCCAATTTAAATAAGTCTTTTCAAAATTTTAACATACACATTAATACCATCATATAAGGTTCTGTAAATAAAATAAACACAATTTAAATTATAGCAATTTTGTCAAGTAACCAAATTGTAACCATGGAAAATAAAGAACGATGACCGTTTCTGCCTTCACCCTGATTAGCATGACCAGCAAATTGTTATTTTGAAGTCTCTAGACTAAAACGAATGAAAGCTGCAGTTAAAGATTGGGAAATACAGTATATTTTATTTGTAATTCTTTTGCATTTCCAGAATAATACTTTTTTATTAGCTGTCTAATGGCGACAAACCGGTCAATGTGATCTGTGCTGCTACTTAAGTGCATTGGAAAATACCTTAATTTTAGGTAGAATTTCCGGAGAGGCCACCAAATTAATTAGTTACTTCATAACAGATATAGGATATTGGCAATAGCTGTGATCCGCCGCTTAATTAATATATTAGCAATAATTATATATCACTAAGATACTAGTAATCAAAATGCCTATTTTATGAAAGATTTTGGGGGCATGAAAAGGTTCTACAATTCATTCCCTTCGCCCTGCGATGTAACGACTGTTATGATAACTAACCTAGTAGACCTAGGCTAGTTACAAGTTTTATCATAACAGTCCTACTAATCCAGTACTACTAGATTAAGTAAATCATAATATCTTGCTAATCCAGTACTACTAGATTAAGGTAATCGTTACATCTTGCTAATCCAGTACTACTAGATTAAGTAAATCGTTACATCTTGCTAATCCAGTACTACTATATTAAGTAAATCGTTACATCTTGCTAATCCAGTACTACTAGATTAAGTAAATCGTTACATCTTGCTAATCCAGTACTACTAGATTAAGTAAATCGTTACATCTTGCTAATCCAGTACTACTAGATTAAGTTAATCGTTATTTAAGTTTATTTTGTAAACTATTTATGATAAGCAAATAAAATAGCAAGTATTCGAAATTCCTTTGCATTTTAAATTATTTTTACCGATTCCAATTTTAGGAATGAATTCGGAAGAATTTATAGTGAAAAATCTACAGCTATCTGGAAACACTGATAAGTGTTTCGATTTCATGATTCATTTTTTAAAATAATTAAATGTACATAAATCTGCTCTTTAAATGAAAAATGAACAGATTTAAAATTCTGGTCGTGTATGCTTTATATTGCGGTATACATGGCTTTTGGTCACAGCAGTTTTTTTACCTAAACATGCTTAAAACAGTCATCGTCCTTTGACTTCAATTGTTACCAATTACCAATTGGTAACAATTGGTTGGTTTTGTTTAGTCTAGTGACAATGGTAGTGGATTCGATAACATCGAGAGTAATCCAAAGTATGGTGGTAGGGGACTTTGTAGTAGCACGTAGCTGGCTACCAACCTCAAGAGAAAAATCTTTTATTCCGGTAGTTGGACTTGAGAGCCAGTTCCGTTTGGTCAAATCATATATTACTATGGAGTATCTGTAGTCAAATAAAAGCCTCTCGCATGGCTCGATTACGTCGAGGGCCAGCATTTTATCAACCTGTTCCACAGTGCGTTGCTTTTCGGGCGACATGCGGTAATAGCGTTGACGTATTGGTTGAGAATCTCCAGTATTAATGCGATGCGTTATAAGACTAGTCTTACCTAAGCCATTACGTTCAAAAGAAATATCTTTAAACTGCTCAATAAGGTTGTCAGCTATAGATTTTTCTTTATCACCAAGAGTTAACTTTCAATAACGGGTTCCCGAATTAATTTAGTAATCTTAGTATCATCAATATTAATCGCATGTAAAAATAAAACTAACTTTTAATAAAAAAAACGTTACAAAATAAACTTATTGCTTTGCTCTCATTTTCCTTGTTATGAAAAACGTTATCTTCTTAAAACTACCTATAAATGACTACGTAAGGATATTACATTGTTGCTAGGTTCATAGAAAATACAATGGCTGTCTATCTGTCTGTCTGACTGTCAGACCTCTAACTCACATAGTCGAAACACATATAACAATTGAATACAAAAGGAATGTTCCATGAATGTTACTTTCAGATGTATGTATACTGATAAGAATTCATTTTTATATAACTGACGCATACTTAAGCAGTTTTTATCTCATATTTTATCAAAGAATATTACATAAATGAACAGTATACCTATCGAATTAATAACGACTGTATGTGTATGTTGCTAAAGAGCTATTTCCGTAAAACAATATAGCTGCAGCAATTACATTGCAATAAGATTTGGCCTTCTGTCCACGTAGCGTATCGTAGCAGCTCGTAGCCTTTCGTAGCGGTGTGTAGCATTCCAAATGCTACGAGAAATTACTCGGTACTTAGAATCTTGGTGGAATTTCAACTACAGAGCTTCTACGAGCTTGTAATTTAAAATGTATGTAACATTTTGGAAAACATTTTGTTTGAAGCATAATGGAGGGAATCAAGAGATGATTGATAATAGGGATGAATGGATGATGCGTACATATCCCACACGATTAAAAACAATATGGACATGAACTATTAGGTGATGATTTTTTTTTATTAACAATATATTCATCGGGTACAGACTAATTATAAAAAGTTTCAACTCAAAATAAAAATCTCAAAAATTCATACCAAATTTTTGCATTCAAGTTTATTGAATAAAATCATAACCAAATGTCACCGGTCATTGATGATATCATTTTGCGTCCCTTACTAATATTAATATAAAATGTTCTCTCCCGCGATCTATGCGCCTAGTACACTTTTCGTTACACCCAGTATATAATATTGTTTCTATTTTAAATAATATTGTACTTAACCACCACGTTAGGTGATAATGTGCCTAAGGTGGTGGCACACAAATACTAGAGTGGAACTTGCTCTCAAGTGCAGGTACCGAAACACTAGTTAGTGTAAAAATATCAGCAACAAAGAGGCACCAAAAAGTATCATACCATGGTGCTCAAACTCATTGATTTACCACAGGATTCGACGTACACCGAATTATCATCGCATTAAAATAAATATTATATTAGCTACTTCAAAGTAAACATATTAAATACGATTATTTTATCGATGTCCAGATAGCTATAAAGATAAACTGTTTTTTTTTTAGTAATTTTCCATATCACGAAAATATAAAAATACTTAAAACAATAATCTACTAACCTGACAACGTCCTATAAACTTCTTATGATACTCAAACCAGTCATGTCCTCATTTAAACAGTTTAATCACAATAAAACTTAAGTCACACTTGACCATTTCACTAGCACATAAACCGAAGAACGACCGAGTACTGAATTGTACCGACCGAACCGACACAACCTTCCCCGGGTATGGTCGGCGGCAAACTGCGCTTGTACTTCGGCTGACATTCCCAGTTTGAATCCTCCGATCGGAAAGCTTCGGATCCGTTCGGGTGCAACATGATTATTCAGTATTTTGTGTAGCAAGCAGAAGTATCTCGCTGGGGGTATTTGTTATCTATGCACTAGAGTTATGCCATCGGCGACAGAAGGATTCAACCAATATCGTAAAACGTATCGCTGTTGGAGAGCTCATCATTCGAGTTTGTTCTGCAATAAGGATTTGTATTGCAAATGTTTTCAATATTGTTTGCGATAGAGATTTGGAAAACCTTATTATTTATTGTTGCTTGCTATTTTATTATGACCTAAATTTATTCTGATCAATAAGATAAAATTATTGACGGGTCAATTGGCGCAGTTGGTTAAGATTCCACCTCTCGCGCCGCAGGTTCGATTTCCACACAGGACATGCATTTGTGTGCATGAACATGTCTGTATGTCCTGTGTCTGGGTGTAATTATGTATATTAAGTATGTATTCACAAACAAAAAGTAGAAAATGTATTATATCAGTTATCTGGTTCCCATAGTACAAGCTCTGCTTAGTTTGGGATCAGATGACCGTGTGTGAGGAATGCCCCAGGATATTTAATTATTTATTATATTTATTATTATTTCAACAAAACGTTTAAAGATGGTCTCCATATACACGCATTAATTAGCTAAGCGTTTTAATTTTCTTTTTCAGTGATTATAAAAGTTTTATAACGCATGACTCTCTTCATAATAGTTTCAACAAAAAATGGCAATTAAGAAAGCGAAATTAGTTTAGTGATTAAGATAACCAAAATGTTAATTAAGCCGTTTTGATAAGAGGCTAAGATTGCTATGAATCCTGAAAAAAATATTTTTAAGTCAGATAATTAGGATAGATATATGAAAAATTGGTAATCTTTTGTCTTCGAGTGGATATCCATTCAAAGAAAACGCTGTGAATGTCTTTTTAAACTTTTGTTCAGAAGTCAGGACTGGTTACAGAGTTTAAAAAGGAAGCACAACATTCTTCTATGTATGTGGCTATGGAAAAGTATTTTTAATTTGTCAGCATTATTCCAAAAATCAGCCTTGTGTACGTTACGCAATTTAAGGATAAAAGCCTTGCGTGACGTCTTTATAAACGAATTAAAGGACAAAAAGGTTATTTTTTCTCGATTACCGTTTATTTACGGACAGGTGTGACGTCACACAAATATGATTTACGTCATAAACGTTTGCACATATTGTAGTGGTTGTGTTAGCTTTCCTGATTAATTAATTGATTTATATTGTTTCAAACCGCGGTTTTACCCTCCTTGCCGAGTGATTTAATATTTTCACGGGATAGTATTTTATATGCTAGTCCAGGTTTTGATCTATTAGTGTGTCTTTCTTCACGATTGGTTGCCGTTGAAGCATCAATAGTTAACAAACAAACTTTTGCTTTTATTATATTACTAGCTATCCCCCGGGGTTTACCCGCGTTTCTTGGATAAAAAGTAGCCTATTTACTTCTCCAAACTATAGGCTATCTACATGCCAAATTTCATCGCGATCATTTCAATGGTTTAGGCGTGAAAGCGTAACAAATAAACTCAAATTCACATTTATAATATAAGTTAAGATTATGATATAATTACGTGTTTCTTAAATCTTTAAATTAAGGAAGGTCTGTCGGTACTGGAATCTCGGACTAATTGTAATAATATTCAAGGATATGCTTCACGACCGGCTTATTTCAAGCTAATAGATTTACCCTTAAGCTAAGAATAAACAAAATGTCAGTCCTGGGAATCCAGTCCATAACCTCTGACATAGCAGCCAGGGAATCTAACGCCCACGCCAACAGGCTTGTGAGAAACTATAATTTACCAAGAAATCCCTTGAACACTTCTATGAATTTAATTAATCAAATACTGGCAGATTGCCACAGTTCTATCGTAATACGCCTGTTCCGATAATAAATTTCAAGTCAAATTATAAGTAAGTATAACCTGTTCCAATAATGATTTTGACAATGGTGGCTTGTACTTATATCGAATGTACAATCTCCAGATATAAATCGAAATAGATAACACAAGTCCCTCCATCTCTATGAAAATCAAGCATGACATTTTTGCCATGACGTTACAAGATCGCTTTAGTGATGCGAGTTCCCCATCCATGCGCGAAAAGAAGAGCATTGCTTTTCCCGTTTGGCAAGTTAAGTACCTACACTCGCGTCATCTATTTAGATTTATATCTGTGGTACAATCTGTCAATACAATTACAAGCCGCCGTTTCCAAAATCATTATTTATTGGAACAGGTTATAAAAAACCGGCCAAGTGCGTGTCGGACTCGCCCACGGAGGGTTCCGTACAATATTAACTAATTGAACGTTGTTATGAAAAAAAACGTTCCTTGTATGGGCGCCCCCTTTAATTTAAAATTTGATTAACCGACTTAACCAAAATAATATATCCGAAATAAACAAAAAAAAAGATTTTTTGTTTATTTGTTTTTTTTATGTTTGTTACTTCGTAATTCCGTCATTTATTAACCGATTTGGATTTTTTTTTTTGTTTGGAAGGGCACACTTCCCGTTTGATCCCATTGTTAAAAGATCAGGATTTAATTACTTCTTAGTGTACTTTGAAGTTGGTTTAAGTTTTTTGTAAAACAGTTCAATTATTTCTTTTTTTTTTGTTATATAGAAATTCACATATTCTGAAAATTTCAGCTGTCTACCTATTACCGTTCATGAGATACAGCCCACTGGCAGATAGACGGACGGCCAGACGGACAGCGGAGTCTTAGTAATAGGGTCCCGTTTGGCACCCTTCGGGTACGAAACCCTAAAAAGGAATATTTGATCTTAACCTAAGTTTGACATGAAAACTAACATTATAATCAATAACGTTACATTATGATGACGATTTATCAAATACTTGCCATGATATTGACTATGACAATCAATACACAATTGGAACCATATGTACAGTAATGCAAGGCACATGCAAGCTCGCTGAGATATGGCCCGTGTCCACAAACCGTTATTTATGCACCGACGTACGGCACCGAAACAGTTTTAGTCCAAGTTAATAGCCACAACATTTGTCACCGACTGTACCGGTAATTTTCATTGCAACGAGAAGAATGTTGGGGTATGCATCACAATCTGGAGTTAGGTATAAAAGTGACTTTTCTGGACAAGAAAAATAGTTTTAGGAAAAAAAAACTCCCCATTATAAAGTCGTAGCTAAGCGTCTATTCACACGTACGGCAACTACACGACAGCGTCGCGACAAAATGAAGTCAAGTTGTGGTTACGTATGAATAGCGTCGCTGCGGCTTTTTGCGGTTGCGTTGTGGTAGCTACAAAATGTTAAAATGTTTGTACCGCTAGTTCCCGGTGTCGCTGGTGGTTGCGTTGTGATTGCGATGCCGTCGCGGTGTGGTCGGTATTACAAGATAGTGACGGCAAAATGTGGTCCGTGTGAATTCAACTATAAATTTTCATACAAATTAGCGCCCGCCCACGTGGTTGTCGTTTTGATGTGGTTGCGGTTGTCGTGTGGTTGTCGTACGTGTGAATAGAGCCTAATTCTCAATAGCTATAGATATAAACAAAATATAAGCTATATCACAATGACTGCTACTTTTAGTTAAGCATAAAGTTCGAATAGCTTTCACGCTGAAAAAATTGTCTGAACCGTTAGCTAGTAAGCAATTTATTACTTTAAAACGGCGCCGTTTCGGGGTTTGATTTGATTTTGAAATATTGGCTGTTTCGTAGGCAATTTGGAAACGTCGTTTATGGAGTCACGCAAAGCAGTTTCGTCTCTTCTACAATACAAAAATATATCTCAATTTAACCTTTTATTATTGGAATAAATTCACATAAAAACCTCCAATAACTTTTTGGTTTTAATTTAATTTCTTACAAGGTTAAAAATTACATAAACTTTTTACACAAGTACATACTGCCATAAATTTTAATGTATAATTTTGACTTTGATTGATTTATTGACACAAACTTGACACGCTAGCAAGCTGAATAATAAATGACAAGATTTCAATACTAAAACTAAAATCAAACTAAAATAGTTTCAAATTTAATAAATATTTAATACTGTAAAAGTACATATTGAAAATGAACGAAAGCAAACTAATATCTGAAAAGGAGTTATTAATGGCGATTAAAGATTTATTGAGAAAAAGTGGACATTTGAATAAATTCACGGCTCAGGTACAAATAAATCCAAATAATATTTATTTACTAGAAGACCTCATGTGTTATTCAAAAACATAGATTTGAAATTATTTCAAGCATAAATAATGTCTTCATTGCTAACGCAAATTTTTTTGGATTCAGCCGTTCATGTTCATGCATTTGTGTGCATGAACATGTCTGTCCTGAGTCTGAGTGTAATTATGATTATATCAGTTGTCTGGTTTCCATAGTACAAGCTCTGCTTAGTTTGGGATCAGATGACCGTGTGTGAGGAATGTCCCAGGATATTTCTATTTATTTATCGCCACCGAAACCCCTGCATACTAAATTTCATGAAAATCGTTGGAACCGTTTCCAAGATTTAGATTATATATATATATGTATACAAGAATTGCTCGTTTAAAGGTATTAGATATAGTTTTAAAAAATAACATAAAATTCAAGAGCAAAGTAATTCACAGATCCGGGCTCAAGTCACGGAACTTTTACAAGAACGTCAACTTCAAGCAGAAAACAGAAAGACAACCGCTCCAGTCCCTACCGAGGAAGTTCTACTGGTCAATGAACTAGTAAGAGAGTACCTTGAATGGAATGGCTACTTGTATACAGCCTCAGTCATGGCTTCAGAGACAGGGCTGCCCAAAGATAAGAAGACCAGGGAGGAGTTATGTATAGAAGTTGGAGTAAGAGATGATGAGAAGTCATCGGCTCTGCCACTTCTTTCCAATATTGTTGCAGCGTACACTGAACGTATTAAACGTAAAATTAATAAAAGTAAGAAAGATGTTCAGTGATTTTTCATAATAAATGTTGTCGTATTTGAATTTACAAATATGTTTCACTTTTAAGTAGTAATAGTGTGGTCTTTGCTTACGTACTGTATCACGTACATAATTGCATCGCAAATTCGTAGCGATTCGTAGAAGCTAAACGATGCATTTCGCATCACAATTAATCTGCTACGAACATGCTACGAATGTTTAATTGCTACGCACGAAGACACGGTGGGACCGTCGTCGTAGAGTTAACAATCATAATTGTGTCTATATTATTTTAATAAATTGCAATTCTATGGTTTTATATGAAATTATTTTCCTTACAAAAAAGACTTTAATATTAAATCAAAAATTAATTAACAATGTAAAAAACTTGTTAAGTAAGCTTTTAAAGTAAACTCAGTGAACATTATTCAATATATAGTAATGTTAGCTAATTAGAAATAACATGCTGACATGTTAATGTATTCATAGATTAACGGTCGTGGCTAGCGCAATTAATGTGTGGTCTAGGAGTAGATAATAGACTACACGTAATCTGCGGTACAGGTATACAAATTGGTTGGTGGCACATCTAGGAGTAATCTCATCTTTGATTTATAATATACTTCTTAAATAATGTGGCAAATATGTTCGATCTAAAGATATATGAGTATATATTTATCAAATTTACTTAATCATAAAAACGCGTGCTTTTTTTTTTACTGTTTATAGGCCTGTGTTTGACCGCAATCTCACCATGGTATGTGATGATGCGGCCGAAGGTGGTAAGCAAACAAAGCCTAGAAGGAACTGGCTCTCAAGTGCAGCTGTTGGAACACACCGATAGGTGCTTGGCGACAGATTTTTCAACTTGAGGGTGGTAGCCAGCCAGGCGGGTACGACAAAGTACCCTACCACCGTGCTACGGTTTCCTCACGATGTTTTCCTTCACCGAAAGCTCAAGCTCATTGTAGGATTCGAACCCGGGACCTTCGTCTCGGTATCCGACGTCACTGCCACTGAGCTATCATCGCCTTAAACTTATAATGAAATGAAATAATTTATTCATTCAAATAGGCCTACACAGACACTTATGAATAGTCAAACTCCAATACTCTAATGCACGGCTCGGAAGATTGCTTTAGCTGAGAAGAGCCGGCAAAAAACTCAGCAATTACTCTATTCAAAAACAAACATAAATTTATTACATCAGATGTTTCCTGCGAGAGCGAGCGCTACAACCACGCATTTTTATCATTTAAATATTTGTTAATATTGTAGTAAGCCTTCTGTACTAAAGCGGCCTTAATACGTTCTTTAGAATTGAAACTGAACATTAAAAGCTAGCAAAAATCTGTCTTTACTCGTCATTGTTCTCGAATACTATCCTCGGTTATGTAAAGAAAATTTAAATAAAACAATCTATTTTTTGCAGCGTTCCTATTCAGTTTGTATATACATCTGAGATATTATCATACGCAGCTGAGACGTAGACGGTCACATGGGACTTATTCATAAGCCTTGAAGTTATACAGTTTTGTATGCCTGGAATATTCTTGCAACAGAGTCAGGAATTAACAAATCCACCGACGTACAAAGGTAACTAACATAGCATCTCAGGCTAGAAACTAGGCAGGTAAGCCACATCTATTGACAAACAGCATCGCTGAAGCAGAAAGAACCTTGAGTGGAGATCATGGATAGAGAGATGAGTTAAACGCCCTCCGTCACACTAAAAGGTGATGAATAAGCGAGAGAACGAGGAACACAGAGAACCGAAATCCCTGATCAAACTGAAGCGTTCTGCTTACGTCCGCGTTGCGGAACAAGGTGGCGATTAGCTGGTATGTACGAATTGTTAATCGACGCGTCCAGATGTTTTCTATGTCCTTGTAGGATGCATCAGGTTTGATCAGAGCTAAAGCGGTGGTGAAGCGCTCGTGGTCTAGCATGATTAGCCGTTCTTAATCGATCGGGAAAGTTAAGCTACCACCGTCGTGATCGGTACCTGGTTGGGTGACCGCCTCGTGGTATTTCAAATCGAGCGTTTCCGAGCATCGGAAGTACACATAATGTCTTTGGTCCCGGTTATCACAGTCGTTTAGCTAGTTGGATGCCTCCTAGCCAGCTTGAAAAATACCATCAGTAGGTTGACCGCTAGCCTACCTCCACCGATCCGCAATGGGCACGCGTGGTGGAGTATTGCCCATTCCCTTTCACCCTCATTTGTGAAAGGAGGCCTGTGCTCAGCAGTGGGACATTATAGGCTGATGATGATGATGATGAAAGGTGTGGCTCACCCTAGGTGAGGCCTATCATCAGCAATAGAGAGTCACAGGCTGTGAGGAGAAGTTAAGACGTATGTATTAAAAACTCTTTTTTATGTATAACTTAATATGGCGTAGATATATTGTGCTTCGGTTTCCATCTTTCTGTTTACCTTTACGAACTTACCTTAAGTACTTTCGTAACCACTCTAGAAAATTGTTTCCCTAATATCTCACAAGTGATTGATACGTGTAAGCTAAATTAATGAGCCCCCATAAGGCCTTTGTAGGTCAATAGCGTACACTTAAATACACAAACTTATAGAGTGTCGAGTCTATGCTCTAATGACTCTAATTTATCTTCGTAACTATTCAAACGCCACGTATGTAATCAGTCTTCCTGCCGAAATACAGGCGTTACTTGTATGTGAGAAAAAAATTATGTGTGTACCTGTACGTGTGTATGCTATACCTGTACTTATATAGCGTGCTCTTTTTAATTGACGATATTGTCGTGTATGAGAGTTCTGTTAAAAATCATGGTAACATAGTTCGCAATGTTCGACTAATAGAAATATAAATAATAAATAAATAAATATCCTGGGACATTCCTCACACACGGTCATCCGATCCCAAACTAAGCAAGCAGAGCTTGTACTATGGAAACCAGATAACTGATATAATACATATACCTATTACTTTTTATTTGTAAATACATACTTAATATACATAATTACACCCAGACTCAGGACATACAGATATGTTCATGCACTCAAATGCATGTTCTGTGTGGGAATCGAACCCACGACCTGCGGCGCTATAGGTTAAGACTTCATGTTTTAACCAACTGCGCCAACTGGCTGATGTATTTATTGTCTTCTTTAAAATCACCTTCGCAGGCACTCATGAATAGTCTGACTCTAATACCGGTTCGGAAGGTTGCATTTGCTGAGAAGAGCCGGCAATAAACTCAGCAATTACTCTTTCAAAACAAGCTTAGATTAATTACATAATATTTACATTCTAGTCGCACCTAAACATATTGCGCGTACGAAGGAGTGTGAGAGTTTGAATGTTGATTTGGAGAAAGTGTAATATCATCATTAATTAATAAGAATTATCATACAGGTAATTTGATTAATTGTAAGAATATAAATAACAAACAATAAAAGCAAAAAAAATAATTTTATCTTATTTTTAGGGTTCCGTACCAAAATGGTAAAACGTCCGTCGGTTCATCAGTCATAGCGTTATATTTCAGCAACCACTGATGCTAATGACTTGAAATTTTGATATAAATAATGCTGGCCCACAAAAAAAAAATTCTTTGTTAAAGGTGCCGGATAGGGGGACCGTAATTTCAAAGTAGGACACGTTTAAATGAGGTATCATATGAATAATAATTTGTACATTCCAAATCAGGTGGTTATTTTCTTTTATGTTGCGAAGTTTTTGAATTATGATGAAAAATTACAAAAAAATAACATTTCCCCCCTTATCTCCGAAGTTCGCAAAGCCAAACATCTAAAATAACTACAGTAGACAGATATTGATGTAAATATTACAAGAAAATGAGAACGATGTTCCTAATTAGCACAGTTTTTTTTGCAAAATTATCAAAATACTTTCACAAACAAATTTAGATATGCGGTCCGGTGTTTTTCTATAATTAGGGCCCAAACCAAGAAATTATACGCCTAGAAAGGTCGGAGCCCTCGGTGCGCGGTCAGATTCAGATAATTAGCCTTTTTTATGAATTCGACCACTTTTGTATCTATAGTAATAATAATTATGTGCCAGAATACCGAAGGTACTCGAAAGTCTCGGAAACCATCATCAATTCACATCACATCACAACAACACGTAGAGCAAGCTTATAGTGGTCCATCTATAACATTCTACGTATGATGTATAACTGATGTATGACTCAATCACTTACATGAATCTGACCATCCTGTACACGACGGAAAATCGAATTAATGCGACCGATTGTATAGGCAATAAATGATCGCTCCCTTTATGCGTCGTAATGGGCTTGAGCAGGTAAGTCAAGGCATCGACTAATAGCCTTACCACTTAAATGTCAGCTTATTAAGGTCAACCGCAAACGAGATGTTGTGATTGGTATTTGGGGTCGTTGTCTATCTCACATGCCAGCGTGGATTTGAGATGGTTGATATTGATCTAGTAAGACATAGCTTTAACCTTTGCTTACTGTATTACTGAGACCTTTTTTATTTGCACCATTTTCATCAGAAGCAATTCAATAAAGATTCAAACAAATTATTAGTACCTAGTATATAAACACGTTAATTAATATATAGCTAACAACAAAACATATGCCAACTATATGTGTTATACAGGGTGTTGTTTTGGTCGGCGACAAGCGACCCAGGAGCGGTAGTACAATATATATATTCCCCAAAAATGGACTTAATTCCATTAAATACTGTAAATATGTTGAGAAATACCTTATTCAATTTGAAATAAAATTACCGCAAAGTATGGTTACTAGGCACGTGCACTGACTAGAGGTAGGCACAAGCCGCTATCGCCCCACCCCTTTACTCCCTCGCACTCCCGATGAGTATTATGTCTACACTTTAACTTATTACATGATTTTCATTTTTTTTATTTTTTTATTTTTATGATTAAAAAAAATAAAGTATTTTTTTATATTTTTTTTAGCACCAGTATCTATTGTATTATCGACCCTGAGTCGCTCGTCGCTGACCAAAACAACGACCTGTATACAAAACATTACCAAAAAAATACAGGTTGTTATAATAACTGCTTGGAGCATTATTTATGCGCCATTAATTACAACAATTAGGTATGTAATTTGCGTTAATAACTAATTAACTGTTAAACATGGCTGACAAAGGTTGTACCTGGGATAAAGACAATAAAACCCCATTCTATTCGTAATACGGTTTTAATATGAGCTTAAACGGACAGCATAGGAAGAAGGGATATACCTATTCGAGGAAATTGAGTCGACTACCTACCCGACCAAATCGGGGGTAAGGCCACTCTGAAATCGCTCTCACTTGAGTTTGAGTGAGAGTAATTTTATGGAAGGGACGCACAGCAAGATAGTTTGTGTAACTGACTGTGACTTTACATTGTCAGCTCATGTTTCCGTAATTGTGTAAACATGTCTTTTTTGTAATCGAATAAATGGTCCGTAAATTAATTACATATAGGTGAATCAGATAGACATAAGTAAACTTTAAAAACTATATAAAAGCTATACATGAAATCGATAAAGAAGAATTTTAAGTTTATTATAAACTTACCGACATAGAATTTGACTCGAAATTGCTTACATAGGTGTTTTCAGCAAAGTTTTTCAGCTTTTTTTCAGTTGAAACATAAGTGAAGATCAAAATGGCGTTAACATATTTGCCAGTAGTGACATCGACCTATATTGACACTGTTGTCAGTAGACATCGATACTGACTGACACGATACCGCCATGTACAGTAGTACCCAATTAATATGGCTTACCGATGTACCTGCGCAGAAGATACATTTTCAAAGCGCGGGATACGCTATTGGGCGACAGCTGCCGTCATGCCGTGACTTGCGAGTGAGACGGAACTAACAGCTGCAGTATATTATGAACCTTATAGTAGTGATCTAAGGTTGATTGTAAGTTTTAAGCATTCTTTCGTTAATCTTCGGGGCCATACTTTCTTTCTGTGCGAACGAAGATTCACGACGCGCCATATAAGTTGGGTAATACTGTACTACATGGCGGTATCGTGGTATAAGGGAGGTCGCTTGAAAATACTTTTGCAGCGCAATACAGTCGTGATCAAAAAATAAAAATTGTATTAATATATAGTTGCGCCCCGCAGTTTCACTTGCGTACCCGAGGGATATCCTACCCTATCCTACCTTTAAGCACAGAATATTCAATAGTACTACGTACAGAAAACCCACTTCGAAAATGACATTTAAATAAAAAGCGACTCTTGGAACGATACAATAAAGTACAATCCAGATCGCGCAGCGCTGCGCGCCTAAAATTATATTCACCTACAACTTCCCTCTCTTTCTATCGTATAACTCTATCCTGTATGACGCGGCACGTGTTACGGTGGGTTGTCTAATGACGATCTGCACGAGAGCCCGCCCCCCTCTGTAGCGTAGATGGCGACCACCGTGGGGTTTTAGCCGGTAAAAGTCCGGCATAACCTGGCCGCTCCCCCCAAGGCGGTCGGGTATCCTATGAGGATTTCCACGATAATTAAAAAAAAAAAAAAAAAAAAAGGGATGTCTAATGACGTCAATATTTCCTTATCGGTTATGTATGTACCTATTAATATTCTCCTTTCGTGAATAATGACATTTAAAATATCCTAGCTAACTAGTATTAGAGCAGAAAGTTAATACAACTATTTTGGTGAAGGGTTTTAGTACATGCATACATGCACATAAAATCTGGAATGACTGACGACGGGACAAGAACGGCACGACTACCTAGTCCAGGGCCGTCAGCCGAAATTCACAACGTTTGTTATTAATAATCTTCAAGTTTGTTATATAAAAAATAATAAAGTTAAAGAATTAATCAAAAAAGGATATACTGAGTAAGTAATAACAATTAGAATTGTTAAATTTTTCTGAATATTATTGTACTGATTTTTGAAATAGTGGTTTGTTAAATCTTAGTTATTCTAAAAAGGTAGAAGTAAAATCTATACTAATGTATATAATCATTAGTGGATAATAATATAGTATTATAAAGACGTAACATTGGTTTGTTTGTATATTTGAAGAGGGAACTCTGTCTATTCTGGAACTACTAACAGTTTCTTAAAAAAACATCAAAATCGGTTCATAAATGACGAAGTTATCCGCGAACACACATAAAAAAAATATACCTACAGTCGAATTGAGAACCTCCTCCTTTTTTTGAAGTCGGTTAAAAATCATTCACATGAGTTGTTGAGGTCTAAGTGACCCGTTTAGACAAAAGGGTGTCTTTTGGTCGCACTATATTTGGCTCTTTTTTTTGACACACTGGTATGCTATCAAAACGGGCCTATTTGATCTTGCCGACTTTAATAAAGTCAGAAAGGATATTAGGAAAATACAATGAAACAACAACAAAAAAATCTAGTACTATGAAAACAACGATACCAACATGAGATTGTGTTATAATAAGAACAATAAACACTTGATATAAGTACGTAGGTATTTATACCCACACGCGTCTTTCGCTGCGGGCGCGGTGCAACCGACTAGCGTTAGTCCGGTAGTCCGTATGCGCGCGTTCGTACCTAAACATGGGAGTGAGACAGGCCTGCTTTAAGTTTTCTTAAATTTTCTACGCAAACTTTCTTTCCGTAACAACCTTCTCTAGAGTATGAGAAAACATTTAAAAAAATGGATGGAATCGGTAAAGACATTCTCAAGTTATGGCGTGACCAAAGGAAATAGGGATTCAATTAAATATATCTCTATGGTCGTGATACTGGTGCTGGTCGAATAGTTTTGTACATTTAACCAAGATTCTTTATAGTATCAATTTACTGCAAGAAGTAGCCATGGGCAACCTCACAAAATGTAAATGCAGTTTGATTGAGTATTTTATGAAAGACAAATATGATATTATACTATTAAGACCGTCCGCATACTATAAGAAATTTTCTGTCAGAAAATTTCGGACGCCCGCTTGCTAATAAATTTTTGGACGTCAGATACGTCAGAATTTTCGGATAGTATGCGGGGTCTAGAACAAAATGTATGAGGAAAGTGCCTTACGGCGGGCGTCAGAAATTTTCTGACGGAAAATTTCTTATAGTATGCGGCCGGCTTTAGGGATTGATTTTTCTATATAATATCTGGATTCTGGATTATATCTACTGTTACTATTCTAATTTCACATTAAAATCCAATTTGAAAATAGAACAGTTTTTAAATAAAGGTAGCTGATTCTATATTTAACCACCGATCGAAAATTGGGCCTTAAAAAGAGTTAGTTCTTTATAATTATACTTTTTAGCTTGTAACATTGCTCGCGAACCGCCTCAACCGTATCCCCCCGATGAACATCCCATTGTGCGAGTCGCATTTTCAGATCTATTACCTGCTAGTAATCAGTGAGGACACAATGGCTCTTTGACGCGACTCAATTGTGAACAGATTTTACAAGATAAATTTCAATCTTCGAAGAGTCTCAATGCTCAGTGTGATATTGTGGGAAGATGATTAATTACTGAAATTGAATTGTTATGGCAATAGTTGCGAAGAATGAAATGTGCCTATAGGTATTAAGCTAATGATTTATTTCTATTAACTAGTATTTTTAGTTAGCAATTTTTATATGATCCAGTGTAGATCTTGTACTTATTTATAAAGATTAACGGCCTTACTGAAAAACGATTTTGAATGTTTATAAGGCCAAGTAAATGTAGGGGTTCAAGGGAACCACTGGATATTCTGGCGGATATGGATGCCAGGGTCTATGACCGAATCCGCATCGTCCGCCAGAGTGGTGGGGGTGTTCCAGAAGAGGCGATCAGAGAAGGCGACTAAACGGGAACCTTCGGGGTCGCGGGTAATCGGGGCAGGGGCTTTTAACGCCCAGAAGCCGACCCCGAGGAGGAAGATGGGTCGTTGTGGTCACGACTCATCGTGCGATAGCACCGCGAGGGTGCTGGGGGAGGTATCACACTTCCCCCGAGACGGGCTATCACAGCGCCGCGCATGGAGGGCCGAACAGGTACGCGATCTGCACGATCTGGCCGCTACACCCAGGGCGGTCGGGTATCCTATGAGGATTTCACCACGCTAATAAAAAAAAAAAGGGGTTCAAGGGAAATCTTTAAAATCCTAGGTTCCTTAATTCCTTGTACCTAAAATATTGTTATGTGATGATTATCTATTGTGTTCATTGACTGAGCGAGCAAAGCGTCTCCGTTTCAGCTTGGACAAAAATGTTTTCGTATGTCTGTCCGGCTGTCCAGCCGTTCTCCTTTACAGGTCGCATTTCTCAACCGATTCTCGTGATCGTGAAATTTTGTAAGCAGGTTCGGTAATTAACTGAATCGATGAAAAAAATTCATTAATTATCGAAACTTGTGAGGTCTACAGCTCACAGAGCCGATAGTTAATAAATATACCATCAAAAGCTATATCTGACTTCACTATCCCCTAAACCACACATATCAATAAAATTATAAATTTCTAAATCCTGTGGCTGTACGTGAATCAGTATTTCTCTACAAATAAGCATAAATTAAATAAAAATCCTCACTAAACCGAAATTAGAATATACAAGAGAAACCTACCATAAGCCTAACGATATCATATTTAAGTCCAACGCATCTGCAGCCACTCTTGGATACCAATGAGTTCTGGTTTGGACCGAATATTGGCTGATTCAGCTTTGGAACGTTTCAAACGGAAATTGGCCGAGGCGTTTCTCGGTAACTGAAGAGAACGGTCGGCACTAATGATTGGCCGATATTGAATGAGCCGTAGTTTACGTGGCTATACTATTATATAGATACTAAATTATCTACAGATGTTTGAAAATTGGATTCGCTGTTTAATTTATATTGATGTCAGTTTTAGATAAGTAACGCTTGTGAACATGACTGTGTTCAAAGTTTGTTTCGTACATGAATTAAGGCTATGATAGCTCAGTGGTAGTGACGTCAGATATCGAGACGAAGGTCCCGGGTTCGAATCCTACAATGAGCATGAGCTTTCGGTGAAGGAAAACATCGTGAGGAAACCATAGCACGGTGGTAGGGTACTTTGTAGTACCCATCTGGCTGGCTACCACCCTCAAGTTGAAAATCTGTCGCAAGTCCAAGCATCTAGTGTGTGTTCCGACAGCTGCACTTGAGAGCCAGTTCCTTCTAGGCTTTGTTGTGCTTACCACCTTCAGCCACATCATCACTTATCATGGTGAGATTGTGTAAGTGTAGTATAAACATGACTTTTAGTTGGACGAAAAGAAAACTACGTAAAAAAAAGTTTCAATATTAGGCTAATGTTTACATCATTATTTGTTTTATTAATGTAAATATTACAAAAGTTAATTTTATCTCTCGCCCAACAAATAGAGTTTTTTGCAGATATTACATGAAAATTTATGTAATATCTGGACAGTAACAAGCTCGGCTGAACTTTGCATCGTACTGCCCTAGTTACACACAACCGTAACGGCAGCAGTGTGGTAAGCTGTAGTAAGTTCCTTGTTCTTATATGTATCTGACTTTCTTTACTTCGAATCAATAATGCCTCGTTACTGTAGCGCATCGGGGATGTTTACTGAGGCCAATATATATTGTTTTCAAGCAATTCTTAGAAAAAGAGTGGCCTCCCTGATGCGTCGAGTGCGGGACAGTACTAGCGGCCTCCTAAACCATATATTATACAGATGTGACTGTCCAGTTGTGCGTCACTGGAACACCTTGCACATGGGGTCCAGGGTCGCACTTCTTAATCTTAAATAATAATGTTTTTAGTTAAGTTTATTTTCTTTACTAACATAGTTTTTTAAGTACGTACTAACAATATATGGATGATTACTATCTGAATTAAATTAATAAATAAAAAATAAATAAAATAATCCATAGGAGACAAAATGGTGTCACACTTGAGCAGTTTTCTTCCGAGAATGCTCAGATTGTGGGCGGAATAGGCTCCCCGCCGCATGCCGTGGTCTCCCCAAGGGAGTACAGCATGAGGTTCTTGGTTTGTTAATGATACCTCTGGTTTTGCAATAGGCTACGGTACTCGCTTACCATCAGGCGGAGCCTATACAGGTTCGTCACCGTATCGCCTTTCGCCTCGCCCCGTCAACCAGGCGTCAACCTAACGTAAGTACGTAACCAAAACGGATAAGCAGCTCCGATTAGTGTGCGTTGAAGTAGGAAGATTCAAACAAATAATACTGAACGGCTCGAGTTGATACGGTTACGTTCCGTTTTTTTCTAATACTCAGTATTAGAAAAAATATATATACATGTTTATGGAGGCAACCGTTTTTTTTTTACATTTAACCACAAACTTTATAATAGCTACATACAATAATACATCCCAACTTTATGCCGATATCGAAATTTGACTGTAAAAGATGCCTTGCTTCTTGAGCATGTATTTTTGGAAAAATATTTAAAACTCTGATTTTAGTTCACTTTTAATGTCGTGAGCATTTTCTTCGAATACCTATGTGTTACCTATATTATGATATTTTAAAGGTAATTTTAACGATTAAGAAATTTACTTTTATATATTGAAGATTATAATAAATTGCAGTTTTTTTCTACTAGTAACTGTTTTCCTATAGTTATTTACTACATTTAATTAACTCTTTGGTTTTACTTAATTTAAAAAACAATTTAAATAAATATAATGGCAGTTGTTTGCGAAATATTGAACCCAATTAACTAAAATGTTCAACAGTGATTAACGCCTTAGTTATGAAAACAGAATTATACCTAATATATTTTAAGTTGATTAAATGTTGTCATTTAATTATATTATACGAAAATAATATGTATTAATTTTAACACGAGCTTGTGAAAGCAAATTAATTAGATTTCACATGCATGTACTGTGTTTTCGTGCTTGTTTTTGTGTGAGGTTATACCTAATATTATTAAATTCATATTGTTTTTTTCAGTATTTTCACGATATTCCTTCAGCACTTATTGAACACACGATTGAAAATTGAAATAAAGACTCAAGGTTATTGTATACACCAGTATTTTTCAATCTGTGGGTCACGAAAATTGCGCGAAAGTCGCGAAACCTTAGTCGGGGGGTCGCTGGCAAAAGGAAACAAGCAAGGTAGACTTCGCGCAAGCGGGCGTCCAACTTATCTCTTACTTAGTTGCAAACCTCTCGCGGCTTCTTGCAGACTAATAAGTAAAGGTATCAAAATAAAGAAAATCATTATCGTAGTCTCTTAATTTATAAATTCTTTGTCTGTCTGACAAGGGGGTCGCCAGAATTTTTCAACCTGTAAGGGGGTCGCGACATCAATAAGATTGAAAAACACTGGTATACACTATCCCCCTTGTCTTGTAACACCCAGGTATTAAGATAGCCCCAGCCCTTTTTGTTTGTATGACATTAGAAAGTGACGGATATATTTAAAACCTAGGTATTACTTACTTGACTTACACCTTATTTATTAATAAGGGGTATGAGTTTTTAGTTGTTTTAATTTCAACTCTATAACTACGTCTGTGGATTCATACCGTCATCAGCTGAATTTTTGACACATATCATCAATCTGAACAACTTTTTGTCGCACTTGTATGACTTTTGGATCTTTAATTTTTAATATGAACTGCCCTCTAGATGTCCTCATCGTGAAAGAATTATTTTTCAGATGAGAATCAAAAAGTCGTTCAGTTTCACGAATACTATTAAGTGTGACCACTTTTTTCTTAACTCTCTACAAACCACTTTCTAAATGGTATCATAAAAATCGTTAATAAATTGGGAAATCAAATTTCCCCGTCGTATATTCGTTGAGGCAAACCCGGCGTCGTCCACAAGCGGATAATTAATTGTATTTCCTGCGAGAGCCGCCACGTGTGCGGGCTCGCCAATTTTCTTATTTATCGTCTCCAATTCCCACCCATTAACTGGACAACTCTGTTATTAACTCTGTCCAGGACAAAGAATAATTGGTTTCATTTTAATCATTTTCGCTCAACTTAATCAAAGTTGTTTTGTTATGGTTTGTCGCTTTTAGGATGGACTTACTTCATGAAAATTGTAATATGGCTACGATTATTAAGGTAAACCTTATCTCGTACTTACCTTAGTCCGGCCTCATATGGAGTACTGTTGTCATCTGTGGGGGGGGGGGGCACCTGGATACCAGCTTGGGCCTTTAGACTCGGTTCAGCGACGTGCCGCTAGAATTGTCGACGGTCCCGAGCTCACAAACGGTTTAAAGCCCCTCAGTCTGAGGAGAGACTTTGCCTTGAATAGATATTCAGGTTTACCTACATACAAATTAAAGTTATCAATAAATATACAAATATGTATTCTTGAACTCAATTCTCAATGTTAGTGACGTTCAACCGTAGCGATAGTCGTAGGTTCGAATCCTATAATTTGAGCTTTCGGTGAAGGAAAATATTTGAAGAAATCATGGCACGACGACTGGGTACTTTGTACCTAATGGCTGGCAGTCTCTCATTTTCATAACCAGTCACCAAGCAACCATATCTGAAATAAAAAATAAATAATAACAATAATAAATACGAAAAATATTAGCAAACAATCACTGCAAATTCAATCATGATTTGAATTCACAAAATTAATTTAACAATATCTTTAATTAATTCATATCAACATAATTGAGATCAACCACAAACAAAGCAAACACAATCAACAATTAAGTCTATACAAACCAAAACCAGTGCGCACTCAACAAAATGAACAACGCAAGGCTCCAATCAATACAAACAGTTAACATGTTGATAGGTGATTAAGTAATGCCCAGAGGGTCAATGTGGATAATTAATTAGCGTCCCCCGGACATTCGGCTCCAACATGCGGACCCGGGTACCGCAAATTGCCTAATTTATCGGCCCACTAGCTCCACATTTTCCCTAGAAACTTGAGTCTGTAGTGTGTCTTTTATAGAATTTATTCTTTGTGAATAGGGATGTTGCCTGGGTAAAAATATAATAATTCTAATTAGTCCGTCAGTTAGATAATCAAAAAATATTGGACACGTATATTTTGCTTTACCAAATCATTAACAATTGACGAAGATAAAGCGCGACTATGTTCGGGAGTGGGGGGCTCGTGACGTCACTTGTTACTAAAAAGTGTACCACACCGTGACGTCACGCGGAACTTCAACACACGATATCTTCGTATTTTTTTGTTTAATTGACAAAAGAAAAAATACGTGTCTTATATTTTTTGATAATGTAAATGAGGGACTAATTAGTTTTTTTTTTTCAGGAAAGTAGCCTATTGAGAAGTGTTTATGCAATGCATCTTATTTTTTTAATTCATAAACGAATACTTACAAAAATACGTATTAGTTGGCAGTAACATAAAAAGTAACAAAATTTTCTTTCTGTAAAACAGACAATCTAGAAAACCTGCTTTGCTTGGCATGTTCAAAAATACTGTATCCAAACAATTTATGTATGAATACTGTTCATAGGAATCTTATAAGTAATCCATAACTCCTTAATTTCGTAAACCAATCACACGTGTAGCGTGGCTTGTGCACGAACATAATGGATTACATCGCCTACGTTTGACAAATGAGCAATACTTTCCTTTCGGTGTTTTCTTTCGAAATATAACCGGAACAATATTGGCTATGGATCGAGTTTCGAAGTTTTCGATTTCTGTGAGCATAAACAACAGCACAAATCTACAACATACTTTTACCAAAGCGGAAAACGCGTTAAAATAACTTTATGTAAAAACTAGCTGCCCCCCACGATTTCACTCGCGTTCCCGGGATACAAAGTTGTCTATAGCACTCAGGGATACTGTAGCATCTTATTCATATATTTTCAGGTTTGAAAAAATAATAAATAAATATCCATCTGATTTCAAACCTAAGCATACCTTGATGATATGGTATACAATTATACATACACTAGAGATGCCATGAATATTCGGCTACATTTCTAAATATCTCGTTATCGGCCGAATACCAAATACCTAATGAAAAAAAAAACGTTTTAAGTCGATGAAAATGCATTGATACATAACAGGGCCTAAGTCTGCTATTACAATTGTGTTCCAATGAACTTTCAGTGGTGTCAAAATTGTGACATTTTACAGTTTTGGTAGTCTGCTAACACAATCGCGTCAGAATGGCGGCATAATAGCGGCATAATGGCGGCATAATGGTCCCATAATTGCTTTCCGATGATTTTCCACTGAAACTTCAATCTTGTCAGTTTTGACAGAAAAATCTGTCAAGGAGGAATCTCATTGCCAAATTTCATTAAGTACTTATAATTCAGTACTACATACCTACGTTCAGCCGTTTAGTCGAGAAAAAGTAACAAATAAACAAACAGAGTTGCTTTCGCATCTATAATATTATTAAGTATGGATAACTCAGATTTATTATTTATCGTGTATCTGTAAATCATTTAAAATGCTGTGGTGGTATCTACATAATTATGAGTTCAAACTATTTAAATAAATACTTACGGAAATGAGTTTTTTTTTAATGGCAACTCTACCATCCAACACAACACTAAGCGCTCCGGTACACGATGCCGCCGCCGCGCCGACACCGCGCCGCCGCCCGACGCGCACATATGTATACGCGACGCCAACGCACCGCCCGCCGCCGCCGCCACTTGATAATAGCATTCTATACAGTTGTCAGTAATACATTGCTAGCTACGGAAATCACACGTGTTGCAAGTGTGTGTGACAATGGAATAACTCAATTAAATAATGGCGGACAACGTTGCGGTAGCGGCGCGATGGCGGCACGGCGGCGGTACGGCGACGTCGCGTATACATAGCATAGAAGCGTGTCGGCGGCGCGGTGGCAGCGCGGCGGCGGCATCGTGCTAATAAGAGCCCATTATGAGACCATTATGCGACCATTATGAAATATTAGACTGCGCACATCGGCTCAATGATAATTGAATTGCAATAGAATCGTGTCGGAATGACATTTTAGCAGACTTGGCCCCCAGGTGAAGCTAATAAAAGCGTGTTAACAACGCACATATTACTCAAAAAATATTCTTTTTAAATCATAAATTACTATTGCTTCAATAGTTAATATTTATCACTGGGTAGGTTGTTACAATTAGGGATTTTTTTTCTGAATTTGATTCGCATTCAGGCGCCAGAATTTTAGCGAATGTGTTGTGTGATTTTTGACGTGTCGAGAACGGTGGCCAGTGCCAATAATTCAAGCTTAAATAACTTGGTCTCTTTTTAGCCTTTGGACCGTATTTGTTTTATTCAGCAGCTCAGCAACGTGTGGGTTTGGGTGAGATTTTTATAGCGGTGTATCTCTGTTATGTCGACATGTTCAGATATTCACGAACATCTTCGTTCTTTATCATAGCGCATTGACAATGACGATGGCAATTATGGATAAAAACAACTTTTTCAGCCTCAGCCGAATGGCCGAATATTCGGTATTCAGCCCCAGACTCGGAACAAACAGACAATGTCTATCCAATGTCTGACATGTCATGTCATGATCATAATGTCTAATTTTGTCTATAAATTCAGAGGAATTATAATATAATGATAAAAATTCAATAGGTACTTTAAATATTTCAAAAACAGTCGATTACTACACAGTGATCAGGAGCCAAGATTTCAAACAAACTAGCAATCAAATAACAGACCGGCTCCATAAATTCAATTAGTAATACCCGAAAACTTAGATAGCCCGGAATTCAAATATACATTACCAACCATACTGAATGCGATAGAGAAACATCAACTGAAATCACTCCTAATGTAACGGAATGCTTTGTAATAGGTATCCAAAATACTTGGGAAACATTAACTATTACAAGTTAGAAGTGAACAAGAATTCAGCATACTATTGAAGCAGGAAATGATCAAAGCAACACGCGATTATGAGCTTTATGACGTGAGAAATAAAAGATAAAAATAATTGGTGTTAGAGAATTGTTTGAATGGAATTTAAGTGTGGGCGAATTATACACAGTTGTGTAAAGTCGTTACGTGCTCAAGTGACTATGTTACTTGGAAATATCTAGACAATTGGTATTTTGGGGAACAATGATAATAATGACTAATGACTGTCTTGCTGGCCAATGCGATGCGTGAAAATAACCAACCTGGTTAACAGACACGCATAACTGTGGTTTAAACACAATAGAGATTTCAATGATCTTCCACAAAAAAAAAAAAAACCTTGCTGAGTTTCTTGCCGGAGTCTTCTCAGTTTAAGTGTATTCCGAACCGGTGGTAAATTCAACTGTATGTACCAATTTAACGTTCATAAGTGCCTTACTAGGGCCTAAACTGAATAAATGACTTTTTGATTTTGATTTTGATTGAATGATATCTCTGTGGTAGTGACGTAAAATAAAAGTGGAAATTAGTGGATTCGAATCTTTAAGTTAAAATTTTTGTTGAGGGAAAACATAGAGATACCATTGTTTAGAAAAAAAAGAAAGAATAATGAAAAACATTCATTAGTAATAGTATGGTGAAGGCCGTGAAGGGTCCTTTGTAGTAATCACCTGACTAGCTACGACAATATAGTTGAAAATCGTCTGCCCCTGCCGATGTGTTCCGACTGACTTATGACACTTTAGAGTCAGTTCCTTCAGATCATCACTTTCCACAAATCTATATATATTTTTAATTGCACATAAATAAATTATCACTTGAATTGTTACAGAGGTTCATAATCGCACTTTTCGTTTTGCTCGATAAAAATCAAATCAACGCGGATTGAATAATTGCAGATGTTAACTTCTAAAAAAACTAAAACAAAATAGTTTAATTCAGAAATGCGGCGCCGGTCACAGGAGGACAATATTTTAGCTATAGTGAAACTCTTCTATCCTATAAATATGTCATGGTCTAAGTAACGCTATAAACAAGTACCTATCACATTTTGCGCCCCAAAGGTATTCTCCAATTCATAGAACCTCGACTACAAGTACCTAATGACGTACGGTCATCTTGGAATTTTCGTAGAACCTCGTGCCTGTGAGACTGTGAAGGCCTATTTGAATGAATAAAGTAATTATTTTCATAAGGTATTGCATAATAACTTCCTGGGATAATGAAAAACATTTATTTGCCACACACCTTAAAATTAACAACATAATATGCGAACGGTATAAAAAACGGAAATTTGTGTGCAGACAAATTGGGCACCAGCTCAGCATAATGCTGTGCACAGTGAGCACACAGCGCTGATTTTCAGCCGGCGCCAGTAGGACGTTTTGGTCATACGTCCGGGCAAGTGATAACCACCAAAGCAATTTGCAAATAATATAAATAAATACACATAATAATTGCACAGACACATTCTAAATAAATAAACTGGAAAACAGGCAAAATAATCGCAAAAATTAAGAACTGAAATAAAAATAACAAAACAACATTTAAAAGACAAAACTGAAATGATCCTAGTTATTTATATACTACTATAATGAAAAAAAAAACTATGAATGGTTCAACCATTATAATATACAAGATATAAGCAACTAAAATAGGGCCTTCCATGGGCCTTCCTATAGGTCACTTTTGACGGCCCATATACCTACATCCATGTGTCATAAAGAGATAAACATAGTTTTTTTTTTTTATACGACTAAGTCAGTAAACAAGCATACAGCCCGCCTGATTGTAAGCGGTTACCGTAGCCATATGGACGCTTGCAATACACGAAGCATCGCTCACGCGTTACCGACCTTTCCCCCCTCCCCTATGAGCTCTGGCGACCTTATTCACGCGCAGGAACACAACTTTACACAACATGAAGTTATTTGGCTGCGGTATTCTGTAAGGTGGAGGTACTTCCCCAGTCGAGGTGCTCTTTGAGCGAATAAACGCTACACTCTACCTCTCTTAAAATAGTGCGGCAAGGAGAGACACCAAATCTTGTTCTTGTCAAATTCTTGGTAACTTCAGTAAATGTGACCTTCATAAGTGCCCTTCTGGGACCTAAATTGAATAAATTGCTTTGACTTTGAAATATGATTTCTTAGCAAGGCTATAGTTTATTTATGGAACTGATTTCAGACTGATCGCATGTATGTAACGGTGTAAAACACAGCCAAGCCCGGGTCACCGCAGCCGGGTGCAACTGAAATGGGGCGCGAGCACTTAGACGCGTGTTTACCTTCGGATTCTCACCAGTTCTTGAGTTACCCACTTTTTGTTTGCTCTACCGAACGGGTATTAAACAAAGTATCTGCTGAGTGCCAGCGAGTGTTGCTTAAGTGTGTGGTTTTCTGAGCATCCCGAGTCTTTGCTTAGTTTTAGAACTATGTGATGGAATTGGAGAATTTGGTGGTGTTTTTCGATGCTCAATAGTGCTTTTGCTATTGTTGGTATACGTAAAAATAGCAGTTTAAAAAACCGGCCAAGTGCGAGTCGGATTCGCACACGAATGGTTCAGTAAAGACATGTCTTGTATGGAGGCCCGCTTTAATGTTATAACATTTTTATCAAATTTTGTTAGAGCAGCAATAGAAATACATATTCTGTGAAAATTTTAACATTTTACCTGTTACGGTTCATTAGATTCAGCCCACTGATAGACAGACAGACGGACGAACAGCAGAGGCTTAGTCATTGGCGCCCTTTGGGTACGGAACCCTAAAAAGTATTTTTTGGGACCCAAAGGTTGTTGTTTTCTGTCCGTAGTATATTATTTACTCTGGGGTAATATCATGCGACATAATTATAAACGTAAATGGTTACATATTATAAATAAGCCAGAAGCATTTGTTAGAAGATTTCAAATATACATTGCAAATTGGTAAATTTTCAAGTAAATCTCTCGTTGATGTTGTTAAACATGATTTACACTTCCATTTTCCTCAAACATATGTTAAACTTTACTGTTTACGTAGGTGTACAATTTGGAGCATGGTTTCAGCCATTTTTAGATAAAGATGATTCATACTGATTAAATCAACAAAAGCGTTGATGTGCTATATTATAGAAACAGTCAAACACATTTATATAACTCACAGTTAATATATAAATAAAATAAAAGGTATTTCATATTTTTTTATTTATTTAAATTTTCTAAATTCACATGTTTTACATATGGTTTCTGCCAAACTGTAAAACCGTTTATCGGCAGTTGTTCCCACTTCAACATAATACATTTCAAATATGTATATTCATGTGCTATGCTATTTTAAAATGCTAACCATTAATTCTTATTCTAAAGGTGGCTTGCACAGCGATCCCAAACTATTTCAAGCCAGTAATTTAGAAATCAATTCAAAGTATGTTATCGCTGTGCAAGCTGGCACAAAGCACTTACAATTAAAGTAAAAATATGAATAATAAATAAACACAATAAATAGTATGGTATCCATAAAAAGAATATATATACAATACATACAATGGGTTATGGACACAATGACAAACAATGCTTCATAAGAAACGCATGACATGACATGCTACGATATGGGGTTCTTCAAAAAGGGCGTGAAAAGAGCTCTTCAAGGTCGGCAACACATCGGCAATCCCCCTGGTATTACAAATGTCCACAGGCGGCGGTGACCACTTACCATCAAGTGGACCGTCTGCGTGTTTGTCAAACTATTGACATAAAAAAAAACATTAGTTGAAAAATATATAATTTCATGTTATGCTGCGTTATGAGCTGTCAGCATGTTTTTTTTTTAATTCTTTTGTAAATTTTTATGTTATTTATTACTGACTAAAATAGTCACGAAGCACCTTCATTTAGTCATAGCAATGATACAGCTTACAAACTTTCTTTATGTAACTTCCTCGATAGCTAAGATAATGATAACTAAATCCGTGCAATGGTTTTCGAGTTATAAGGCCAATAACAGAAAGACGGCAGACAGTTATTTTTAATTAACTAGATAGTGGCCCCATAGAGTGCAAAACGTGAGCAATTCCCATATAGATACAATCACAAATATATCGGACACCAGTTAATTTAATGGATTCCTTGTCCAAATGACAAGGAATCCATTAAATTAACTGGTGTCTCGGTATTAATTATATGTATTTTAGTCGTTGAAACTAACGCGCACTTCATTTCAGGGCATTTAGACCGTACCCGTGCTCACGGACCGTACTTTAGTACAGTCGCTCTAGCTTTCTAGGTCTATAGGCAGCCGAAAATGATAAGTCTTAGACGGACAAAACGGACAACCTTTCAACCGGAGAAAGGCACACAGAAGTTTGTAATATGTAGGGATAATTCCCACGATTATGTCCATCTCTATATTGGTTTTCTTATATTTCTCTTCGTAAGTATACCTCCACGATAATCTATTCAGTGTTTAATTTTATTTATGGCAAAATTATATGTAAATCTGAAGTTATTAAATCGAATCACTGATTCAAATGTTTCTGAATACTATACTGAGTAGACTATACTGACAGATTTCATGAATTCAATATCTGTGAACTTCTGAAGGACGTTCGTAAGTTTCTGTCCACATTATTAGTGAGTTTGACAATTAAACTACACCGACACAATGTAGGTGTATAATAATTCAATGGTAGGTAGTTTATTATACGCGGATAGTTTATAGTGCTCATTGTTAAAAACTTTGGGTCCATTTAGATTATTACACATTACTATGTTAGTAGAAACAAAGTGTTCTTCGCTGGCTTGCTCGTTAGCTACGATTATTTTCAATATAACATGGAATAAAATACAATAATCTTTATTCTATTCACCACGTTAAATAACAACAGTAAATAAACATAGAAAAATATAATTGTAACAACAACGTACCATAAGTGGTCTTCTCGCTAAATTAAATAAATAATGTCATGACTGTTATTCATGGAAAATATATTAGATAGTTACAAATAAGGAAATTCATAAAATGTATCCGCTGTTGTTTTGTAAATATAAATTCTTCATTTTATATCATCATCATCAGCCTATAATGTCCCACTGCTGAGCACAGGCCTCCTTTCACAAATGAAGGTGAAAGGGAATGGGCAATACTCCACCACGCGTGCCCACTGCGGATCGGTGGAGGTAGGCTAGTGGTCAACCTACTGTTGGAATTTTTCAAGCCGCCTAGGAGGCATCCAACTAGCTTAACGACTATCACAGTTAAGTGATAACCGGGACCAACGGCTTTACGTGCCTTCCGAAGCACGGAAACGCTTCATTATATATACGCTATTTAAAAAGAAGGTAGGAAAATTAAACATAAAAATCAATGTTTATAATAATTTGAATTCTGCTTGAATTCACTTTTGCATTCAACCGTAAATTCAATATCCTTGCTTACACAATATCTGCATAAAATATTTGAGAACACAAAATAGATAATTTACAAGGAAAAATTTTGCGTGACTGTGTTCGTTCAATTTCAACAACACAGAATGAATTAGGGAACTTCGGGGCTTCGCTCTACAATTGAGGCCAAAGTAAAAATATATTATTCAAGCCCAAGACTACAATTGCTCCAGATGAAATTTTGTACAAGAACATACCTACAATACAACAATGTTTAATAAGATACGGTGTACGAACAACGAAATTCTCAAGACTGTTGTATTTATGACGGATTGTGCGGAGTTTTTTAGCATTAAATTATAATTGATAAGGAACGGCCGGATGCCTTGTAGGTCATGTAAATTTGTCTACCCCACTGGCTATGCAAATAATAATATCCTGTGACATTCCTCACACACGGCCATCCTGATCCCATACTAAGCAGAGCTTGTACTATGGAAACCTGATATAATACATATACTACTTTTTGTTTGTAAATACATACTTAATATACACAATTACACCCAGAGTCGGGACATACAGACATGTTCATGCAGAAAAATGCATGTCCTGTGTGGGAATCGAACCCACGACCTGCAGCGCGATAGGTGGAGTCTTAACCAACTGCGCCAACTAGCTCGTCATACGGATAGGTGATAACCGTCTAATTAACTATCACGCATATGACATAAAAAAACAAGCAAAATATATTTCGTTGATAATTATCTTTTTTTTCTACTAAGCGATACCTAATGATAGCAGCCGAATTAACCGGATGCTTTCCAGTGTCCTTTTTCCGACAAAACTTTCTCCACTGTATCCGGTCTTTCACATTCTTTGTTCCTCGGTCCATTGGCCTTCATGACTTCACAACATTATATTATACCATGACTTCTTGGTGGTCACGAGAAATCTAACGAACCTATGTTTGTTTATTTCATGTAAGGCATAGATTAAACATTGCGTTCCAACTGGGTCGTCGCTGCTTTTACAATAATTAATATTAGTAAATGAGTAAAATATTGCACGGAAACTTCGTACTATCCAACTATTACACATTCATTATTGCAAATTAGGACTTATCAAGCAGCTTTATACTGGGAACAGTTTAAGTACCTACTACGTATAAAGCAAAATCTAATGTTAAATTTAATAGCATACACGTAACATGTTTAGTTACATAGTTTAATATTGCTGATTTTAAATGGATTAATCATAGTGTAAGAATCTGAATAGTATGATAGCGCTAACATGTTGTTACATGATAGTGTTAAAATTGTATGTTGTCTATAAAATACTCTGCTCATCAGACACATACTGGTTCTTACTTTAAGAGCTGTGGATTATGTAATAAATAAACAAAAAAATGATTATTGTCAGAATAAATCTCCATATGAGTTCCTTTTTAATTGTTCTCGGTAAAAGTATCGATAAAAAAACAGAAATTTGCATTAATTTTTAGTCGTTCAAACTATGAACGCGCAGATCCTTATAAGGCAGCGTTGCACATACCCGTGCCCACGGCACATACTTTAGTACAGTCGCTTTAATAATTAAAAACTCTATGGGAGTAATAAATTTAATTATTTTAAACTAATTAACCACGTATTTTAATATAATACCGTTCTAAAAAAGAATTAATTTGAATTACAAAGAAACCGCTTAAGAAAACCTTAATGAAATTAATTCTAATTTTAAAGCGAATTAACGATGAGGGGGAAGCCAAGATTTAGTTAAGGCATTTGATTCGTCCTTCAAGCCGCGCCTTAAACAATTTGATCGTGGCCTTCAAGTGCCGTTTTTTCTGTAGGTATAAACAAAGGAATTCCTATCTGGTATATTAGATTTCCTTTCGTAACGGTCTCCACCTGTCGGGGTTATTTAATTAAGGAATGTTTTTGTTGGGAACTGTGCCTTGGGAACAATGAGACTCGCTCAAATATTGCAATCGTGTATAACATTGTGACGTCTAATCTTGTTTCTCTTTATTATACTTGTATTTTATGTGATTGTTTTTGGAAACTGATATTTTTCATTACGTAATCAGTTTTGTTTTTGACTGGAGCGACTTCTAATACTTATCTATTTTACCTATGTTTGGAATAGCGAGGATTTCGATATTTGGTACTCCCATTTATTTAGCTGTTTTATTAGTTAAATTTAAACAAACTAGAACTTTAAAGAATTTTAGACCGGGAGATACTGGCACAAATTTCCTGGTCATTTGTATCAGTATGGTGACCCGTCAGGGGTCTAATTACGTAATGACGAAAAGGAAAATGATGGTCATAGCGTTGGTACCGGCGGCCCAAACGCGTGGGCGTTAATCGCACCTTTGCGGTGGTATGGCGGCCATTTGGAATCGTCGGAAAAGTATGGCATGGTGATTTTCATGAATGAATAGTCGACAATGATTAGCTATGCAAAAAATTGCCTGCTACAAATAATATAATAATAAAAATAACACTTTATTGAAACCAACTTAATAAATAGCTTAAAGTCTACAACATTTAATTTTAATACGCGCAACCTCCTTTTCTTTTTTATCGACTATCGGAAAATACAACAATTTTGTGGAACAAATCGTTCGATACTCGTAATTTATCCGACATGTTCGATTAACGCCCACGTGATTGGGCCGCTGGTACCAGCGCTATGACCATCATTTTCTTTTTCGTCATAACATAATTAGTCCCATGAAGGGTCACCATACTGGTACAAATGACCAGGAAATTTGTGCCAGTATCTCCCGGTCTATTTGTGTAGGTGTTGGGATCGATAATTTCTAATAATATTTTTATTGCCGATTAATTTATTTCTAAGTGTACCTCTACTCTCATTATATTTACCTCATTATTTAGCTTAGTCCTCGCGAAGAACTTTGTCTGATTTGAAGATTTGTTTCTTTGCCAATGAAATCCACTAAGTTCATAGACACTTCTAGCTCCATTTACTTTGGCACGGTTCCAACAGGAGACACTGATTGCGTATATTGACTTTACTATTGCAACTATATTTCTTTCAATATTAAATTCGTGGGACACAAATGTGACGGGATGCATTATTTATGAACGTATTATTGGAATACACAACTGATATTTAGTGTATGTAGTTTTTGTTCCATTGGGCTATAGCCAGTTATGACACCCAATTTTTTTTTTCAACCATGCACTCTATACTTTTCTCAATCTTCTTTTGTTACCTGAGATCTTTAGCTCTAGAGTCTTTCTTATAATAATAATATAATAATAATAATAATAAAAAAAATAATAAAATAGTTCTAGGAAACAAAATAAATAAAGTGAATAATAATAAAATGTATTTATTTCTCTACATAAAGGTATACATAACAATGAACATTACAATTTTACAGTTTATTGAGTCTTAAGTACTCCTTTATGAGAGACTGGTGCCTGTACTAGGATACCCTGTTTTACAGGTCACCAGGCCCTCGGCCCTCGGACATTTGTACTGCTTATCAGATTACGAAATAAAAATATACTTAAATAGGGTACCTATTTAAGTATATTTTTATTTCGTAATCTATAATAAAATTCAAAATTCAAAAATCGTATAATAAAATTACAAAATAAAATGAGTTAAAGGTAAAATTTATTTTATAATGTTATAGGTGTAGGTGGCAAACAAGTTTACGATCCGCCTGATGGAAAGCGGTTTCCGTAGCCTATGGATACAAATTATATTTCAATATACAAGTCGTTGTTTTTATTATTTTTATTATTATAAAAAAATAAAGTATTTTTTACCAAAAAATTACCTGTATATCCTAATATTATAAATGCGAAAGTGAATTTGTTTGTTACGCCTTCACGCTTCATCTACTCAACGGATCATCGTGAAATCTGACATGCAGATAGCCTATTGTATGGAGAAGGACATAGGCTACTTTTTATCCCGGGATCCCTTTTTTTATCCGGGGGACAGCTAGTATTTTAATATATCTACTTAGTCACAAAGAATTGCATATTCATACTGTTATCTTTTCTGTTAATCTATCCATCAAATTCATTTTTTACAATAATAATACCTTATCATTTGTTTTTAGTTTTGATGGATCTGTCTGTAAAATAATGACTCCGTAGGGTTCCCAGGCAAAATTTAAAATGGAACCAATATCGCGTTTTTGTTAATAATGTAGCATAGCATTTTAAAACAAAAAATTTAATATACTATTATGACTGAACATTATTCAAAACAGATTATTATAGCTATAACTTATTTAAAACGATGCCTATATTTATAGTGAGTCTTATGTTATGAGGGCTAGTAGCTTAATCAAAAGGCCGCCATCTTTTTAAAAATGCCTCAAATTGTGTAATTTGTTATAATTTATAAGTAGTATAATTTTTAGTTTGAATTATATAAACTTGTTACTAAGTATGGAAAATATTTCGCCAATTTCATGAATTCCTCTATTCTTATATTAAAATAGCAACTTTATTCACTATCTCATTTTTACAACCGTAAACTTTTGAACTCAATAAATGTTTGCCGCTACACACTTGATTGTATTCGGTTCGGGCAAAAGTCGAACGATAATAATGATTAAAATAATATAAAATGTCTGGAACAGAACAACTACAAGGTCATATCAAAGAATTTTAGTATCCTTATCAACCATCTGTAGACATGAACAAATTCTGATACATTGCTTTTTTGAAGAACTTTTTCCAGTAGGTATAGATTTATGGGTAAAGGTGTATACAATGGCAAGGAAGGAACAGGTCACCAACTAAGTAAGAGGTATTAAAAAAAACTATTTAATCAGTTTAGGCCATGTTAAGGTACTTATAAACAATACAGACTCTACCACGGGGAGGTGATAGGTTTCAACTTGACTTGTTTTATATATTTTTGGACTCGACGTACTAAATTGTTGATGAGAAAGTCATGTGTGTAGTACGAATATCAAAATATGTCACAAAACCAGCTTGAATTTTAACCTCTATTAGATCATACAGATACCTACTTAGTATTTGATAGTAGCTTGACCTACTTAAACCTTGCTATCTACCCGTTTATGAGAAAAAGAGTCTTGACAGACAGACATACGTATAACAAAGTAAACTATAACATTCCGTTTTTCCTCTTGAGATACGATACCTTAAAAGTAATACAAATCTATTCAAATAGGTGCATCAACTTTAACTGAAGTCTGGATGATTTTAAATTAGTATTATAATATAACCTATCCATATAACTTTAAATTTTAGTGTAATTTGAAGTCTTTATGTGACAATGAACAATAATAATCGCATCTCATCTTCTCACTAATATTATAAATGCGAAAGTTTGGATATTTGTAAGTTTGGATCTCAATCACGCTTCAACAACTGAACGGATTTCGATAAAATTGAGAACGCTGATATATTATGTTCTGGATTAATACATAGGGTACTTTTTTATCCCGGGAAAGCAATATATCCTTCGGGTACGCGGGTGAAACCGCGGGGCGCCACTAGTTAGCTAGTCTATTGGTTACCATTGTTACAAATTGAGATTAGGGTTGGTACCAAAAAGTTGTGAAAATAAAAATGTTAAATTGTTTCACCAATAGCTTTATTGAATTTCTTCAATATGCCGGATTATTTGGGACATAATTACACCCATACTCAGGACATGCAGACATGTTAATACACAAATGCATATCCTGGGTGGGAATCGAACAATCAATATCATTTCTTTACACACTGCCATCCAAATGAAGCACAGCATACACTATGGCCATATATTTTTAATATTTTAGATATATGTGATCTAATCAGAATAATGTTCATACACACTAATCTTTATTGTGAATGGAATTGACGTGGATCAAAAGCGGGTTAGTATTCAACATTGCTTCCAAAACGTTTCCAACTCTACAATATGCAAATACTTTCCATTCAAAATTATAAGACGGAAATATTTCAGATTCAGTAGCATTTTATTCACGGCTCAAAGCGAAGTTTCGGAGCATTTTTCGTGGACGACACTTGAAGTTTCACAACTGATGGCGTCCCTTTGTAAAATAAAGTTTTGTATTCGTACCTAAATTTTAAAAAATTGTATCGCTTATCTAGTTTCAACGTTTATTCTAAAACTATTATTTTTCTGTACCTGATACATATTTGATGATAAAAGTTTGAAGTAGAAATGAAAAATAGCTGAGCATCTTCCAGTGTAATTTGCTTCCAGGGGGCCTACCACAAGCTCTTAAAACAAGGTTAAAATAACCTTATTTGTCTTTTGTCCCGTTTTGACGCCGAATGTCAAATAAAGACAAAAGTCAAATAAGGTTATAATAATATTATTTTAAGAGCTTGTGGTTCGCCCTCTGTCCTTATAATATTATTGTGAACAGTTTAAAATAATAATATTTTATACTTTTCTGGATAATAACGTATAATTAAAAGGGTATATCTATCCGAAAGGGGTGAAGACTACATTAGGTATAGACTACCTAATATAAAAAGTCACAGCTCAAAATAAATTACTCAAAAATTCATACCAAATATTTGCTTCCAAGTTTATTGAAATAAATCATAGCCAACGTGTCACCGCTCAATGAGGGTCATTATCATTTCACCTCACTTGCAAATATTCGTATAAAATTTTCTCTTTCGCGATCTGTGCGCCTAGTACCAAAGAAGTCGTATACTTTAATGGTTGTACCCTTTCCGTTTAGGGTTGCCATCCGTCCGGGTTTTTCCGGATTTATCCTAGTTACAGGATGTCCGGAGAGCGTCCGAGCGGGGTTTTATTTTTTGCCCGGGTTTTTTAAAAGTTTTGAAGTCACAACAATCAAAACTATTTTATTTATTTTACTGAGTAAATTTAAAAAAAAAACACTGTTAACATGACCGGGTTCCAAGTGCCAAAATCCGAGGTTATCACGCTTCTTGTCTTCAGAGATGGCAACCCTATTTCCATTTCATTTTGTATAGGAACATTTTTATTTTTGTGTAATTTTATAATACTTACTCTCTTATCTAATTTAAAAATTAAATTATGCAACTTTCATTCCACTGTATTTCATTCTACGCCACAACTGCATAACTATTTTATTAAAAAACCAAACAACCACTATCCCGGTCAATCACCTATAAAATCCCCACAAGGTGGTTCTAATAAAAGCAGAACAAACGTAGCTATAAAACCAAAGAACGCTGCACCAACTTTTAATATAGCCACGCAATGTTTCAAAGTAACAAGACGAAATCTTCCTTGGACTTCTCGATTTGTTACACGAGGAGTAACAAATGGTTGGAAATTGGCCCAATAAAGTAAGTTCTCTGGTCCCCGAATAGCTATTAGTAGTTGACCGTAGGGTCGGCAGCGGTCTTGACGCTCCCGCATTAATTATTTAAATGGACATAGCTCGAATCCCTCTGAAGTATTGTTGTTAATAATTTGTACTGTGTTGATATGTTTCTTAAGGGGGTTGGAGTTAACAACTTTTGAGAGTTAACTTGTTAATTAATATTTAGGGCTATACAATAAAGTTATTTAACAACCAATTTAATTATTTTAGAAGTAAAATAAAGTTGAAGTAAAATGATAAAACATTGTTCTTCTTATTATTTGGTACAACAAACCATTACACATACATACAACATTACAGTAGTACCCAACTGATATGGCTTACCGATGTACCTGCGCAGAAGATACATTTTCAAAGCGCGGGAAACGCTATTGGTCGGCAGCTGCCGCCATCTTAGCGCGCGCCGTGCGGAGAGGCGTTACTTGCGAGTGAGACGGAACTAACAGCTGCAGTGTATTATGAACCTTATAGTAGTGATCTAAGGTTGATTGTAAGTTTTAAGCATTCTTTCGTTAATCTTCGGGGCCATACTTTCTTTTCTGTGCGAACGAAGATTCACGACGCGCCATATAAGTTGGGTAATACTGTACTGTTCTACGAGTATAAGTGTAATCAGCTCCGTTGTCCACGTATTGATTTAACTAATGAGCTGTGATAATACATATATGGTATGTATGCACAATTTATCTTTGCAGGACACCTACCTACAAAGTAAAATTATGCACACATTATGGCATTGAAAAATATAAATAGAAAAAACAAAAAAAATCTTATGACAATGAGATATGGTAATTTGATCGGATTCAATTCGTTTTCTCAAATCTCTCTAATATTTTAATGTAGCAATTTTTATATAGATGAACTCAAATAGACTGATTCTCGTAAGGGTTGTAACAAATTTGCGGTTGATAGAACAAACGTCGTAATTGAGATAAATCAGTGGTGCGAGGTTGGAAATGTGCCCGACCTTAAATAATGATTACGTATTGTAGAGACCGCGTGAGACAAGGTTTTGTGGGCTATTTAATCGAAACACAGAGAAGCAGTTTATAAGTCGTTAGTGTTTTTCATACCACTAAAATGGCAATCAGCATAACTGATGATAAGCGGTTACCGTAGTCTATAGAAGCTTGCAACAACAAAGGTAAAACTAGCGCGTTGGCAACCCTGCATGTCTTCATGAAACCGACGCTGCTGTACTCACGTATACCTACTATTTCGATGAAGCATTTTTTTAGATATTTAAACCGGTGGCCATTAGAACAAATTCTACACAGTTACAAATCATAATAAGCAAAAATAATATTTACGAGAGAATATCAAAACAAGTAATGACTATCGTCATAGTATCGATATCGATAGATAGATTGGATTCATGACTGCAGTTGCATTGTGAATGTACGCTATATAAATTTAGGGCTGTGATCGTAGACTGAACGTTGTTCGTGATACTTATCTACTAATGAACCCGCTAGACGGATCGTCTGGTCGACTATCTTTTATTGTACTCATGAATTACATTTTCAGTCGAGCCACTTTAAAGTGCTGTGGTTAGATTAAAATAATCAATCGATATCGATGTTTTAAGAAAATTGTATTATATGAATAAGCTCTTAGGTACCTTATATTAAAGAACTAGCAATCCGCCCCGCGGTTTCACCCGCGCCCCCTTCTTTAACCCCTTAGGAGGGGAATGTCCAAAAATTCTTTCTTATTATATGCTATAAAAGGAACCAATGTAGGTATACCAACATTAAAGTTTATCGATACACTCAGTAAATCCGCCGTAAGGGGACAAGTAACGGTTTCAAATTAATCAGGCCGCGCGGTAAGTTTATTCCATACAAACTTTAACACCCCCTAAACCCCCTTTTAGGGATAGTTTCGAAAAACTAATAATGAGAAACATTATTATTTATTTAGTTAAATAATCATGCTAAGTTTCAAGTTTATAAACCCAAGATTTTTCATACAACCAAAACTCCCTCTTTTCACCCCCTTAAGGGTGGAATTTCCAAAAATCCTTCCTTATTCCTACGTTTTAAAAGGCATACAGGTTGTACGTAAAATGTCAAGTTTCTAAACTCAGCGGTTTGGGCTCTGCGTTGATCAGTCAGGCAGGACATGTATAATATATATGTATAGATACCGATGTATGTGTTCATTACTATTCTCTTATTACGTGTATAGTGTGTGTATCATATTTCAATCGATTTAGACATTTACCATTAAGTATTCAAAGCTTGTAATGTATGTCTTGTTTTGCCATTAATATTTCATTGGTATAACATTTAACATGACAAATGAGTCAAATATTTACTAGGTATGCGTTTAAACATTCATCACTAAATTGATTTAAATTTACAGAATAATATTCGTGTTAAACATTGTTGATTATAAATATAATATATTCGTGATACGTGAAAAGTGGATCACAAATTTAAAATAATGGCCAGTAAACAAAATTATTTCTGAATTGTAAATAAATGCATTGCTGCGCGTGTTACGTTACGGTGTGACGGAGGAATCGATGACAAACCGAAACTCACTACGGTACAATTTCGCAATACCTACAGCACTTGCAATGATGAATCGCGATGATGAAAGAACTAAATCGCCGATGCAGCGATACGTCACCACGGTGGACACCGCGCCGACGATCCGCTCCCAAGATCACTTCTGGTACATACATCGACCATTAGACACCTAATTAAGTTAATTTGAATATTGTATTCTTTTTATTAATAAATTAAGTTAAACTTATTGGTTTTTTTTGCATCCTTCGGCTGTAGCCTACGTAATTGGCGCAGTCGGTAGGATCTCGAGTCAGTGCGTGGCGCGAACTACAAGCGAAGATTTCCGTAATCTAGCCGAAGCAAGTCCCGCGTGGCTGACCGGCTTTCAGCCCATCGAGATCCTAGAACCTAGAGCTGCAGCCCGACGGTGTATCAAGATATCGATACCGCAGAGATACCAATAATGCGCATGTAAGTACTTTAGAATCTTTCTGGAGTTGCTTCCTTTTTCCTATAAGTCTTAAGTTAATTTTCCAAGATTTTCCACCCAAGGCAATCGAGGTCCCCTAGGCTAGAAAAAAATAATCGATTAGATTTACACGACGCAAACAGAAATATTAATTTAGGTAGTTGTAGTAATTTATTAGAATCAACTAACATGACTCAGAAAATGGATCAGATCTTAAAAGCACTCCGCCTGGTCCCGGAATTTGATGGAAACCCGCACGTGCTCACTAGATTCATAAGATTATGCGATCAATTTATTCGTGAATATTTAGAACCGGATCCAGATAACGAATTCATTAAACTTGCACTCATTAACGGTATATTAAATAAAGTAACTGGGAATGCCGCCCGGTTAATAAATTCGAATGGCATTCCGGAAAGCTGGGATGGTGTTAGAACCGCCCTTATCAATAATTTCGCGGATCAACGAGATGAGACCTCACTCTACAACGATCTCGCATTATTAACCCAAGGATCTTTGTCTCCGCAAGAATTTTACGATAGCTGTCAAAACCTTTTCAGCACTATCATGACGTATATCAGTTTACATGAAACGGTGGCAAGTACGATAGAGTCAAAAAGGGCACTTTATAAAAAGTTAAGCCTACAGGCATATTTGCGTGGCCTTAAAGACCCGTTAGGATCGCGTATTCGGTGCATGCGGCCTGATTCTATAGAAAAGGCGTTAGAATTTGTGCACGAAGAAACAAATACTGTATATATGCAGCAACGGAACGAGAACTCCGAGCGGAGATCGCAACCTCAGTCACAAATGAGCCAGGCCCCGAAATTTTCGTACGGTTCCATGCCACCAGTGGCATCTTCATCACGACCCTACGGATTTAATATGCCAGGGTTATTTAGAAATGTTCCCTTCCAACAGTTCCAGCGTCCCCTACAATCATGGAAACCAAATTTAAACCAGGTCCCTTTTAATAGAGGTCCCACGCGCACGCAGCAAATACTTGGTGCGCCGCCGCCTAACTATAGACCCCAGAGCAACGTCTTCAGACTTCCACCTAGGAATCCGCCATTTAAACCGAATAATTCGGTGCAACCAATGAGTGGCGTCAGCCATTATGTGACGAAAACTTTACCACCTAGTGGACATGATTGGACTAAGTCTGGAAACCCTCCACCAAGAAATTATTTTAAATCCAGAGAAATGAATTTCAATGAATGTTACGAGGATCAGTATGAACCATACTATTCCGATTATTACAATCATGACTGCTATGAATATCCCGAATATGTATTTGATAATGATGAACGTCAATGTCCCGATATGTATTATTCAGTCCCACCTGAAGAATCTCATGATGATGTTTCTCCTAATGAACATGAGGATTTTCAGAAGGGTACGAAATCAGAAAAACCAAAATAGAACTTAACTTACAGACCCAAAGACAATTACCATACATACAGATTTTGAGCCCTCCTATCAAGCTATTAATTGACACAGGTGCCAACCAATCTTTTATTAGCCCTGAAACTGTAAAGAAATTCTATCCTTTCTTGCCATGGAATTATGATCCCTTTGAAGTGTCTAATGTTCATGCCACTACTCGTAATGATTATTCTATAACTTTACCTTGTTTTCAGGAATTTAATGAAAATGATGACGTTACTTTTTTCATTTATAACTTTCATGATTATTTCGATGGATTGATTGGTTTGGATCTTTTAAATAAATGGGAATCGAATATAGATTTAAGAACTAAAATGCTTATAACACGTCAGGCATCTAATCCCATTATTATGTACGACTCGCGAAACTGTAATTTGTACGAAGATATAATTCCGGCACATTCATCAAAATTGATTAGAGTACCGATTAATATTCATGACGGTGATGCATTAATTCCCGAGCAATCTATATCGAACTGTATTGTAGGTGAATGCATAACTAATATCAGTAAAAATCGTGGTATTATTGAAATCTCGAATCTCACTCAGAATGACGTAATCTTTTCCATGGATCGCCCGGTTAGTGCGTCAATTTTTAATACTGAGTGCAAGCGCACTAAACAACTACCATCCTCTCGCGCAGATGACGTTTTATCTCGCTTACGTACCGATCACTTAAATATTGAGGAACGTACTAATCTTGAAACATTATGTGCCTCATACGCCGACGTATTTTATATCGAAGAGGAGGCTCTTACCTTTACTAACCGGATTAAACATCACATTCGTACAACTGATGAAGTACCAATCTATACGAAAAGTTATAGATATCCATTTATACATAGGCAGGAAGTTCGCGATCAAATAACAAAGATGCTAGATCAAGATATAATTAGGCCTTCGGAATCTGCATGGAGTTCACCTATATGGGTGGTCCCTAAAAAAGCTGATGCATCAGGCAAAAAGAAGTGGCGTCTCGTAGTAGATTTTAGAAAACTCAACGAAAAAACCATAGACGACAAATATCCGATCCCCAACATAACTGACGTTTTGGACAAATTAGGTAATTGTCACTATTTCACTACGCTAGACCTAGCTAGTGGCTTTTACCAAGTAGAAATGAACCCTGACGATATATCGAAGACCGCATTCAATGTTGAACACGGTCACTTTGAATTTTTGAGAATGCCAATGGGACTCAAGAATTCCCCATCGACATTTCAAAGAGTAATGGACAATGTTCTTAGAGGCCTACAAAACGTTATATGCCTAGTCTATTTAGATGATATAATAGTCTTTAGCACCTCATTACAGGAACACATAGACAACCTAGAAAAAGTATTCAAAAGACTGAGAGAATCGAATTTTAAAATTCAATTAGACAAGTCAGAGTTTTTAAAATTAGAGACAGCTTACTTAGGTCATATTATCAGTAAGGATGGTATTAAGCCTAACCCAGACAAGATTTCTGCGGTACAAAAATTTCCACTACCTAAAACACCTACGGAAATAAAACGTTTCCTAGGCCTATTAGGATATTATAGGAAGTTTATACCTGATTTTGCTCGTATTACAAAGCCTATGACACAATGTTTAAAGAAGGGTTCCAAAGTCACGTATAACGATTCTAACTACCTTAGTTGTTTTGAGAAATGTAAAACCTTACTAACAAACGATCCAATCCTACAATACCCTGATTTCACTAAAGAGTTTGTACTAACAACTGATGCTTCAAATTTAGCGATAGGCGCGGTGCTCTCTCAAGGGCCTATAGGCTCCGATAAACCGATTGCATATGCCTCACGAACTCTGAACACTAGTGAAATAAATTACAGTACAATCGAGAAAGAGCTTCTTGCTATAGTCTGGGCAACTAAATACTTTCGCCCATATTTATTCGGCCGTAAATTCAAGATAGTTACCGACCACAAACCCCTTCAGTGGATAATGAGTCTGAAAGAGCCAAGTTCAAGGTTAACTCGTTGGCGATTAAAGCTTAGTGAGTACAATTTCACAGTAATTTACAAACGCGGTAAATATAATGTTAACGCCGATGCTCTCTCCCGGATTGAAATTAATAATGAAGAAACAAGTTCGATGGCAGTCAATACATCTGAAAAAGCTCATTCAATTTCAGGATCATCCACACTTACAGCCCACTCTAGTGGCCACTCTGAAAAAGCACTCTCAAATTCAGGGTCTTCAACTCTTACAGTTCACTCTGATGCCGAGAACCCCATCTTAGAAGTCCCCATATCAGATGAACCTTTAAATAAATTTAACAAACAGATAAGCTTTACAATAGTAAGTAATATAAAGAAACGTGCAACAGTTACCAAGCCATTTGAAACCCATACGCGTACATCCATTCAATTATCAGAGTCAAATCTCGAGGAAGACGTTATTAATGCAATAAAAGAATACGTTAACCCCAAAGTAAAAACAGGCATAGTAATCCATCCACAAACAGCCATGTACAGAATTATACCCATTATTCAAGATAAATTTAAAAGTTCTGCAATGAATTTAATCCTTACTAAAACTGAAGTAGAGAATGTTAAAGATTATTTGCGTCAACAGGAAATTATACAAAGATATCACGAGGGTAAAACCAATCACCGTGGCATAAACGAATGTTACTTGGCTCTGTCAAGAAGGTATTATTGGCCGAAGATGAAGGAGCATATTGCAAAGTATATAAATGCTTGTAATATATGTGGCCAGGCTAAATATGATCGCAACCCTGTGAGACAGAAATTTTGTATAGTACCACCTCCTACGAAACCCTTTGAGATATTACACCTAGACTTATTCACTGCTCAAAACGAAAAATATCTTACCTTAGTAGATGCTTTTTCTAAGTATGCTCAAGCATACTATCTCCGAGATGGTACAGCGGTCAGTGTAGTCCAAGCCCTTCTAAAATTTTGCACTCACCATGGTGTCCCATTGACAATAGTGACAGACCAAGGTCCCGAGTTTACCAACCAACTCTTTGCCGAATTTGTGAAACTGCATAAAATCCAACACCATAAAATACTTGCTCATAGCCCTAATGATAATGGAATGATAGAACGTTTTCATTCCACCATCCTTGAACATTTAAGAATATTAAAATTAGAACAGAAAAGTGAATCAGTCGTAAATCTTATGCCATACGCAGTTCTTGCCTATAATAGTTCCATTCACAGTTTTACGAAGTGTAGACCTCTAGAAATTATAACTGGTCATTTTGACCCACGAGATCCAATAGATATCGATCTATCGGAACACCTACTTCAACAATATACACAGGAACATAAGAAGATGGTTGCTAAAGCGTACGCTATAATAAACGAGTCCTCTTTACATGACCGTACAGTACTTACCGAAAATAGGAATAAAGATCGTGAACCTGAAATAGATTACAACCCTGACCAATCAATCTATGTACGTAATCCTATGGCAAGTCGACAAAAATTAGCTCCTCGTTACACACATGATACAGTTTTAGCAGATCTCCCCATACATATATACACGAAAAAGAAACGCGGACCCATAGCTAAATCACGCCTGAAAAGAACACCAAAATCTTCATTGTTACAGGATACTCCTGCCGATATTGTTCTACCTGGTACGAGCGCAGGACGTAACAATTGAAACATTAGAAGATGGACCCGGTTTGCTTCCTTTTAAATTAGGCCCTACCAAAGTTATATCCCATTATCATTCTTTTCTTCAAACAATTGAACTTGACGAAATTTACAATAAAATTGAAATTGTAATATCTCAGTTAAATGAACTTAGGCCTCAACTTAATAATAAAACTCTATCATTGTATGAGCCACATATTGAATATTTGTCTGATAAGATTGAAAAGGTTTCGGAACAATTGCGTTCTTTTGAACCCAATCGTGTTAAGCGAGGACTCATCAACGGAATCGGTTCAGTCATTAAAAGCATTTCAGGAAATTTAGATTATACAGATGCTATTAAATATAATAATGCCATTAGAATTCTTCAGAATAACGAACATAAATTAGAATCTGAAATTAATAATCATATAAGTCTTACTAAAGATTGGACATTACATCACTCTAAAATTTTGGATAGCATAGTAGAGAATCAGAATAAAATAGTTTCAGTTTTAAAAGTTATTATGAATAATGATAGTACGAAGGAAACGGATTTAATTAAATATGCACATTTAGCTCAGCATTTTATAATATTAAGCGATAATATAGAATCTTTATCGGAAGAGTTATATAAGTTAGAAAATAATTTAGCTTTTATTCGTGCATCGAGCACATCTCATTCTATTCTTAGCTTAAGCTCACTTAGTAATATGATAAAGACGTTGAGAACTTTATACTCAAACCAAGAAGTTCTTGAAATAGACCTTAGGAATTATTATGATATAATTAAGTTGGGATATTATTTTATCAATAGACAGATAGTGATAGTTTTCAAAGTACCGATTGTCTCTCCTGAAATCTTCAACCTCTACAAATTATCCATTGTTCCTAATAAATACCATAAAGTCCTCATTCCAAATTCACCCTATATAGCAATTCATGGAAATGTTTCTATGTACATAGAGACAGAATGTCCGAAGATCAATCTGTGGTATCTCTGCGAAACAAAACCCAACTACAAAATTGGAATTCAACCCAACTGCGTTCCACAGTTAATCAATCAGCAGCAATTAGATTCATCATGTAAACTTAGTTCTATTATACTGACGAAAGAAGCTTTAGAACAACTGGATGATATACATTATATAATGTGTTTCCCAAATTTAACCAAAGTCCAAACTTCATGTGGTCAAGATCAATACAGAACTCTTCAAGGAAGCTATTTGGCCGTAATCCCGCATAACTGTTTACTGAGAACTTCAGAATTTACTATAATTAATACTGACAATCGTATTAAGGGACAGGTACTGAAGATAATTGGATTATCACAGATGAATAGTTATTCAAGCTCAAACGAAGAACTAAGTACCATTCAACTCAATTCTATAAATTTAGAGAGCCTGCATGATAGCAACACTAAAATATCAATGCAGACACCAGTAAAACTAGATCAAGTCACAGACCAGACTATGTATCACACTACTATACCCATGTACTTCATACTATCAAGTACATTGGTTATAATCATGATCATTGCGGCCCGCCGTTACAACTTATTCAACTGTAAGAAAAACGAATCTCCGACACTGAAACCTGAACATCAAGAACAACCACAAATGGTAAAACCTGAAAATATAGAATTGAATCCAGCAACATTTCTACTGAACGTTAAAAAATAGTTGCTGTTCTACGGGGGGAGGTGTTACGTTACGGTGTGACGGAGGAATCGATGACAAACCGAAACTCACTACGGTACAATTTCGCAATACCTACAGCACTTGCAATGATGAATCGCGATGATGAAAGAACTAAATCGCCGATGCAGCGATACGTCACCACGGTGGACACCGCGCCGACGATCCGCTCCCAAGATCACTTCTGGTACATACATCGACCATTAGACACCTAATTAAGTTAATTTGAATATTGTATTCTTTTTATTAATAAATTAAGTTAAACTTATTGGTTTTTTTTGCATCCTTCGGCTGTAGCCTACGTAATTCGCGCGCATATTTTATTTAGTTTTAGGCAGCTCGATCCGTACAATAAATACCATAAATTTAAAAACATACATTAGGAATAATGCTATCTACATTCAAAATTACACGAAGACTTTTTTTTTTTTTTCAAAAAATGTTCATATTAATAGCAATCGATAACTCAACCGCACATCCTTAGACGAAAGAAACTCCGAAGTTCATCGACGACTCGATACTTGCAGACAATGATAAGGGAAAATAATGACGTTTCACAATGACGATACTGCTACCGAGTGGCATCGAATGCGACTTCAACATAGATTGGAAATTATGTTGAAAAGGGGCTTTGGATAATTCAATGGGTCATAATATTGAAGTATGACTATAGTCTATTTCAAATAACATGAGTTCGGTGACACATGGTATTTTATTAAATTTCTCAATGGTTAATGTTCATTTCGATATAATAAAGGACTACTATGATAGAGCTAGGTTTCACGAAATATTGTGAATATTATTTCAGAGTAATCAAATGGAATTTCACTAGATATTGGTAAAAAACCCTTGACCTTGACGACTCATCCTATGTGAAATAGAGTATAGTATGTCGATAGTAACGAAGGATAGAACATTTATCTATAGGATATAATATTTAGCTCTAATATTTCGATAAAGAAATACGTTATTTCTAACTAGTTTTTGTACCGCTGTTGCATACGCGGTAATTTTTCATAGACTTTATCGTTCTGCCATTGGAACGAAAAATTGACAGTGAGACTGAAATGTAATTTATGTAAGAAACTAAGCTAGTTTTGAAAAGAGGAATTGCTGAGTTGATTGCTGAGGCTGTTCCCAGCGAATGTAAACTTCCAAACCGGTTTTAGAATCAGAATATTCGTAAGTGTGAAAAGGTATTTTTAGCCGACTTCAAAAAAAGGAGGAGGTTCTCAATTCGGTTGTATTTCTTTTTTTTATGTTTGTTACCTCATTACTCCGTCATTTATTAACCCAGGAAAGGAATTTTTTTTTATTTGAACGGATACTCTTCCCGTTTGGTCCCATTGTCATCAGATGAGGATTTGATTATTTCTTAGTGTACTTTGAAGTCGGTTTAAGTTTTTTGTAAAACAGTCCAATTATCATGATAACTATCCATGCAATAATTTGAATTGTTTTTTTTGTTATTAAGTTAATAATGAGTAAAATCATCAACAAAAACCTTAAGATTTCGATCCGCAGCATATCGAATAAAGCTGAATATTATTTTAATAGTAACAAAAAGTTGTTATTACATTTACCTTAGTCGTTTTGAGAACAAAAGATTTAAGGCTCCAACAGTGATGATATAGGATTTGATCACTCATTACAGTAAAAAAAAAATTGTTACCTTGCTGAGTTTCTTGCCGGATTCTTCTCAGTTGAAGGCCGAGTTCCGAATCGGTGGTAACTTCAGTAGATGTGACCTTCATAAGTGCCCTTCTGGGGCCTAAATTGAATAAATGGCTTTAAAATAAAAAAAAAAAGTAAAAAAAGTAATGTTTGAAAGAAAATGAAAGAAATTTATTTTTGTGACAAATAAAAAATAACAAAGAAAAACAGTTTAAAAAAAAAAATAGTTAAATATTGCCACAAAACGGTCCTCCAACTCAGCATGTTGTTGGCTATACGTAGGAATATAAATATAACCAACGATATGTTTCAAATACTTGTGATAGAAATCAACATTCCACACATTATAGTAACATATTCTATCATTATATCATATCACTAGCTTCTGCTCGCGGCTTCGCCCGCGTGGCCTACAGGGAACAAATGACATATTTTTCTACAACAATAAAACAAAGCAAAACAACTTCATCCCGCTTCGAGGGTGGAATTATTAAAAACACTGAGACACGTATACATTAATTTTTAATCTTCAGCCTAAACACAAAATTTGAAGATCCTAACTTCAAAACTGACGGACTTTCATACAAAATTTCATCCCCTAATTTACCCCCTTAGGGGTGGAATTTCGAAAAACCCTTTCTTAGATTTCATGCCTCTAGGACCAGTAGTTTAGGCTGTGTGTTGATATATCAGTCAATCAGTCAGTCAGTCAGTCAGGAATTTGAATTTTATATATATAGATTATTTTAATCCGCATAATAATTAGATATAAAAATACCGCAGCAGATAAGTACACACTAATTAAGTTATTTATTCCCCAGTTGAGAAACAGCTGATAAAGTTAGTTTAAAACGTGGTAAAGTTTAACGGCGGAAATTGCTCGGTTAGAGTTTTAAACACGCTATTTGAGAAACTACAAGTTTTTAAAACATACTCACTGGAGTATTACAGCATAACGTTACATTAGTTAAGCACTTATTACACGTTCCTATTTTTAGGATCCTAACTAGGATGGTTCTAACAAGGAAGCAGGAAGCTACTTATTACACTACACTATCTTGCTTTCTAACTAGGACGCGGCAAAGAGTATAGCAACTATACATAAAGCGGGACGGACGACTCGTAGGGATGTAACAAAGGTCGATTTAAAAAAAATATAACTATACTTACGTCGATGTTCTTCCGATGTTTTAAGTTTTTTATTATCTCAAACCGATCACACAAATTAAAATTTCAATGAATACAAATGAGCTCCTTTATGTTAAAATAAAACAAAATTGAACTTTATGTAAGTAATTACCAAGTATTAATTTATAAATAATGAAGTAGTTTCAATGTACGGATTATTTTTCTATTATTGTTTCTTGATTACTAATGACCTATACATTCATCCCTCAAAATATACGCCAAGACTTTAGAAGGGCCTTATATAATTATTTCAAAACATCGATGTTTTGAAATAATTATATATTGTACGGATTATTATTCTATTATTGTTTTATGATTACTAATGACCTATACATTCATCCCTCAAAATATACGCCAAGACTTTAGAAGCCTTATATAATTATTTCAAAACATCGATGTTTTGAAGAACAATGTTACATCCCTAAACGTCCTAAATCGGAGCGACGCGATTACACTTTCCTGTTTAAGGAAGCAGAGCGGTTGGGACCTTCCTATCTCACTACTTAGGACACTAACCGTTCTTTCTGCGATTACACGTTCCTATTTCCTAGTTAGGATCCTAAAAATAGGAACGTGTAATAAGTGCTTTAGGCAAATGTGAGAGAATAAATGGAGATTCATGGCCAGTACACCAATCCGTAAAGCACTGTTCTGTATAGTGGGTTTATATTTGCCAATTAAAGAAAATCTGGCGTTTATGGGACTTTTTACGCACATTGAGTGGGATGCAACATTAAAAATAAGTACTTTGTATGTTTATAAATAAATAATAAATATTCCTCACACACGGTCATCTGATCCCAAACTAAGCAGAGCTTGTACCAAGGGAACATATAACTGATATAATATTTATACTACTTTTTGTTTGTAAATACATACTTAATATACATAATTACATCCAGGCTCAGGACATACAGACATGTTCATGCACACACATGCATGTCCTGTGTGGGAATCGAACCCACGACCTGCGGCGCGTAAGGTGAATCTTAACCAACTGCGCCAACTGGCCCGTCAATTTATGCAAAATGTTATTGTATTATTTGTTGTACGTAGTATTTATATACTCTGAGGTATTATCATAGAGTAAGAATATTTACAGAGTGATTTTCAATATGGCGGCCGGCAACCAGTTTAATAAGCTTCACGACCATCGCCTCGGTATCTGTTATAACTACAACAGTATTAGCTATTATCAGTATATACAACAGAATTAGCTTTTTTTCGCTCTGTGGCAACACTAAGGACAACTTGTCAAATATTGTATCGTAATTTTAATTACAATTTTAATTAATATAATCCTATTATTATAGTGCTTAGGTAGATTCATCACTAAATATTTGTTACGAAAATATAAGTGGAATAAATCAATTAATGTTGTATCGCTGTTTTTGATGTTAAATCAGTGTACTAATATTTCATAGTGAGTGACTCATCGGCTCAACCGTTTTTATGGTCCAAATTCAGGCGAGTACATAGTTTATTTTGATTGTTTCACATATATGTTCTATCACACAGACTAATTAATAATATCTATAGTAATAATCCTGTTTAGTCGTTAAAATAGTCGTAAGAAAATTTACAGCTAATTGTTCATACCTGTACCTATTATTGTTTTTGTTATTACTTGCTCATTCAAACTCTATTGGTTATTTAAATACAATAACAATCCACCATGGTTGGAACGCGCAAGACCTCAGCTCGTCAGACAGAAGATAAACTGCAGCTTGTACTGCAAGAACTTAAAATTTCTAAAACCAAATGTGAGCAATTAATGACAGAACGCGATGACAGTGAAAAAGAAATGCTAGATATATTATCTATGAACAAAAAATTAAAAACTGAGATGGCAGATATGCATGTCCGGCACACAGAAGTAGCTGAACAACGGGATCAGCTTCAGAGCATTGTCGACGGGTTCAACCAATGCAGCTATGAGTTTGAAGAGGCCCTCAGCCGAGTTACTTACCTTGAGAAAGAATTATGTGAGGCCCGTAACTACATCACTCACTTAGAAAATAGTAAACGTGAAACCGAGGTAGCAGAAACCAATACACTTTTTGAGGAGTTGGTCGGACCAGCTCCGGGTTTGGTTTCTGGTGCCTCGGTCCAATGCTCAAAACCCACTGTCACAATAGATTTAACATGTGAAGATTCAATTGTTTCGAATGGTGCAGTGCGGATAATTAAATGTAGTAAAAATAAACTTAAGAAATATATAAAAATCAAAAATTTAATAAAAAAAACACAAAATCTCATTAAAAAAAATAAGATTGTATGTAATAACATTAAATTAAGGAAGGAACGTTTAAACTTAATAACAGAAGTAAATATGTGCCATGTAGACTATGAAAAAGGCATTTTTAAATATAACTCGGATACAATGCAACTCCAGGCTGAAATTATTAGTTTAAACGATAGGTTAAAGTTTTTTTCAACTAATTATGAAACTTGTCAGAAAGAGATAAATTCCTACATTCTGGCCATGAATGAGTTGGTGGAGGGGTCTAAAGCAAATGCTGATAGATTTGATTCCCTTGTAAACAATTGTAATTGTTTAAAAACTCCATCTAGCTCCTCCAAGTCCGATTGTCCAACTCCATTGTTAAATATCACAATAAATAAATGTAACACACCAAATCCTACAAAATCTTCCATCCCAAAATGTAAACAGGATTTAAATAATTTAAATAATATTGTAATGTTTAGTGATGAAATAGGAAAAAATATGGGAATATTACTTAGTCACTGCTTGGGCCAGTCTATAACTAATATGTGTATGCCCGGTGCTTCTTATAGTCAGATATTAGATAGAATTAATAGCAGTTCATTTAATAATAATACTACATTGATAATATTTATAGGAAGAAGGGGAAATGTGGACAAACAAAGTCTAATACAATACTTTAGTACACTTGCACAATTAAATGTAAAAAATATAGTTTTGTTTTCATTCCCTTTTCTTCAAAGTTTGCCACAGACTGAAAATATTTATAGACACAATTTAAATATGACATTACACACTTTGACATGTCGTCATAGTGATAAGTTTCACTTGATTGATATTAATAGTTATTTAAGTAATTTGAATTATTATTATTATTTAACAGAAGATAATTTTTATCTTCCAAAATACCACAAACGACAAATAGCAGAATCGCTATCATATTATATTAACTCAGCCAATTGTTTGGCTACTCGGACGGCTGCTTCTATTGAGCAGCACAGCTATTTACAACCATTGGAAGCTATTCCAAATAGATTGGATTCATTGGAACCTATTCCAAGTACAAGTAGTAATTTAAATTAGAACATGTGACAATAGAGGCAACCTCTAGCATTAGTCATAAGAATAATAACTATGAAATTATAAGTGTATCCTGCCCATTATCATTAGATATAAAGAGTAATAAAAAGTATAATAATAACTGTAACAAAAGTAATATTAACCTGGTACACCAGAATATACAAGGAATTAAGGGCAAGGAATTAGAACTAGAGTTATTTCTGAACTGTGATAATATTGACATTTTATGTATCACTGAACATTGGCTAAAGGCCCACCAGTTCATGTTTAACTTTAGTAAGCACCAGGTTGCTAGTTCATTCAATAGAAAAGATTCTATTCATGGTGGCTCATTAATAATAATTCAAAACAATTTGAAATTTAAGGAACGCATAGATATTCAGAGCCTATCTATTGAGCGAACTATAGAAATAGCATGTGTAGAGCTTGAGCAATTCATTGTCATGAGCGTATACAGACCCCCTACTGCAGTATTCAATTTGTTTGAAAAATGTATGGATGAAGCTTTGTGTAAACTAAATAGTATGAATAAAAATATAATAATCTGTGGAGATTTTAATATAAACTTGTTAGAGGATAATGCGATATGTAATAAACTCAAATCACTTTTTCTGTGCTACAATCTTGTAAATCTTTTTTTAGAACCAACTAGAATCACTGCCACTTCAGCAACTTGCATTGATAATATTTTTACTAACTTACAGCCAGTAACAAAGTCAATAATAAGTAAATTAAGTTCTGATCACTGTGGCCAGCTGGTCTCATTTCATATGCCAAGAAAAAAAGTGATAAAAAAAGATATTAAGTGTGTTCCTATGAGTGAAAGTCGCCTTGAAAAATTTAGAAATAACATTGTCAATAAATTACCACACGTACCTTACGATAATAAAAATGTTAATGAACTTTATAACTCAATTTTTAATTTAACCAAAAATGAGTATAATTCAATGTTTTCTTCAAAAACGGTAAAACGGAAATCTAACACGGTCTTCAATGACTGGGCGACGGTGGGAATTTATATAAGTAGGCGAAAATTGTATGAATTATATAGGGAAAAACAGTATAATCATGATGCTGTTTTTCTAAATTATGTAAGGAATTACTCAAAAACATTTAAATGCGTTTGTACTGCGGCTAAATCAATACATATAAGAAATAAAATTAAAAATAGTCAAGATAAGATCAAGATGACTTGGAAAATTATAAATAGTGAAACTGGAAAGTTCAAAGTACGTAATAATGAGTTTCAACTTATTATTAATGATAAATCAATCAAATCTGATCAAGATGTTGCTGCCGCTTTTGAGACTTTCTTCACCAATATTCCAGTTTCGACTACCAAGTCTCTTAATTCTTCTCCCACCCTCGCTGTATCTTTACTTAGGAAAAATGTAACAGAATGTACTGTTGACTTTAAATTCTCAACTGTTACTTCTAGCGATATAATTAAAGCATTCAAATCTCTAAATTTGAAAAACACTGTTGATCTATGGGGGCTTTCAGTTAAACTTATTAATTCTATAATTGATTGTATTGCACCTCATTTAGCTGTTATTTTTAATAAATGTATTGATTGTGGTGAGTTTCCTGATCTTATGAAACATAGTAAAGTAGTGCCTTTATTTAAATCCGGTAGTACATCCGACCCCACAAATTTTAGACCAATTTCCATACTACCGACATTCAGTAAAGTATTCGAGAAAATTATACTTAATCAATTGATGGTACATTTCAATAGTAATAGACTGCTTCACAGTAAACAATTTGGTTTCACTAGGGGTCGCTCAACAACCGATGCTGGTGTTGAGCTTATTCAACATATTTTTGACGCCTGGGAAAATTCACGAGACACCCTCGGTGTTTTTTGTGACTTATCCAAGGCTTTTGATTGCGTCCATCATAAAATACTGATCAGCAAATTACATCACTACGGCGTTAGAGACACTGCACTTGATCTTTTGATTTCTTACTTATGTGACAGAATTCAAAAGGTTGATGTTAATGGTAAAGTATCCCCTGGGTCATCAGTAACTATGGGTGTACCACAAGGTTCTATCCTTGGACCTTTTCTATTTCTCATTTACATCAACGACTTACCATATCTTGTAGAAAAAAAACATGAGATAGTATTGTTTGCTGATGACACTTCACTTCTTTACAAAGTGAATAGACATGATTTTAATTCTGACGATGTGAACAATGCTCTTTCTGAAGTCGTTGATTGGTTTACTATCAATAATTTATTGCTAAATGAGAAAAAAACAAAATGTATCAGATTCAGTCTACCCAATGTGAGACATTCGGACACAAATATTGTAATTAAAGGCGAAAAACTGGATCTTGTTGAAACAACTGTATTTTTAGGTATCACTTTAGATAATAAGATACAATGGAGCCCTCACATTTGTAAATTGGTGGATAGACTTAGTTCTGCAGCTTATGCAGTGAGAAAAATTCGCGCTCTCACTGACGAATCTACGGCAAAATTAGTTTATTTCAGTTACTTTCACAGTTTGATGTCTTACGGTATCCTCCTCTGGGGTAGTGGTGCCGAAATCAATAGAATTTTTATACTGCAGAAGAAGGCTGTCCGCGCAATATATAAAATAAGGCCTAGAGATTCTTTGAGAGACAAGTTTAAATCTATTAATATAATGACAGTGTCGTCACAGTACATATATGAAAATCTTATTCATGTGAGGAAAAACTTAAATAACTTTCCTAAGAATAGTGACACTCATAGTTTGAACACTAGAAATAAGCACAAACTTGCTGTACCTTTAACTCGGCTCAGCAAAGTCCTTAACTCTTTCAAGGGGCAATGTATACGTTTCTATAATAAAGTACCCAAAGAAATCCAAGAGCTACCTATACATAGATTCAAAAAGATAGTTAAACAAAAGTTATGCACGAAAGGGTACTATAAAGTTTCTGATTTTGTAGATGACAAGAATGCATTTGAATGAATTGTTCGCTTCGCAGGCTATTGTTATATATATTTTGTAATTGTAATACTTCTATTCACATATTTAAAAAAAAAAGACTTGCTGAGTTTCTTGCCGGAGTCTTCTCAGTTCAAGTTGTATTTGGAACCGGTGTAGAGCCATTTGTTAACGTTCACAAGTGCCCTATCAGGGCCTAAATTGAATAAATGCTTTTTGAATTTGAATTTTTGAATTTGAATTGAATTTGAATTTATCACTTTGTTGCCAGAGTCTTCTCAATTTCAGTGTATACCAGCGGTAGAGTTTACTATACGTTCATAAGTGCCTTATCAGGGCCTAAACCAACTATATCTATGTATTCACGATATCATTGGCCTAAACTGAGTAATATTAATGTATCGGGACTATTTGCGCACATACTAATAATATTATTATCAAAATACACTTTTCATATTTCATTAAGAGAAAATATAAAAGAAAAAAAACACTTAAATCATCATGACAAGTCTAAAAATAAACATAATTTGAAAATATTATGTAGCTTAAGAGCACATATTAAAATAATATATTAATTAAAGGGTGAGCATTGAATTAATTATTGTTGGCTTGGAAGGCGGGGGTGCAAGGGTGCGAGCGCAGCCGGAAGGTACGAAAGAGATGTGGCTAAGATTTATGCCTTGAGTACACCCATCACCCCAACAAGCCCAGCGGGTTTTGATGAGCACAAGTTATAAGCTTCATATTTTTTTATTAATTAATTTATAGATACGCTATATGTTAGAATAGAATATGTATTTGCCAAAACATGTGTCAAAATATGCAGATGATCATACATTCAACAGTTACAGACATGTTTTACCGGGGAGCCGGTGTGCAAAATTTTTTGGTAGGTAGGTATGTGGGTAAAATTCATTAATTGTAATTGTATTAAATAATATAGTTAAAGCTGTTTAATATTTTATAAGTAATTACTAATTACGAACGCTGAATGTACTTATGGAAATTATCAAAATATTGAGTCAGTCCCATGCCACTTCTGGGGCACCAGTTTATCTAATTAACCTAGACCTAGTAGATTTTTTTGTTGTAAATTCTACATACATGAGGGTGTGATGATATTTTGTACAGCTTTGTAAGTTCAGACAAGTGTAAATATTGAGTTCTAATAATAATAATAAATTTATTTCACTAAAAATACAAGCTAATTTTTTATTTATTTTTTTACTGTTTATAGGCCTGTGTTTGACCGCAATCTCACCATGGTAAGTAATGATGCGGCCGAAGTTGGTAAGCACACAAAGCCTAGAAGGAAATGGCTCTCAAGTGCAGCTATCGGAACACACCGAAAGGTGCTTGGCGACAGATTTTTAACTTGAGGGTGGTAGCCAGCCAGGCGGGTACTACAAAGCACCCTACCACCGTGCTATGGTTTCCTCACGATGTTTTCCTTCACCGAAAGCTCAAGCTCATTGTAGGATTCGAACCCGGGACCTTCATCTCGGTATCCGACGTACTCATACATAAAAAATTATAAAAACATACATAGCCTAAAAACACTTGTTATCTACTCAGGCATAAATTACATGCAGAACCTACACTAAGATAAAGAATCTTGTGTCGTAGGTTATTGCTAGGCTTGTGTCATAGTTCTGTACTAAGAACACGTAGCGACATCTATCAGCCACACATAAACAAGTTATTTAAAACGCCCCTCGCTATACAATTACACCAACGCCGTTGTAAAGGATCTGGATTCATTAATTAGTATCTACGTTTATAAACACACGTACGCTACCTTTGATGTACTGATCCACGTAACAGGTGGCAACAGATGGTCTGAAGATAAAAGGATGATATCATTCACGACGTCTAATTATAAATATTAAATTAAGTACATTTGTTATCTTAAAGCCTTTTACAGTCGATTGGATTTAATAAATTCGTATTTTTTTTTTATTTGAAATTAGGTACCGGTTACCATCGTGATTTTTTATGAAATTACCAATTATTTCAATAGCAAACGTTGCGCTAAACAAGCAGATGGTAAGCGGTTACCGTAGTCTTTATCTTTTAAGAACCTAATGTCTTTTTTGTACATATATGATTATTGTTCCTTTCAATAAAATAAATTATTTTGCGACTCACGCGTTACCGATCTTTCCTCTCTCCCCGGTATTAGTACCATTGAATATTCTGTGTCCCCGGTGAGCACAAGTGACCTTACTCACGCACAGGAACACAACATTTTGCTGCATCAGTTATTTGGCTGTGGTATTCTGTAAAGATACATCTCAACTGAGGAAGTACCTCCATACTTCCCTAGTCGAGCTGCCCTTTGAGCGAAAAGCACGTTATGCTCTACCAAACTTAAATAATCCATTCGTTAAAATTTTCCGCTGTGAAATTGTCTACCAATAATTGCGCAAAGTATTTATTCCTTTTAATATGAGTTAAAAATTCAATCATGCGTAGAATTAAAATAATTACAGCGGCAAACGTTAGCGTATTGTATATTGTAAATTATTCTTAACTTATTAATTTCATTTTGAAAATATCACCAGCACTTATTCTTCTACGTTATTACAATACCAAGAAATAAAATGTATGACTAATAAGAATAAGAATATGTTTATTTTCAAACATAATATAAAAACGTCAAAAAAGCAAAAAATAAAAAATATATAAACATGTCTGACAAATGGTAGCAAACTCAGCATAATGCGAGGGTGCACTGTCGTACACACAAGCGCTGATTTTCAGTTTGCCCCAATATATAAATAATATGAATAAATAAAATATAAAACTAAATTATACTATGCTCCGTGCCTATTTCAATAATATTTTAATAAAAACAATAATTATTTAATGGTGAATTTTAAATAATTAATGATCAATGCCTTACGCTATGTTACTGTCTTTATAGACCGAGAGATCCTGGCACAAATTTCCTGGTCATTTGTACCAGTATGACGACCCTTCAGAGTTCTAATTACGTAAAGACGAAAAGGAAAATGATTGTTATAGCACTGGTACCGGCGGTGGCTCAAACGCTTGGGCGTTTATATATCCAAAAATCTTCAAGAGTCTTTTCACCAGGAAAATCAACAATAGCCGTAGTAAAAAACCGGCAAAAAATACCTACATAGAGATAAATAAAATGAGAGGGAATGACACCAAAACGAACATCGTAGTTGAAGGGCGCACTATGCAATGGATCGAACGTAAAACAAGAATAATATATTTGATGAAACGGTGTTATGGTTCTCTAGGTTTTTTTTATTCGGTTAATTTGGTAAAAAATTAAGACGCATACATATCAAATTGATAAACAACCCTCTTGTTACGTTCAGAAAAATTAGGTATTTCAGTAATGTCTAATCACTTCTACGAAATCGGGAGGCTTTCCCATTATTGTTACTACATTTTATGTAAATAAAATCTCATCATTATATTTATGAACCGTAACACTGATCACTCGAAAGGGGTAGCCATTACCGTAAAATAGACTGTTAGATGATCGTAATAAGACTACAAATTATTGTTTAGTAGTTATTTCTACATTCTTAGGTAAGAAACAAGAAGCGTGATTGAGATAAAAAGCATAAGATTTGTCTTTTTTAAGTTTAAGGCGGCCCTCTGAGGCCGGCGCAACTTCAACGCAAGCATAGTCTAAAAGTTTGTAGTTTCATCCAACGTAATGTTTGACTGCGAAAAAAGAGAGACAGCATCGGAGGCGTCAGTTATCAGTCGGTAAATTCCGCAGATCACTCGCGGCCGCTTCGCTAGGTCGTCATTCATGATTTCGCATATCATAAAACTTGTTCCAGGCGTGTACTTCTTGTGAAAAAATCTTACAAGTTTGTGAAAAAAAAGTTAGTTATTTAAAATCTCCAATACATTTGCAAGCCTGGTCTAAATGTTCTCTTTACTTTTAAAATGTATAGGTACATTAGATATGGCCAAAGTTCAGGTAAAATTTGAGCAAAAACGCTGTTTTTCGGAGGCTTTTACTGAATTTGTTTCACACTTTTTTTTAATTTCGCCTAGATACACGGCTAGATATAGTGCCCAAGATACTAAGTTGTTCAAAACATCTAACGAAAAATGTTTAACAACGCCATAATAAGTACAGAGGTTTTGTATGAAAAGTATGGCAAATTGAGTGCTCTTAAGAGTTGATTTTCAAATAGTATTAAGAACTTATTTGTTCTTCTGTTTCTATTTATATAAAATCTTGCCATGTATCTGGCCAATGTTGAGAGGACCACAAAATCTAGAAGGAATCACCAAAATAGAGGCATAGCGACATTTTCAACTTGAGTGTGGTAGCTAGGCAGCTGGGTACTACAAACTACCCTTCAGTGCTATGGTTTCCTCACATTGTATCACCGGATATTTTTGCTTTTTATTCCATTTTTTTTTCTCAATCGTTTTTGCCAATCTTACTATTGACGGAACTCTAAAAACTCGTTGTACTTTTTAAGCCTCTTGTTTCGACATGGATCCGTTGAAACAGGCCCGGGATCCGGCCTTGTTAGTTCAGTATACACGATAGGGGAACAAACCTATTTGTTCGTGTTCCTTGTTAATCTCAACGGTGCACTTGTTTTTACAATATCCTGTGGAAATATCCTATATTAAATGCTTATAAAAATACCACTCAGCTATAATAAAAATCCCTTACATAGATCGAACACAAAAATACACTGAGGAGCATTAAAAAAGCCAATTAATTAGTGCTTAAGTCATAAAGCTCTTTCTCCTTACTCGTTCTTTAATTAATTAAATTATTATTTTTTGTTTCTATTTGGTGTGTGTGTCTACGCGCGGGATGCGGGGACAAGCAGCGGCGAGGAGGGGGCGGGCGGCACGTAGCCGACATCGACACTGCATCAACGAGCGGCTCCCACGACGCCCGCGTCCGATTTCACTTGCATTATTAATTCTCTTTAAATCAGTTAATAAACCTTATATACATACAGTCCGCTTAATTATTGAAGACCTTCAGAACCAAACATTGATCCGGCTCGAAGGACTATTATTTTTTTACAAATATAAAAAAGTAGTATATTGTATTATAACAGTTTCTGGTTTCCATAGTACAATCTCTGCTTAGAGTGAGATGCATTACCCAAGATATTTATTTATAAAGAAAACCGCAGACGATAGGGGCAACAAAATCTTGATTCCCATTGAAAATTGAATGTTACACAAAAGCACCATTTAGAAAGCTCTACTAACTCACAATGTAACTTTAAAAAGAAGAAAACAATATCACTTAATGGAGGAAAAGCGCGGGGCATTGTGAACAAAATAAACGAGCAATTTTACGATTACCCCCGACTACACGACTCTTAAGCCCCATTGAATGGGAGCAAGAATCAAGAAACACTGACAAACCCTCCGGCTACAAAAGAAAGTCATTGAAAAAATGAAGAGAACCAGCCAAAGTACCCCTCGTTATGCAAATGAAAACATCTTTTATCCATCCCCATTAGACGTTGGTACAAAGAATTATTTGTAATTTGCAAACAGGATCTTTTCCAATTTGTCTAGCGGATCCACCGGATCCACTATGCTGCTTTTTCCATACTAATGGCTGGACATATTTTCGCATTACATTCCTGTTTCTAAGGTCGTATGATAAATGTGATGCTGTTTTATAACTTTGAATTACTCGCAAAAACACATTTGTACTTTGAGGGAAATGAAATGCGAGGTCATTAATATCTCGTTGAGCGAAAGGTGAGGTTTTTAGACAATGTTGTAAATTTCTTTTATTTTAAAATAATGAGATCATAGAAATAAGTAATTAAACAGCAGTAATGGTACATTTATAATTCTTAATTGTGATTGATATGAATAAAAACCGACCAAGCGATTCATATATTAATTTAATGAATATTTCATAAATGAATCTTTATTTCAAATAAACTTTATTTAAGGCGATAATAGCTCAGTGGTAGTGACGTCGGATACCACGACGAAGGTCCTGGGTTCGAATCCTACAATGAGCTTGAGCTTTCGGTGAAGGAAAACATCGTGAGGAAACCATAGCACGGTGGTAGGGTACCTTGTAGTACCCATCTGGCTGGCTACCACTCTCAAGTTGAAAATCTGTCGCTAAGCACCTATCAGTGTGTCCCGACAGCTGCACTTGAGAGCCAGTTCCTTCTAGGCTTTGTGTGCTTACCACCTTCGGCCACATCATCACTTACCATGATGAGATTGTGGTCGAACACAACCTATACACAGTAAAAAAAACATTATCTTTTTATATTTTAATCATCTTTTGATCAAAACAGTATGCGAATAAAAAAAACACTACCATTTTACAGGCAGAGCTAAATAATACTTTCAGAACTACCCTATAGCTTATGTGTTAATTCATAGTCAACTTAAAACTCCCGGACCCTTAATAGTTTCAGAGAAAAAGAACATCAAAAATGTTCATGCTCACCCCTGAAATTAGTAAACAACCACTCGGTCCCATTCAATCAACAGGGTTGCAGCTTACATTCCTTTATTAGGTTTGGTATTTCAAAAAAATATATTTGTATTTCAATTCAATATTTTTACAGGCTACTCTTTATACCTACATGCATTTCATTGAATATTCATCCGATCATGTTACACGCTGTATATGGGAAGTACCCAATATTTTTTTTACCTACTATTTTATTTGATAACTGTTTGCGACATAGATTTCAGACTGATATCACGGTAACATGGCAGTTTCAGGTGGATGGATGGATAGTCATGATGAAACAAAGGTTCCTAGTGTAACTGTGGAACCCTAAAATGGTACTTTGATGATAAAGTAAGGATGATAGAAATTGACACACAAAGACAGACACACACACATTGACAGAAAAGTCACATGACTGAATTTAATTTGCTATTAATAAAAAGCAATTGTTTTTTTAGTTTGATTGCGGAATTTAATGGAAAGTCCCTTGGTTCTCTATTGATAGTAAAATCATTTATTGCTAATATTTTAGTATGTACCTGCCATATAAAAATAATGTATGATTATCATTTGCCTTGGGCTTAAATTATTTTTAGGGAGACAGTTAAATGTTTAGCGATTAGATAATAGTAGAATATTTTCGGTTCTTAACTCAAAAGGTCATCGCCCACTATGTCAGCACCGCTCCATCGCAGCAACGCCTCAGCATTTACCTTGCCATGCAAGTGAGGCCTTTAAATCGTATGCGTTAAAGTAAATTTTACAATGACTATATAAAATAGTGGACGCCTCGCGGCAAGCGCGTTTGCCGCTAGAAGCCACTAGTCCTGCTGACCACTCGCTTCCAGCGAGCGGTCTGCTCCCTTGCTGCGTGACGCCAGCAAGCGGTATCTTGCCATAGCCGCGCTACCAATTTCACCGGCGCCGCGCCGCCCGCGAGCTGCCACCTCCCGTGAAAGTGACCGATGAACTTAAAGGTCATCGCTAACTATATCAGCACCGCTCCATCGCAGCAACGCGAACGGCCCGGCGCCGCCTCAACTCAATCCAATCACTAGCTGCCAGCGCGGCGCCTGTGAGGTGGCAGCTCGTCGGTGAAATTGGTGGCGCAGCGGCTAGTCGCTAGAAGCGTGTGGTCAGTAGGCCTAGTGGCTTGCCGCGAGTCGTCAACTATTTTATCTAGTCATTATAAAATTAACTTTAACCTCAGAGTATATAAATACTACGTACAACAGAGAGACAGCTCCCATACTTCAAAAGTTACCACCATAACTCGCGCAAGTACAGCGCCGGTGGCGAGATTGGGGTACTAATTCCTATTCTAGGTTTGTAAGTGACTACAGCAATGTTTGTTTTTCAGTAAATGACAACAGATGACACTGTTGAAAGAATTTAATTTTAAAGAACAATGGGCACATTTGTATTTTTTTTGTTTTTGTATAAGAGAGGTAGAGTGTAGAATTTACTCGCACAAAGGCTTTTTCCCTAACTACTCCATACTTTTGTTCAAAAAAGATAAGAATTCCATACATTAAGTCCTAAACTAATCTAAAGAATTATTATTATGTTATTCAATTCTAAAAATACTGATTTTAAGTTGCATCTTACTCCACGGGTAATTGAGACAATTCCCATAATATTATATTGTTCATCAACAATTCGCAAACTCCTCCATCGAAATTATCGAATTATTACTAAATATTAAGTTGCATTATACCACATAAGATGTTATGAAGAAGTCACAGTATTTATAAGTATAATAACATAATGCTTATTGAACTTTCCCTTATATTGTCCTAGCTTCCGCCCCGTGGTTTCACCCGCGTTCCCGAGGGATATATTATTTTCCCGGGATAAAAAGTATTATATGTATATGTTAATCCAGAATTTTTGTTATAATTTTTTTTGTTATATGTAAACCCAAGTTATATGAAGTTTATCCAGAATACGTTCTATCTGTATACCAAATTTCATCCAAATCCGTTCAGATGAATGAATCTAAGCTTGTTTTAAAAAGAGTAATTACAGATTTTATTTCCGGCTCTTCTCAGCAAATGCAACCTTCCGAACCGGTAGTATTAGAGGCAGACTTTCCATAATTGCCTGTGAAGGTCTATTTGAATAAATGATTTTGAATTTTGAGATGTTGACTCATGATTGAGGGACAAACATCCAAACCCACAAAATTTCACGTTTATAATATTTGTGAGATGAGATTAGAGTGACTAGATTTACTCGCTATTCCCGAAATCTGTCTCAGGTCACTCAAAAATAAATTTTATTCAAATATAATACTAGGATAACATAAGCTTGAAAGAGTTCTCTCTAATACCTCCAACAAAATTGGTAAAAAATCCTGGTCCCATTTTTTCCCAAGTTTAAAATATATATACAGGATATCCAGACGGGCGTCGAGCGCCACTCATTACATCTACACTAATAGTGTTAGTGTAGAGGATTTCGATAATTTTGCTAGCAGTGGAAAAAATAGGCGACCCAGCGATATATTACAATAGTTTTTATAAACAAAAAAATACAATAGAAAATACCATAAATTAATCTAACAAAGTAGTTTTCAACAGTTAGTGTAGATGTTAATAGAGATAATCTACAAAAATACAAATCTTTTTTGTATTTTTGTTTGTAATGAATAAACTCAAAAACCAATGGAACGATTTAAAAAACTTTCACCAGTCGAATCATATTGTTATTTATCACTGAGTGACATAGGATATATATTTTTTGAAATTGGGAAGCCTGCGAAATTTCCAAAAGACCTTGTTTGAAACTGCAGAATGAAAATATAGTAATTTATATTTGCACACGAATTTCCGATCACTTTGGTGAGAATATTCCATTTTGTTCGTACGCCTACTTGAGGGCGCCAGGGTATTGCTTGCACCCGGGCGCTATATAGGCTAGAGCCAGCCCTGATTAGGGAACGATTAAAAATAGGTCAAGATAGCAATTTCTAAATCTACTATAAGTTTTAAAAATCACTTTAATACCGAGCAAACGCATCGTCTCCGTTTCAGCTTGGACAAAAATTCTTTCGTATGTTTGTCCAGGTCGCATTTCTCAACCGATTCTCCAGAAATTTTGTGAGCAAGTTCAGTGACTAACGAATGGCTTTAATCCTTTTGTCCATATAAAAGACTTATTAATTAAGTTGTTCTTATTTGATATTTTGTTGAATAAATGAAACCACGATAACTTTCCAGCACTAGATACAGATTTAACCCCATAAAAACAAATGAAATACAATTGGGACGAAACTGCCCATTGTACTTTAAAAAAAAAACGTAGTAGATTTCAAAATATTTAGACTCTGCTTATTAGAAACAGGTTATTATTAGATTTATTTTATTATTATTTGATTGTTTTGGTTTTAGACGATGAAATGAAATAAAAATTATCGACGCTTAGGCCATCTATGTAAGGTCGAAAGATTTAAATAAAATTGCATAAATTGTAAATATTAAAAATACGAGTTTTAAGCATTAATTTAATTAAATTATGTAAATAATTATCATCAAATTCTATTTCCTTGCAATAAAGCTCAATAAAAAGTAATTTAAAAGCGTTTTGACTAAGAAATAATTTTCAATCAGTCCATACGATGTTTGTAGCGACATCTTTACGTGTGAATTCTACACTAATTATAAAATGTATGTGATTGACCAGACATGCTTTAACGCATACTATTTAAAGGCCTCACTTGCATAGCAAGGTAAGCTGAGGCGTAGCCGTGCTGTTATACTGAGCGAAGACCTTAACATGTGAAAAAGTATTTTCCCAGATCTGAAACAAATACATCAATCTAAATCGATTTATTACCCCCAGCCATTTTTTTATTAAACTTTATTTCATGGAAACTTGACCATTCTTATATAGTCCCGAATCAAAAAGTTAAAAAGAAACCCTCATGGAGCCACTCCGTCCGTCTGTCAGCAGTATGTATGGTTCAAACCAAGAAAAATATGTCGATGAGCGAGTCGACTCGCACTTGGTGGGATTTTTATTCATTTTATTATTCGCTCTAGAAGTAAACTGGCCATGATCCTGAGTCATGAGTGAGCGACCATAGAGAGAGAAAGAGTAGGTTGGAGATATATATTGGTTTTTTTAAGTATTTCTTGTCATTTTAAGATAGTCTATTATATTTCCTACGAATTATATATAATATCTCGTATTCCATATTATTTCTGGTAACATCATTACAAAATCAATTAATGTGAAATATCTCCGTTTGGGATTTGTAAGTAACAAGATAAGATACCGTTGTAATAATGATTCATTGCAGAATAGATATTGTGTTTTTTATCGCCAGCAATTTATTTCCTGATAACAGGTTTTGGACATTGATCATATGAAAAAAATTGAAGCAGCAATATGTTCATAATAAATTCTAATAATAATCTACCAGTTCGAATAAGGTTCGAATAAATGAAAAGAGCAAAGGCAACGGTTCCGTCTAGAGATCAGTGCTCCCAGGAAAGTATAACTTGGTTGGTACGTAACAAAATAAATAAATTTAATATATATTTTAGGATTTGCTGCACAACCTTGGTAATAATAATTCATCAGATATTATTTTCTTTTCACCATATTATTATGTTTTTCTGATACACAGTTTTGGACAAGAAAATAAAATAAAATTTCTATATAAATAAATAATAAAAAAAAACCTTATAACATTTTCATTTTATGTACCCAAACATCTATGGAAAGGAGCATATTGAAGCTTAGGAAAATAGACAAAGTAAAGAATACACATATAAGAAAAAAAACAAAACTAACTGACGCTCTCACACATGCACTCAAACTTAAATGGAGGTGGGCTGGACACATCGCACGTTACAATGATAATAGAAACCACACGATGGAAAGGTCCACAGGGAAAGAGGAATGTCGGTAGACCTGTAAAACGGTGGGCTGATGATATTAGCCAGATGTCAGGAAACGACTGGACATATACAGGCAAGGACAGGGATTTGTGGAAAAAGCTAGAGGAGGCCTTTACCCAAAAAGGGGTCCATATTTCAACAACAAAAATAAAAGACTAAGTAAATCTAATAATAATATTTGAAATGTAACTTAGAAATATGGAATAAAATGGCTTTTTATTATTTTATTTATTTATTTATAACATTTTCAGAAGCTCATACATTCAACATTTATAGGTCTATCTATCCCTCACACTCCCCTAATAACAGGGAGTATAAAACACAAAATATTATTATTTCTTGCCGGTTCTGCTCAACCGGTGGTAACTTCATTAGCTTCGATCTAAATAAGTTTCTCGGACCTAAACTGAATATATGTATATTATGACTTTGAATATAACTTTGATTCAGATCATCGTCTACATGAAGAACTAATTGTTTCTCTTGAACATAGAGGACAGATGATGATAACATTAAGTCAGTTACAGCCGGGCAATCGCGTATCTTTGGTTGTAGTCATAAGTGCCTGTGAAGGCCTATTTGAATGAAAAAATGATATCATTTTATTTCATTACATTAATCGTAACGAATGCGGTAAGACGAAGTCCATTGGTAGGCCCCGTTTGGATGTAATTCATAAATGTTGTTCGTTACGATTACCACTTAAGATACGTGGTAGAGCCCCAGGTTGGCAGCTGCAAACACCGTTTTTTTTTTTTTTTTTCAATTTAAGTAAGTAAGTTTTTGAAGTCTTTTATGTACAAGTTACGTAGTAACTATTTAGTAATCTGTCGTACAAGTTCACAAACGAAAGAGAAAGAAGTAGTGTCGCGGCGACACAGTGTCGCTGGCTGATGCTGCCTACGGTCGGCTACAAACCAGCAATTTTAAGATTCATATGAAAACATGTTCAATAAAAAATGGCAAGCAAAATATTATTGTTCTCGAAAATCAACGGTCACATAGACTTGTATTTTGCAATAATTGTCACTTTACGAGTGAGTGTGTTGAAAAATTAATTAACGCTACAAAACAGCTGAGCAAATTTATATAGTGTAATGGTAAAATAAACCTTATTGCCTACATCATGAAAAAGCATATCCGTCACAATTTACACCCTCGCTTCAGTCAGACAAAGACATACACTGAAGCTAGTTCAAAAAACGTATTATCATACCCCTGAGATAAGGCTCTGTGATCCTCTAAACATTTAATTAATCTATATATATCAGGCGTCCGAGCGATATCTACCAAATCGTGTGATAAAAATTGGCGATTTCACTTATATTTCAGTCAGTAGTTGTCGCGACGAGGCGTTATCGTAATATTTGTTAACAGTTCGTATGGTGGGTACGCCGCGCGAGTGTTTAGTGCCTATGTTTATGTCCAACAAACGATCTAAGAAAAACGATTCTGACAATCCATTCTTGCAATGGTTAGTGGAGATAACGCTATGAAGGAGGCAAGTTTATTTAATATTTTGTATTATATTAATGTATTGTTTAAAAATATATCGTAGTCTGGCTAAAGAAATACATTCGAATTATTTCAATAATACACAATAGTAATATTTTATACGTAATAGAGTATTCCATGTATTTCAGACAAATTTTGCCTTGTTTTAACTGACTTCAAAAAAGGAGGAGGTTCTTGATTAGTTTGTTTTTTTTTTATGTTTGTTACCTCAAACTCCGTAATTTATTAAACGATTTGGAAAATTATTTTTTTGTTTGGAAGAGTAAACTTCCCGTTTGGTTCAATTGTCATCAGGTCAGGATTTGATTACTTCTTAGTGTACTTTGAAGTCTACTTACATCTATAGTGTTTTTTATCAGATATAAATTATTAAATTCATTGAATTTTTTGCCATTAAATCCTATCGGTCCTTATGCAGTATTATTTAGTAGAATTTTAATGATAAGCATTAACAAAATAATGTATAATTTACTAAAAATGCCTATTATGTATCAAATGAAAATAATATAAATTGGATTTATATCTATACAAATAATGCTCACGTATTATAGTAATATACAGTGTGGCCGCCTAGATAATGCGTTTATGTTACCTGTAAAAAACCTTACAAGGAAACGGTCTCACGTGAAGTAAAAAGTTGCGATGTAGAAACTCAATTAGGTGCTACTTTGAAGTCAGTGAAAAAGATCTGCGGTATCCATAGATCCCACCAAAAATATTTTTATGTAAAATGTTGCCAAGACATATGGCTCGTACTGTCAAAAAGTTTTCAGATCTCATGTAGAGCCAAGCTTATAACTCTACATGCACTTACTCTACAAGCCCTAACTTCACAAACTCTACACCTTAGTCAAAATATGTGGCTTGGCCGTTTCGCTACCGTCACATGGGAGTAAGGTGAAAAATGTATTCACTGTTCATTACTTTTTTGTTATTCAATAGTTCTTATTTATATACAGGGTGTTGTTTTGGTCGGCGACAAGCGACCCAGGAGCGGTAGTACAAAATATATATTCCCCAAAAATGGACTTAATTCCATTAAATACTGTAAATATGTTGAGAAATACCTTATTCAATTTGAAATAAAATTACCGCAAAGTATGGTTACTAGGCACATGCACATTCTAGAGCTAGGCGCAAGCCACCATCGCCCCACCCCTTTACTCCCTCGTACTCCCGTTGAGTATTATGTCTACATTTTAGCTTATTACATGATTTTCATAATTTTAATTTTTTTATTTTTATTATTAAAAAAATATAAAGTATTTTTTTTATATTTTTTTAGCACCAGTATCATTTGTATTATCGACCCTGAGTCGCTCGTCGCTGACCAAAACAACTACCTGTATAAAACGGCCAAGCCACATATTTTGACTAAGTGTAGAGTTCCAAGTTATGAAGGTTCAAAAAAACGACGAAGCGCTTCGAGAAAAGGTAGGTAGTGCCCTTTCGCTTCGCTTGACTGTCTTGGCGGGGGGCACTCCCGTGCCCCCAGATTCCCAACATTTACCTAGAATATGAGATTTCCTATGAATACCATTTTACTTTTTCATTAATCGATGAAGTCGGTAAACAAGCATGAGGCCAGCCTGATGGTAATCGGTTACCGTAGCCATATGAACGCTTGGAACACAGGAGGCATCACTCACGCGTTACCAACCTTTCCCCCTCCCAAAAGAGCTCTGGCAACTTTGTTGATATTATGGTCAAACACGAATCTATACATCAGTGTTTTTCAATCTGTGGTTCGAAACCTTAGTCGGGGGAATGAAAAAGGCAAGGTAGACTTCGCACAAGCGGGCGTCAAACTGTAAAGGTATCAAAATAAAGAAAATCATTATCGTAGTCTTTTAATTTATAAATTCTTTGTCTGTCTGACATGAGGGTCGCCAGAATTTTTCAACCTGTAAGGGGGTCGCGAAATCAACAAGATTGAAAAACACTGCTCAAATTGTTAATTATTTTCTAATCAAATAAAAGTTTATTGAGTAAATAAAATACCTCAAGTGGTTAACAAAGAGTTACACGTTACTATCAGTCATATAAGAGTTGTTTATGTATTTAGAGAACAATAGAACAATTGTGTACACTAATCCCATACCAACCATTAAACGAGCAATAATTGTATATAATATGTATATGTGTTTTGAGATCTCGACCTAGCTAGTTGAAATGTATACCAGATACTGAGGTCTATAGTCCCTATTAGGTGTATAAAAATCAAGGTCCTGAGTCAACACGATAAAAATATATGGACAAATTTAGATTTTCGCGAAAACTTGCAAGTGCCAAGATTTACCTTAATTTTCAACTTTTTTTTATTTTTCGGAATTTTTCCTTTACCTTGCTTTTAACCAAAATTGACAATTCTAGGTCAACCGGAAGTACTCTATAGGTTTTGGGTCGAAAACCTATATGGTAGTTCCCGTTGATCTAGAATCACAAAATTTGGCAAAAAGCAAGGTCTTACAGCACAAGTAAAGGGCAAATTCCAAAAAATAAAAAAAGTCGAATATTACGGATAATTTTGGTACTTTTAAATTTTGCGCCTACTATTAATTTCACAGTCAATGTGAGTAATGTTACATTATTATTATTAGTATACGGAACCCTCCGTGTGCGAGTCCGACTCGTACTTGGCCGGTTTTATTTTTTGTATACCGAGCAAATCTCGGTCAATCAGGTACTAATAAGAATAACGTGTGGCGGGTCTATCACTTCCCTCCAATATGGCGAGGAAGTCGATGGCGGCCACACGCGTCATACTTGTGAACAGGTTCTGCTTGTGGGAGCAGGTCTACTTTGTTTGTAGCTTTGCCGCTGCGCTGGGGCACGCAATTGTTGTTAGTGCGATTAGAATGTAAATAAATATTATGTATTAACTGCTTACCATCAGGCGGGCCGTATGCTTGTTTGCCGCCTTAGTGGTATAAAAAAAAAAGTTATGAATCTAAGCTTGTTTTGAAAAGAGTAACCGCTGAGTTTATTGCCGGCTCTTCTCAGCAAATGCAACCTTCCGAACCGGTATTAGAGTATTAGAATCAGACTTTTCATAAGTGCCTGCGAAGGTTTATTAGAATAAATGATTTTGATTTTTTTTTTAATAACTGTAAGGAATTTTCTGTATACCTAACACTTTTCATAAACTTAACCCTGAATACATGATGTTACATTTATACGGCACCCTAAAAATTACTGTATGACAAACCAAACACGTTCCTAGTTACACGTGGCATAGATATATATTATATGATCATTTAATTCCAAGATATAACAGTATTTATGTTAAATAAAGTGTATGAGTGTACCTATCCTTTAATTAAAATGCATGTATAATCAGAGCGCTATAATTGAAACGTAGATTAAAATAGTCGGAGACTATACAAACCATATATAAACTGACTACCTACCATCTATCACGCCAGTCTTGTCCAATGATTTGTGTTCATGCACGCACATGTCGATGGACTGACGATCTCAAAAAAGTGGCCGGATTGGCTGGATGTGGGGGGCACGAAACAGGAAGGAGTGGCGCGCTCTGGGAGAGGCCTATGTCCAGCAGTGGACTTAAAGAAGGCTGATGATGATGATGATGATGATGATGACGCACACGTCTGTCTGTTGTAAGTTTGGGTAACATAATACAAATTGGTTTCCGTCACAGAAATAGATATAACCTATTTCTGTGGTTTCCATAGTAACTGTGCTTAGTTTGGAATGGTGTGAAGAATGAATTTATTATTTATTTAAGAGTTTGACTTAAAAAAACATGAATATTATTTTATTGTACCTAGCTACAGTAAAACAACAAACATTCAATCACTTGAGACAGCTAAAGTACCTGTACCTAAAAATGTATACAAGATATACCTACTACATTATTCCAAATGATTGAACAATTTGATGAATTAATTATTTGTTTACCAAAGAGAATTCCCCTTAAACTTTCGTCTAATGTATTCTTAGACCGGTCTTAGTTTCGTAATCACCAATAAAGTAATTAGACAAACTTCTTGCGGACGCGAAAATCGGGAAGTGCTCGAAACTTAATCCCTTTAAACAAGGGAATAATCGGTCTCATTTATATGTTAATTTGACTTGGATTGTGACGAGAGGCTGAATGGAGTCGCCAAGTTTTCCTTCGATTCGCTTTCGCGCTTTTCAAGTAATACACTGTCGAGCAATATAAAAAAGCCACTCAAAATATATTGTATAATTAGCTTCAAATATTTCCGAAACCACGCAAGATCGTTTCTTGAAGTGAAAAGGAGTGTTCAAATGTATTTAATAAATTTAAATAACGCATTAAAAAAACACCAAATCGAAACAAAAAAACTAATAGGTAGTTTAATGTGTTAAAGAAGAGAAAAACAATTGGCCCTGTACAAAAAAAAGTGGGTTTACGAAATTGAAACAAAATACTTTAATCATTCAAAATTTCGTATAGAACAACGTACTCTTGTACAAAGAAAAAAAAGCTGACTATAAAAGTGGGAATTCCATTTCATAATACTGGATTACATAATCCTATTTTAAATTTTATTTTACCGATTTTTTTTTTTTTTTTTTAGTTTTTCCATCCAAGAATAAGCCAGTATGTACCTAATAATGTATTAATGTGCAAAATAAACAGTTGTTAAGGTTTTATTTTTCGTGAAATTAACTTTTATATTTCTTTAGGCACTTTGCAAGTAGCATTTTTATATTGCTCGTCAGTGTATTATGAAGATTTTTTCTCTTACACAGAACTAGCGGTCAAGTTCTAATCAATACTTTGTTTATAGATTCGAATTAGAATACGCGCATCGTATATTGTACAATACATTTTAAATATTTATTCTTTCAGTATTTTGTTTAAATGCTTCTCGAAAGCATCTACAGCTGATGTTAATTAGAACGCAGCTGTTTTTGAGGTTAGGTATTATAATGTAAATTTCAACAATAGAACTACATTTCTCTGTTTCAATATTCATAATCACATTTAAAAACGTTTTTGTAAGTCTTGTTTTCATAATTCCTTAGTATCTAACCACAAATCTCATCCAATAAGAAGATAATTTCTTCCAATTTCTGCTGCAGCCTTGATAAATGTTTTTATGTATAATATTTTTCGAGAATATAATTTATTCATGTGCCAAATTTTACCCGTATCCGATCAGCAATCACAGCGTCATTGAGTAACCAACATCTACAGTCAAACTTAGTATTTAACTAATTATGTTATGCAGAATGCCTAGCCACAGAATATAATTATCATCGTGTCACAAACAATTTATGTCAATCTGTAACATGTTTTGTTTCTCCTTGTCTCTCCTATTACATATCTCCTATTACATAATTCATTGCAGTGTAATTATAATTATTAGATATGAATCAAACAATTTCACGTGATTCATTCAAGTCAAAGCCAAGCCATTTATTCAATTCAATTCATTCATTTATATACTACTTTAATTTAAATTTGGTTGCAAATACTGTAAAGTTTGTCTTAACTTACGGCCAACTCCAAGCTAAAAGCTGTTCATAATATTTGGAATTCTCTTAAGAAATGCCACAAGACAGAGTTGGTGGAAAACTTGGTCTTCATTTCTATGAACATACGCAGAGCTATGCACCTGTGTCCAAACTCTGTTGACTCGAGCCCTGTTAAAGTTTTAAATTGCTTCCAAGCACACCGCGACTGTTAGGGAATATAACTAGCAACCGGTTGTTGTGGTCTGATTGCTTAGTTTCAGACCAACTAAAGTTTGACAGTTATGATTTTGAATACGAGATGTGCATCATTGCCATAGTTAAGGTTGTGTCGTGTTCGTATAGTTAGTGTTGTATTAAGATTTGTTTGAGTTGTGTTGTTGGTTTTTGTATAGTAGTCGTGTTTCTTGAAAATCAAACCCATTTATTCAGTTTAAGTCACAATCTGTGAACAAATAAGTATTTCCTTTATCAAAAGTAGTACCTGAAAGTCTCGCGTCGTCGAGAGCTTGCTTTGTACAGATGAAACCTCTCGCCGAATAGTTTAATAAAACTTCAGGACAAAACTCGCGAAGCTCTACGTCAAGCACGAGATATGTCATGGCATGAGTTTTGCTCTCTCATAATTAAAACGCAATTATTCGCATATCTATAATGAAAAGGCCGACCAACTCCTGTGCAGCTTAACACCTGTCTCTGTACTCACTAGTGATCCATATTTTATTGTTGGCATCATCTAGACATCCCCTGGAAGCGACTAAATATCATCCTTCAAAATTCGTTCTCTCCTACTCGATAATACCCGTTTCGTCCCTAAGCAGTAATAAGAGATTACCATTGCAGTGTCCCAATACGTAAGCCTGGTGTGACTTTATTTACCTGGATCTCTTCGCCCTACTTCTATGATATCCCGCTTTAATGTTGTGTTTATATTCTCTGTTATAATTTCTGTATCTCTTTCTCACTGATGAAAATTCAATTAAAACAGCATTTTCGACAATTTTTTCCTATCATTGCGTCATAGACCAAACACGACTACGGGTATATATACCTTTATCTGTAGATATATCGATAATGGAATGTGATTTTTTATTATTTAAGATTAAACCTCTAATCGATCAGTATTTAGGTGTATTATACCGTAACGTATATCGTATGATTGAATTCATAATATACCTGCCCAAAAAACGTACTGATTGGTATGTGGGCTTGTTTTATTGTAACCGATAATAGATTAATATATTTTTCAACATACTCGCTCGTAAAGTGACATTTATTGCACCGTTTTTAGTATCTTAATATTCCGCACAGTTTTATGATAAGTATAATCCTGATGTTTGGTTTGTACCTCAATGCAATTGATATATGTGTAGACGAAGCATTCTTAATTTAAACGGGTAAAACAGTTTGACAGAGCATTATAGCTGTCAAAAAAAAACCTGCGCGCCATATTTGTTTTATTGCTCACAAGTGTGTTGAAAAACGTCGTATGATACGCGTGTGCATTGATCATTACACTCTCGGCTCCCTTATCGCTTAATACCGCCTCATCTGTAATTACCAACTTTGCACACATGTATCATAATGTACTATTTCATTACACTTGCACGTAACGTGGATCTTATTACAGTGCTTTTAGGCCCATAATCCAAGTGTCAAGTGTTTTTAAATATATGTTTTTCCCTGCAAGGGGGTTGAAAAATGTCGTATGAAACGCATGTGCATAGATTTATTACACTCTTGGTATAATACTGCCTCTAAGTCTAGTGTAATAGTCACCATAGCACACTTTTATCATAAAGTACAATTACACCATCTCACTAGCTTTGCAATACGCAAGAATTCTCTTCTCTCTGTATTTATTGTATATTGGCCCTGATTCTGTTGTTCACAACTAAACTAATTTAATTCTCACTATGTCTCTTTCTAACAAAGAACATAAGAAAAGGATGTAAGAAATTTAGTGCTGTCAAATTAGTCCAATGCTTGTTTTCAATATAAATTTAGTCACCATCTATCGCAGTTACGCCTAAATACACGCAAAATAAGACGGCAAATATTAATTTGACAACTTAAAATATGTTCTATCCTTTTTCAATAATGTTCGTAAGAAAGAGATGAGATGTGACTAAAATTAGTTTAGTGCGATTTACAACAGAATCGGCACCATTGTATAAGTATTTAGAACAAAAGCTGTAATTTTAAAAGATCTTACAAGAAAAAAAAACTTTGCTTCTTCAGAAAAAAAAAAGTTTCTTGCCGGAGAACCGGTGCCACGGTGGTAAGTTCAAAGTAGGTATGTACAACTTAACGTTCATAAGTGCCTTACTAGGGCCTAAACTGAATAAATGACTTTTTGATTTGATTTGATACGTATGAAGATTTCGTTATACACTTGTGTGAATTACTTTTTAAGCTTACATTGATTTTATCAATCAACACATTATTTTAAATAGCAATTGATTAAAAACCGATTATCCTATGTGGTAGCGTAATCCAATATTCGTAGAAAACTGATTTGACGATTGAATAATAGATTGTTATGAGCACATATTCCTAACCTTTACATAATTTCAATATACTCGCAAAAACCTGTAATATTAGATAGTTTTTCTTTTCTCAAAATATGTTTTGATATGTAATATATATCGATAATAGATCTTCCAAGAAAATGTAATAACGTATTCGAAGAACTTCAAAAATAATAAAAACTTTTAGTTTCAACGGATAACTTTTACACAGAAAAAGTTTTATTGAATTTAGCTGACAATAATACTTTTGCAAACACTTTTGATATCGGACCTAGACTAGATACCTATATTCTACCTACACATATACAGGTCGTTGTTGTCAGCGACGAGCGACTCAGGGTCGATAATACAAATGATACTGGTGCTAAAAAAAATATAAAAAAAATACTTTTTTTTTTTTAATAATAAAAATAAATAAATTAAAATTTTGAAAATCATGTAATAAGCTAAAGTGTAGACATAATACTTAACGGGAGTACGAGGGAGTAAAGGGTTGGGGCGATGGCGGCTTGCGCATAGCTCTAGTCTGTGCAAGTGCCTAGTAACCATACTTTGCAGTAATTTTATTTCAAATTGAATAAGGTATTTCTCAACATATTTACAGTATTTAATGGAATTAAGTCCATTTTTGGGGGATATATTTTTTGTACTACCGCTCCTGGGTCGCTTGTCGCCGACCAAAACAACTCCCTGTATATATGCTACCTACACATTTTTCTAGTATCAGTATCTAGTATTTATTACTAGTGTTATTAAACTTCAATCATATTTCTTTTTACAAATCATTTTCATCCAAACTTTATCTCATTATAATCATTTTATTAACTTGCAATGTATGTATGCTTGCAAGTCGAATTTTACCCACTTCCATTGTTCGGATTGACCTGACATTTGTGTATTTGAAGACAACAAAAAGAGCTTGTATTAAAAATATGTTTTTAACAAAAACTTATTTCCAACTAATATGTCGAATATTAAGATTATTGCTCTTGAACGTGGAACACAGAACTCTGACCGCAGAATTCTAGAACTATAGAACTCTCTGTGGGATATTCTCAACCACGCCGATCCGTACACAGCGAATTATATTTTGTTACATCGAATAATTAAAAATATATTTTTTACAGAATGACACAAACGGTAAATTACCGGCAAATGAGAATACTTCCGTATCATCGACTCCTAATAGAGCGTCATGGGGAAGGCCCTTAGAGTTCATATTGGCTTGTCTTGGCTACGCGGTTGGTTTGGGAAATGTATGGAGATTTCCATACTTGTGCTATAGGAATGGTGGAGGTAAGTGCTAAGTTCCAGGATAATTACGTAAAGAAGTGACACATTAAAATGTTATAACTTAATTGAAGAGCAATAGTCCCATCCTAGTTTTTCTGTTCCTTAGAATAAGGCGCCGATCCCACTCTAGATACAACTCTAGAACTCTTATCTGTGGGATCGGCGCCTAAGACCTAGGTTTGAATAGTACTCAAAGCGTGATATGGCACAAATAATTCTTTGTATTAACTTATTAAACTCCAGCCTAAGCTCAAATAGGAATAGATACTTTACTTGTTATTTCTTGTCTTCCAGGTGCCTTCCTCCTACCGTTCTTCTTGATGCTGATCATGATCGGACTCCCAATATTTTATCTCGAATTATATATCGGGCAGTATAGTGGAGTGGGTCCGTTGCAGGCATTCAGTGCTATATCACCATTCTTCAGCGGCCTTGGGTATTGCACTCTAGTGGTTATTACCATCATATCTATTTACTACATGATCATCGTTGCCTGGACGTTGTTCTACACCATCGTGTCTATTAGTGGTAACCTTGGCTGGGGATCCTGTGATAATGACTTCAATACTGACTGTAAGTACTTAAGAAAGATGGATTTTAGCATTGTTCTGCTTACTTATAGGTCAATACAGATGTAAGTGGGATCCGCTACCGCTCTTGGGTAATAACACAGATATACATCTAAATAGATGACGCGAGTTCTTCGCGTGTCAAAATCTGTCCAAAAAGGAAATAATGTTCTTCTTTTGAAACTGTTGCGCGCGACAAGGTTCAGAAGGCTGCATGTCCGCGAGTGACTTCACGTGTCAAAATCTGTGCAAAAAGGGAGAACAATGTTCTTCTTCTGAAATTGTTGCGCGCGGACAGGGAACTCTCAGAAGGCTGCATGTCCAGAGATGTGTAGCGAATTATGTGTTTTGCTGACAATATTTTACTTCATTTTCACGTTAAAAATCTAATGGCAACTTAACTAAATCAATCTTGTGACATTATGATTATACAAAAAATGTGAAACGCTTGGTTTTCATACGTATGAAGGTACTTGCGTTATCTATTTAGATTTATGTCTGTGGGTAATAACATGTTAGGAATTACCGATGTATAATTAATTTTTTATTCACAATGGTAGCGGAAAAGATAATCTTCTCATTTATTTATTTATATTTTACCTAATCCAGATAATACATAACAATTCTTAGAAGAAACTAAAGCTCTGTCTCAAGAAAAATATATGCTGTAATTATTTTATTATTAAGAACAAAACATCAAATTAATCTTATATGCTCGAAAATGATTATAATTTTTTACCTTTCTCAAGAATATAATGATACCGCTTAGCTTCTGAGTATTGTAACAGTATAAGACACCTACCGATTTTTATGTTTAATATATTAAAATCATGATCTATTCAGTTTGTTACAGTGGCATGTACGATACGGCGTGTAGAGAGAATAATACTGGTGATGCAACCGACCTGACTTACTACCTCCGACAGTGCATGAGTATCGGTGATATCTGCACCAGTTCTGGTTTCCAACCTTATGATGGTTTATACTGCTGGAACGTTACTGAAACTGTTCCTTGGTATAGCGGCATTTCGAGGACTTTGGCTGCTGAAGAATATTATAAGTAAGTGTCTACGGGTTAATTATTGTGGGAGTTACTATCAACCAATGGTTTTGGATCGATTCCCAGGCGCCGCGTAATAATGATAAAACTTAATGCATGATTGCAAATCCTGTAGCTTATATTCAATGAAAATCCCTTTACCGCTTATAGAGTTAACGACAGCAACAGTGTTTACGAAAATCGGTCTAATTTGCTACTGGCCGATTCCTATAATTTACGGACCGTTATCGGTAAACATTAAGACTCTTATATCTTTACTAATAATGAAGCAAAGACCTCAAAGCTTTGCATAGCAAACCTCCCATAAGGAAGTAGCTATCACAGGCAAAATTTGCTTACGAAATGATCTATATTACCAGTTTGGCAATAAAAATACCTACCATTGGTAAGCAGAACGACTCGTTTGTGCTTATAGAAACCGGGCATTCTTTGTATGTGGGCTAAGGATAGTCTCAAGAATTGTGAGTGTTAATCGAAAACAAACTTTATGTCATAGAACCAAGTTCCAAATTCTTGGATATCGAATTATGTTTTACAAAATATATTTTATTGTAAAAGCGATTCTACGGACATAAAATAATATAATTATTTGACTAAGATCTAATCAGGAAATCCTACCTGTAATGCGTTTTAGATTCCAATAGATCCTTAACTTTATAATACTAAGCAACAAGATTGAAAATCATATATGATTATTCCTAAAGAATCAAACAAGAATTTTACACAATTTTATCATTTTCTATAATCTGATTACAAATTGTTTAATTACCTTTTATCTTTTGTTCTGACCTTTTCGTAATCAGCCAATACCCGTAGCTTATTAAGGAAAATGATAATTATGAAATGATAAATTTATTATCTGATAACGATAACTCTTGCATCGACATAACTGTGCCTCTTTATGTCTTTCAATTTTAAATCTACATAATAAAACTTTAACTCCGACTGACTTATCAATCTAAGAGTTTTAAATTTTCCACAAGAGTTCCTTATACTGAAGACTTCGAGATGGCATATTTTCGAAACATATGTTGGGTTAGTCATGCTGAACAACTTTTACTATGGGACCAACACTGAATTCTCAAAAAATTTTTTTAACTCTTTATAGTAAATGTCAACCTTACTCGACCATAATGTATGAAAAGTAAAAAAAAAATTTTGAGTATTCAGTGTTGGTCTCATAGTAAAAGTTGTTCAACATGACTAACCCAACAAGGTTTCGAAAATATGCCATCTCGAAATCTCCAACTGTTATACTGTGACTGGTAATTAGTAAACGATACTTAGACACATGATTGTACAGTAGTACCCAACTAATATGGCTTACCGATGTACCTGCGCAGAAGATACATTTTCAAAGCGCGGGAAACGCTATTGGTCGGCAGCTGCCGCCATGTTAGCGCGCACCGTGCGGAGGGGCGTCACTTGCGAATGAGACGGAACTAACAGCTGCAGTGTATTATGAACCTTATAGTAGTGATCTAAGGTTGATTGTAAGTTTTAAGCATTCTTTTGTTAATCTTCGGGGCCATACTTTCTTTTCTGTGCGAACGAAGATTCACGACGCGCCTTATAAGTTGGGTACTACTGTACTCATGATAACAAACAACTTTCCAAAAGAAACATTTTTTTTAATTTACTTAGTATATGAGCCCATAATGTTTTTTTTATTAACCCACTTATTCATAATAAAGTTATCAAACGTTGATTAGCTAAAAATCCGAAGTCTTTATCTGACACTTGACATTTGGTGATCGAAAGAGTGAGACGGGGCACACTATTACACTGAAGAGCGATTATAAATAAGGGGGTATGTATCTAACAAGAATAAGAATATACCATCAGCTTTTATTTAACTTAGTTATTTATCCCTATTTGTTTCTTTGGGAAAGTTGTTTGTTATCATGAGTACAATTATGTGTCTAAGTATCGTTTACTAATTACCAGTCACCCTATATAGAGTAGCTAAATACTCAGAAAGGATTTTCCGAAATTCGACTAGGTTTACTTTGCATAGCATTTTTTTTGCTCAAAAAGCAGCTTGACTGGTGATGTACCTCCACCTTACAGAATACTGCAGCTAAATATATTTTTTATAAATAATATCCTGGGACATTCCTCACACACGGTCATCTGATCCCAAACTAAACAAAGCTTGTGTACTATGGAAACCAGATAACTGATACACTACATATAATACTTTTTGTTTGTAAATACATACTTAATATACATCATTACACCCAGGCTCATGTCATGCAGATATGTTCATGCCCACAAATGCATGTCCTGTGTGGGAATCGAAAATACGACCTGTGCGGCGCGATAGGTGGAATCATTTTATGCAACACCCGTGCCATCATTTTATACGAAAATGTCGGTAAAGTCCTGATGGTAAGTGGTTACTGTTGCCATATAGACGCTTGCAACATACGGGGAATCAATCACGCTTTACCGACTCTTCTCCCCTCCCCGATGAGCTCTGGCGACCTTACTCACGCGCAGGAACACAACATAAAGTTATTTGGCTGCGGTATGCTGTAAGTAATTATTTGATTCCTCATAATCTTAAATGTTTTCAGTGAGAGAGTGTTGGGAAGAGGCGACGCCACTTGGGAAGACTGGGGCTCTATACAGTGGCACCTCGTTGGATGCTTGTTCCTGTCCTGGCTTGTTACCTTCTTCGTTGTCATCAAAGTAAGGAACATGATTATTTTACTATGACCTTGTTTATACCAAATGTCCCTAACTACCTGAATGACTCATTTCTAATCCTAACAAAAATTTACAATTTATCCATTTCTAGTTTTTTTTTACGACTGAAGTCTGAAACCGTTGCTAACTTTTCAACTCAACTTTAAAAATAAATGGAGTTGTTGATTGTTCAGTTTATCCATAGTTTATCATAAAAACTTTGAACCGAATAGTGTAACAGAAGAGAGGGGAGTCATTTGTAAAACAGCATTTAAGCAGCAAATTAGTGTCAAATCTCATTATTACTTATATTACCAATATAAATACTTTATGCTTCATCATCATCATCATCAGCCTATAATGTCCCACTGCTGAGCACAGGCCTCCTTTCACAAATGAGGGTGAAAGGGAATGGGCAATACTCCACCACGCGTGCCCACTGCGGGTCGGTGGAGGTAGGCTAGTGGTCAACCTACTGTTGGAATTTTTCAAGCCGCCTAAGAGGCATCTAGCTTAACGACTCACAATTAATATGATAACCAATGGCTTTTCGTGCCTTCCGAAGCACGGAAGCGCTCGATTTGAAATACCACTAGGCGGTCACCCATCCAGGTACCGACCACGACAGTGGTAGCTTAACTTTTCCGATCGATTAAAAGCGGCTAATCATGCTACACCATGAGCGTTTCGCTTTATGCTTAGTTAATTACTTACTTGTTTACTGACGACATCGACAACGCGGCTTTTTGCGACTGCGTAACTGCTGCGTAAAGTCTTGGTCTTTGGGATGCATTAACGATTAATTACTCTTTCTAGGGTGTCCAATCAGCAGGAAAGGTGGTCTACTTTACTGCCTTATTTCCTTATGTGATGCTGACAGCCTTGCTAGTCAGGGGAGTGACTCTTGAAGGAGCATCTGATGGCGTATTGTTCTATTTGTCACCTGATTGGAACACGCTGTTGGAACCCAGGGTTTGGGGTGATGCTGCTTCTCAGGTATGATCATCATCATTAGGCATTGACATTTTATTTTTAACTGAAAATAGACTCGTCTGGTCTGTAGTAGCCCGTGTAATAAGGCCGGAAGTGGACATAAAGCCTATAATGAACTGGCTCTCAAATGTAGCTAACGGAGCACACCTGTAGGAGCTTGGCGACTGATTTTCAAATAGACCTTCGCAGGCACTTCTGACTCTAATACCAGTTCGGAAGGTTGCATTTGCTGAGAGCATAGAGTAAATAATATACTCTGAGAGTAATGATTAACTTTTAACATTTTATTGATCGTTTTTAACCGACTTCAAGAAAAGGAGGAGGGTTTTTTTTTTTTTTTATGTATGTTCGGGCATAACTCCGTCATATATAGACGGATTTGCAAAATTCTTTTTTTGTTCGAAAGGGGTATATTCCGAAATGGTCCCATATAAACATATAGATCTGATGATGAGTTTCGGAGATAGACAACGGAACACTTAAAAAAATTACAGTAAATCAGCCGCGATTGCTGCTATCGCATAAATATGCATTGTTCACGCACTCACACAACAAAACATCAGGCCTGTACACTCGAAAGGGTTACGCAGATGTATTCAGTATATAATGAAACTAAAAATTCAAAAATAATTAACTTTTTAACAAAAAAATAAACCGCCTTCAAAGTACACTAAAAAGTATAAAATAACTCTTATCTGACACTGTTTTGAAGTCAGCGAAATATTTTCTATAGAACACGTCATGCGATTTCGCTCACTTCAAAACAGTGTCAGATAAGAGTTATTTTATACTTTTTAGTGTACTTTGAAGGCGGTTTATTTTTTTGTTAAAAAGTTAATTATGTTTATTAATAATGGATGATAGCTCTGTAGAAGTGACGAATGATTTTTTGAAATCAGCTTTTATAATAGCTAAATTAATACATTAATATTTTACTGACATAAGGTCAGAGTTTATCACAATTTACAAATCTTCAGAATAAAAGTCTTAAATGAGACTTAAAAGTTGATCGCTGTATATTATTTTGGAAGTAAACAAATAAATTATCTAAGTTTCCAATTTCTTTCTTACGCCAAAATATTTCAATCAAAACTTTCGTACTTTAAATAATTATAGAAATAAATTTCCGAAAGAAGCTGTTTAGGAAACAATTAAAATTTCAGGAGTTTGGCAAGAAACATCCATTTATTTAACGATCGATTTACCCAAACTAATTTTGTTTGTAATGACGGGTCCATTAAACTCTGAATAAATTATTATAGATACATTTTAGTAAATATCTCAATAATATAAGAGTATCTAGTATTATCCATAACAACATGATCTTAATAAATGCTGTTTTCATGGAAACAATTCATTTATGTGTTTCTATACAGGTCGTTGTTTTGGTCATCGACGAGCGACTCAGGGTCGATAATACAAATGATACTGGTGCTAAAAAAAATATAAAAAAAATACATTTTTTTTTGAATCATGTAATAAGCTAAAGTGTAGACATAATACTCAATGGGAGTGCGAGGGAGTAAAGGGGTGGGGCGATGGCGGCTTGCGCCTAGCTCTAGTCTGTGCACGTGCCGAGTGACCATACTTTGCGGTAATTTTATTTCAAATTGAATAAGGTATTTCTCAACGCATTTACAGTATTTAATGGAATTAAGTCCATTTTTGTGGAATATATTTTTTGTACTACCGCTCCTGGGTCGCTTGTCGCCGACCAAAACAACACCCTGTATAGTTTTGGGTTGTACGTAAAAAACATATCGTTTTAGCTTTTAATTCATTTTTTACCGACTGACAAGGAATATAATAAATTAAATAAATAATAAATAAATTTTGCTTTCAGCTTATAATATAGTCTGTTAAACTGAAGTAGAATACTTACTTTGTTAATAGTTTATATTAATTTTGTTTTCTATTTTCAATCTTGTTTCAGTCTTTTTAGTATTTTTAGCAGTCGGGTTTTTGATTTTTTAAATTATATTATATATTTGTGTTGTTTGTCAACAGATCTTCTACTCGTTCGGTGTTGGCTGCGGCTCACTGGTCACGTTAGCTTCGTACAACAATTTTTACAACAACTGTCATTTTGACGCAGTGTTTGTAAGCATTGCTAACTTCTTGACTTCTATATATGCTGGTTTTGCTATATTCTCCGTTCTTGGATTCCAAGCGCAGCAAATGGGCGTCAGTGTTGATGGTAAGTGTATAAAATCATTATTATTTTTTAAGTTTAAAGAGTTTGTAGCTCTAATCCCAGGTACTACCAATCCGATATGAAAAAATATTTAATGTTAGGTAACCTGATTATCTTAAAGGCAAGAAAAAATATCAGTGCGGAAATTTTTATTAACCGACTTCAAAAAGGAGGAGGTTATCAATTCAGATGTTTGTATGTTTTTTTTTTATGTATGTTCGGGCATAACTCCGTCATATATAGACGGATTTGCAAAATTCTTTTTTTGTTCGAAAGGGGTTTATACCGAAATGGTCCCATAGAAATTTCATATAGATGCAACTAAAAATTCAAAAATAAATCAACTTTTTAACAAAAAAATAAACCGCCTTCAAAGTACACTAAAAAGTATGAAATAACTCTTATCTGACACTGTTTTGAAGTCAGCGAAATATTTTCAATAGAACACGTCATGCGATTACTAAAAAAAATCCGCACCGGTAAAATTTTATCCTGTATTTGTAACCGCGGGGGACAGCTATAGTTAATTGATGAATGAGTACAAATGCACTCTGCATTTGTACTCATTCATGGCACGCTATGACCATTTTGACATGAGGGTGTTTCTCTCTGTCTCCCTATGCTTGTCTCTTTTTGGCACAGGTATAGATATGGATGGTCAATACTTGAATAGGGAAATGTGTACGAAATAAAACTATATTAATTCATCGATAATTTTATCTTTTATCACCCTTTGGGTGTAATCAAAGCTTACGTTAACTGTCATGCTATCGCATCTTGTGATAAAGTATTGTAATTTATAATTGAGTGCTTTGAGTACATTGTGTCAAAAATGTGGTTGTGACGTCACATTCCGTGACGAATGTCGCAGTTTCGAATCTTACAGTGAGTCAGATTTCTATTTCATCATTCAAATTCAAAAAGTATTTATTCAATTTAGGCCCCGATAAGGCACTTATGAACGTTAACAAAATGACTCTACACCGGTTCCAAATACCTACAACTTGAACTGAGAAGACTCCGGCAAGAAACTCAGCAAGTCTTTATTTTTTTTAAATGCGTACTTAACAATATACTGCGAAACCAACAAATCATTCAAATGCATTCTTGTCACCTACAAAATCAGTAACATTATAGTACCCTTTCTTGCATAACTTCTGTTTTACTATCTTTTTTAATCTATGTATAGCTCTTTGGGTACTTTATTATAGAAACGTATACATTGCCCCTTGAATGAATTAAGGATTTTGCTGAGCCGAGTTAAAGGTACGGCAAGATTGTGCTGAATTCTAGTGTTCAAACTATGAGTGTCACTATTCTTAGGAAAGTTATTTATGAATAGAACACTTGTCCTTTTTTTAAGTTAACTATTTGGAAAAATAAATTTAAATTGCTTAAAATGTCCAACGATACGACTAACATATTATCCAGTTTTTAAATATAAATAAAAAACAAAACAAAACCTTTGTACATGTTGACGGTTAACTGAAGTTGATTAATCCGAGCGGATTGGTGCACACTGCCGCGGGCTGAAGCAAACAAGCCACGGGCTGAGAACAAACTACAGGTACAGTGTAGTGCCGACAATGTGAACTCGCCTTTATGTAAATTTTTAATTTGGATAATTTATTATATGAAAACAAATAGTTTATGTGGAAGGTATGTAGGTTGTTTTTTAATTACCTGATTTCAAGGTTTTAAAGTACTCACTAATACAAACAAAACAGTGAATATGAATTAGCTGCTCCATATATTCGGGTCGAGTATATCGTAAATATATGTAACAGCTGTTTCAGTACCAGAAAATAGCTAAAGAAAAAAAATATTTTAAAGTAAATAGTACATTATTTCTACAAAAGGTAGATTTTTATTTCATCATAAAATTTCTCTATATATGACGCAGGCTAGATAATAAATTCTTACGTATTTGTACTATACGTTATATATCGAAATTCAAAGTCCCAAAGGCAATGATTTCGAAACTAAGGATAAAATCAAAATCAAAAATCAAAAAGTCATTTATTCAGTTTAGGCCCTAGTAAGGCACTTATGAACGTTAAATTGGTACATACAGTTGAATTTACCACCGGCCCACAGGTACATTTTGCAAGTAACTTCTTCATACAAGTAAACAATCGATCGAACTACCAAGTGCCGTGGGATTTAACCTTGTATACGCGTACATTGCACATATACAAATAAAAATAAAAAAAACAGACGATCTGTTCCGCGGACCAGCGCGCTTTTTAGGGCCAGCGCATTGGTGCCATTTCGTCGCGCAGTTGGCCCTGTCCTTACGCCAGTAATATATAAGTCAATGCCCAAAGGCCATTAAATGATGTAATTTCATCAACCAATTCAAACAAACGTGACTATAAAACGCAAACTCCTAAAGCGTTGCATACAACGCAATGTATCGAATCAACTACAATCGATTCATACGCGCACACTCGATCCCCTGTTGATCCCCAACGTTACGAATGTATGCGTTTATTTGTGTTTCGGTTGCAAGATAATGGATTGATTAAACTGTAAATATTTCAACACAACTGTATTTCTACGTGCATTTTAGGATCAAAGGTTCTCTCTCATTGTTTAGAAAGCCGAAATAGAATAAGCAAGGTGTACAACACGAATCCCAAAGGCAAAGGAGCCGACTACCTGTGTAGCCAAATGGAAGCGTTCATACCGTGAACAGAAAGTCTGTTCTTTGAATTGGAATCTTAGCCTGAACTGTATAGCTTGTGTGTAGGAATATATAAGGCTTTCTAGCTTAGATTGGATAGTTAGCCGGTCAACAAACGTTTTGGTATACCAAAGAAATTTCACTGGATACCACTAGATTGTAATTATGTTAGATTAATTTAATATCTATATCCCTTCTCTATATGTAAAAATGAATCCCTATTTCCCTTGGTCACACTATAACTTGAGATTGTCTTTACCGATTTCATCCATGTTTTTTTTTTTAATTTTCAAATACTCTAGGGAACGTTCTTACAGTTCTTTTTTTAAGAAAGTTGCGTAGAAAATTTTAATATTTAAGAAAACTTTACGAGAGGGTAGAGTAGGATATCACTCGGGTACGCAGTGAAACCGCGGGCACAACTATAGTTATGCATAAAAGCATTTGTTGTTGTTGTCGCTAACGTGCCTTCCGTACTGGAACCAGTCGGTATTGCGCGGGGCGATGGCAAGAGACCGGATGGTATGTCTTTGATCCCTTGGAGTGTCGGCAAGTCGCTGGTGTGGGATGCCACATGTGTCGATACACTCGCACCATCTCACTTACCGGCGACTTGTAAAGCTGCGGCCAGTGCGGAAAATTCAAAATTAAAAAAATACGCAAAGATTGGACCCAATGATATTTTTGTGCCTTTTGCGGTCGAGACCATGGGACCGTGGAGGTCCGAAGCTCGCCGTTTTGCTCGCACCTTGTCATCAAAATTGATTGAGACCTCCGGAGACCAGTGGACGGGGAGCTTTTTCCGCCAACGCGTCAGCTTGGCTATCCAAAGAGGAAACGCTGCCAGCATTCTGGGAACCCTGCCGTTAATCGGAAGCAGCGGCAGGCTTGAGGTTTTTTTTTATATATAGATTGTATTTTGTACATATTTGTTGTGAATAAAGTTTTTTCAAATTCAAAGCATTTGATACTTAATAATGTAAATATTTTTTTTTTATACGATGAAGACGGTTTATAGCATACGGCCCGCCTGATAGTAAGCGTTTACCGTAGAATATGGACACTTGCATATCACTCACGTGTTAAGACCTTTCCCCTCCCCATTGAGCTCTGGCAACCTTACTCACGCGCAGGAACACAACATTAAATTATTTAGCTGCGGTATTCTGTAAGGTGGAGGTACTTCCCCAGTCGAGCTGCTCTTTGAGCGAATAAACGCCACGCTCTACCTCTCTTAAAATTCTATTTATATTTTTCTTTACGGAAAGCACCGCGACTCCAAAAACAGCATATGCTTGCTCCTCTTAATGGCCTAAGTGATACATTTAATCACAATTAATAATGCCAAAGAGTCAAACGGTAACTACATACATTCTAAGTCAGTAGGCTCGACCTCCCACAAAAACATATGCTTTGTTATTCACGTGTTATTATCTATTAATTGCTTTTCGTCTATCGATAAGGATGGTTTTATTGCTCCAATGGTTGGTCATAACATTGCCATAACATGATAATGTGACGTGATAATGCCCAATATTGAAAAGCCTCTTGACTTGCCACATGATTAACATTCGCACTATACAGGTCGTTGTTTTGGTCAGCGACGAGCGACTCAGGGTCGATAATACAAATGATACTGGTGCTAAAAAAATATAAAAATATACTTTATTTTTTTTTAATAATAAAAATAAAAAAATTAAAATTTTGAAAATCATCTAATAAGCTAAAGTGTAGATATAATACTCAACGGGAGTACGAGGGAGTAAAGGGGTGGGGCGATGGCGGCTTGCACCTAGCTCTAGTCTGTGCACGTGCCTAGTAACCATACTTTGCGCTAATTTTATTTCAAACTGATTAAGGTATTTCTCAACATATTTACAGTATTTAAAAGTCCATTTTTGGGGAATATATATTTTGTACTACCGCTCCTGGGTCGCTTGTCGCCGACCAAAACAACACCCTGTATACCTCTATTCGTATATTTATGTGATTGTACTAAATTAATTTATGGTACATTATTATCAATTGATAGTACCTAATTAATATGTTAATGAACATCAGAAATCTTAAGAATGATGTACGCACACAATGTTCATTGTCAAAAAATATAACATGGTCAAAAATTTGATATAATGGTCTCGTTCTCTATTCTTACCCTTTCTTTTGACCTTTTTACTACCTCTTGGCTTGTGCTTAAAATGTGTACTATAGTAAGTGATCATGTAAAAATATGCTCGTAAACACCTTGGACAGAAAATAAAGAAAAACGTGTTTTTGGGTTTCTCTAAAATCGACTCTTAATGGGGCAAAAAGGGGTAATTATGTTTTAAGGGGAGGATTTTACCGCGTGTCTCGATTAACCGATTATCAGGTAAAACCGCGGTGCGAAGTGCTAGTAAAAATAAAAAAAAATATGACCTTACTGTTTTTTGACAGTTCTTTAACGTTGAAGGCCGACTTACGAACTATAAGTGGTAAATTCAGTAGCTAGTTCCCTTCTATCATTTCTAGCTACCGTCGTTTAACTTTAAAATTATAATATTGCATTCAATCATAATCCCTCTCGTTTTCCCAGATGTGGCGGAGCAAGGGCCAGGTTTGGCATTTGTGGCTTACCCAGAAGCGTTACTCCAAATGCCTATATCCCAGATGTGGTCAATACTGTTCTTCCTGATGCTCTTCATCTTAGGACTCGGCAGTCAATTCGCTGGTATTGAAGCAATCAACACTGCCATTGTTGATCAGTGGCCACATTTCAGGAAGCATTACTGGAGGGTGAGTAGTAAGATTTTTAAGAATGTAAAGCGAATTGAAGTGAAGTGAAGGCGTCTTGTGACGAGTCGTCCACTTCCCTCTAATATGGCGAAGAGGGCGGTGGCTGCCACACGCGTCATACTTGTGAACAGGTGCTGCTTGTGGGGGCTAGTCCGCTTAAGTTTGCTATCAGCCTAATTTTTTGTATTGCCGCCGGGGCACGCAATTGTTATCAGTGCGATTAGAATGTAAATATTATGTAATAAATCTAAGCTTGTTTTGAAAAGAGGAATTGCTGAGTTTATTGCCGGCCATTGCCGGTCGGAACAGGTATTAGAGTATTAGAGTCAGACCATTCATTAGTGCCTGCGAAGGTCTATTTGAAATAAATGATTTGAAGTGATTAGAACTCAATGTCCCCCACCCAAATTAGAAGACGATCATCGTTAGGAATTCATAGCAGAGTGGTACTTTGTAGTACTCGCCTATTTAGCCACCACCCTCAGGTATTGCTAATGAATATAGACCAGGTGACGGTAATCACTTACCATCAGCAGGACCGTATGTTTGAACAGTCTGATTCGTACAGAAGGCTGACAAGCAGTGTGTGAAGAGGACAGCATATTGTCTATCTATGCGAGTATACTCTAGGTATTGTCACGTTGAATTATCAGATCTTGAGTACACTGAACGCATCGCCAAACTCTATGCTATTCAGGTCATATCACTGGCGCCGGCTGAAAATCAGCGCTGTGTGCTCTCTGTGCACAGCATTATGCTGAGCTGGTGCCCAATTTGTCTGCACACAAGTTCTCGTTTTTTGTACGTTTTCGTATTATGTTGTTAATTTTAAGGTGTGTGGCAAATCAATGTTTTTTCTTTCTTTCTTGCTTTATCATTGACCAAATATAAATTCAGACATTTTTATCTATCGCATCTTATAATTTACAGTGAAAAATGATGAATTTACAACAATAATATCATATGTCGATATTTGATGATAAATTTATCGTATTTGAAAATCAATTATCAACATCTATGTAGACAAGAACGTGTAGTCGCTCGGATGTACACGCTAATATCGCATATTTTTTTTTAATCGATAATTCGTGGGAATTATCGATTTTGAGTCTCCCCTATTCCTACTATTTCGGTATTTATTGCAATAGCAATCTGTTTCATGTTATCTCTCATCATTAATAAAATTGCAACTCAAATATCAATTTCATTCAAGTTATCATTAAGTCAAAAATAAGTTAATAATCAGCGGGCGAGCTTTTTCCGCAAACGCATCAACTTGGCATTCCAAAGAGGAAACGCTGCTAACATTGCCGTCAATCAGAAGCAGCGGTCCGTAGATTTTAATTTGTACATATTTGTTCTAAATAAATCTATCATTTATTAATAGTAACTAATAATATAAAAAAGATATGAAGTACTACATAACATTAAAATTATCCCACCAAAAACATTTTCATGTAAAATGTTGCCGCCAAGACATATGGCTCGTACTGTCAAAAAGTTATCAGATCTCATGTAGAGCCAAGCTTATAACTACATGCACTTACTCTATAAGCCCTAACTTCACAACCTCTACACACCGTAGTCAAAATTTGTGGCTTGGCCGTTTCGCTACCGTCACATGGGAGTAAGGTGAAAAATGTGTTCACTGTTCATTGCTTTTTTTGTTATTCAATAGTTCTTGTAGTACTGAAACGGCCAAGCTACAAATTTTGACTACGGTGTGTAGAGGTTGTGAAGTTAGGGCTTATAGAGTAAGTGCATGTAGTTATAAGCTTGGCTCTACATGAGATCTGATAACTTTTTGACAGTACGAGCCGTATAAGAGCTATGTTATTGAAACTTAATATACTTAATAAGTTCACTATTGACATCATGTTCCGAGAATTTTGTTTATCTGGTATAATCCAAACCCAAGTTATGAGGGTTCAAAAAAACGACGAAGCGCTTCGAGAAAAGATAGATAGATAGATAGATAGATAACTCTTTATTGTACAAAAGTATTTAAACAGAGTATAAAAATAAATGCTTACAATTAAGGAAATTACTGTAAGTACAATAGGCGGTCTTATCGCTAAAAAGCGATCTCTTCCAGACAACCTTAGGATGGAGAGGAATTTAGAAACGTTATTAGACGGTGGTGTATACTTTTATAACAAATATATGTAAATAAAAATACATAGGTACATACAATAATATAAGTCTTTATGTAAATAAATACATAGATTTAAGAAAATTATTTCTAATTATTATTATTTTATTGTTATTTCTTTTTATTTTTTATTTTAAGCTTTTGTTTTTGTTGTTTGCATACTTGTAATTTTTAATTTTAATTTTTGTGATGTCAAATAAAGCTATGTCTATTGTCTATTGTCTAAAATATATATTATTATTAATAAATACAAAGAAAAAAATAAGTAGAAGTAATTCCGAGTAGAAACAATAAATAACATACTAGACAAATAAATATAAACATTCATGGAAATAATGGCAATTACAGCATCGATTATAGTCAGTCCGAGAGGTAGAAATTTTTCACCTGATTTTTAAAAACAGGGAGTGACGGCGCCCTCCTTATAGAGACTGGCAATGCATTCCAGAGGCGAACTGCTTGGACGGTAAATGATTTACCATAAAAAGAAGTGTTGTGTGATGGTATTCTCAAGATGAGATTTTCTGATGACCTAAGTGATTGAAGGAAATCAAAACGTTCCTTAAGATAACGCGGGGAGGAGGGACTAAAAAGTATAGTGTAAAGAAGAGACAATATATGAGTAAAAGGTAGGTAGTGCCCTTTCGCTTCGCTTGGCTGTCTTGGCGGGGGGCACTCCCGTGCCCCCAGATAAAACTGATACTAACAGGGTCATTATTTAGCCAAAGATAAGTACCTACTATGGTCATAGTCATAACTACCACATTTTTGTTATCATTTCAGGTGACCGCGTTCACGTGTTTTTCGTGCTTCGTTCTCGGTATACCCATGTGTTTCAGCGGTGGTGTTTACTTGTTTACACTCCTCGATTGGAACACGGCCTCCTGGGCTATCCTGCTGATTGGAATGGCCGAGGTGAGATTTAAAAATTGACTTTAAATCACTAGCTTTTAATCACTCTGTAGATATTGTTTGATATGTATTATAGTCGAAAAAAAGTTGTTTGGCTTTTGTTCCCTGATACAGGCTCTGCTTAATGTAGGGATCGCAGCTAACGACAGTCACTCTTTATACCAAAATCCTAAACTCTGTAGATATTGTTTGGTTTGGGTGTTTTTTTTTATTTATTTATTTTAGGTCGCTTTTTAACATTTAAGGTCATTAGCGACCACAATAAACAATAATATTTATTACAATTTAATCTGTATGATAGTCAAAATTGTTGCTATCGATTTTCGAACTTTTCGCAGTCGAACAATCCACATTGTTTGTAATTATTTTGTGCGTTAGTGGTTCAACTAAATTTTGTAACCAATTTGAATAAAAAAAAGGCTTGATATAAACATTTATTTTTAAATACAGTGTATGGCTGTATCATGGAGCTATGGAATCAATAAAGCGATGAAAGACTTGGCTTCGATGAACATGAAACTGAATAAAGTTCTCCGATTCTACTGGAGGTCTACTTGGACTGTCATATGTCCCATCGCGTGTATTGTGAGTATAGTTAAATAATTATATTGTTTTTAAAAAGTTTTTTTTTAATTACGAATTCATTTGCACATTTACCGATTTATTTTTTCGGTAAATGTGCAAATGTATAATTCTTCTAATCCGTTAACCACACAGCAACTGCTCAATAACACATGCGCTCTTATTTAAAACAATAACAAAACTCTATTATTAGATATTTCACTCTGTTACTAACTCCTAAATACTCCAAGTGGCGACTCAAGAGCTCGTTACGTGTATCAAGTTGACTGATCGATAAGCGTAATGCCTCAAATTATCACTAATTAATCTCCATGTGATTAATTAAGTACCGACGTACGTGCTTCAAAATGTTAACGTGAATTAGGCGCGAAATTTGATTCCTTACAGTATTTTTGTAATCAGGATGTAGCAATTTATAATGAGTTTGCTTGGCTTCAGACTACATGTAAAAGGAGCTCCGTACATACTCTAGGGAGGATACCTAGGAAGGAATGGCGGGTAGCGATGGGCGATTGTTGCTAAAAACAATCGAATTATTCGATTGTTCAATTTATTCGAATCATTCGAATAAAAATCGACATCATTCGATTGTCCGTCAATTGTTCATTAAATTACTTCAATCAAATAGGTAGGTACCTATGGAGAAGCGTGGGCTACCCCGCTGCGCGGAGTGCATCCCCCGTGCTCGCCCGTCGATTGTGCATACTGTACTGTTGCAACTTGCGTTATGGGCGTCAATTTTCATTCGAAAGGTCGATTGTTATTCGATTGTTATTCGATTGTTGTTTCGTGAGAACGAATGAATCGGCAATCGAATGTCCAGTTTTACAATTGTCAATTCTTTTGATTACTTTTTTTGGAACAATCGCCCATCGCTAATGGCGGGTCGTATGCTTCTTTGCTACCTTAGTAAAATAAATAAAATAATGAGAAAGAGAAGGTAGCATGCTTACCTTCTCAAGTTGTGAATACTTCTAGGCAACTAACTCACCTAGTTAGTATTTTGTTTATACGACTAAGTCTAAAAACAAGCATACGGCCCGCCCGATAAGCGATTGCCGTAGCACCCTTACCTCCCCAATGAGCTCTGGCAACCTTACTCACGCGCAGGAACACAACATTATTTGGTTATTTTATTACAATAATACAGCTATTATAGACCGTACGATAGTGTCACCATCATTACATTTGTATATATTTCCAGGCTATCCTAATCTTCATATTCACGGATTGGACGGCGCCATCGTACGAAGACTACGTGTTTCCATTTTTTGCTGATCTGTTGGGCTGGGCTGTCGGTCTTTCAACCCTCGTGTTGTTCCCAGTTGGTGTTTGCTGGGCACTTTATCATGGATACGTAAGTATTATAAAATAGTTTTCAAAACACTCGCTCGTAAAGTGATATTTATTGCACCGTTTTTAGTATCTTATTACGCACTAGTGCTTTTTACTTTACATTACCGCATAGTTTTGTGATAGGTATAATCCCGATTATGATAAGTTTGTACCTCACTGCAAGTGATATGTGTGTAGACCAAGCATTCTTAATTTAAACCGGTAAAATAGTTTGACAGATCACCGCTGTCAAAAAAAAACCTTGCGCGCCATATTTGTTAACGTTCTGATTGTGTGGTTGATCATTATCAAAAAAAAATTTCCTCGCATGTGTGTTGAAAAACATCGTATGACACGCGTGTGCATTGATCATTACACTCTCGGCTCACGCGCTTAATACCGCCTCGAGTGTTAATAACCAACTTTGCACACATGTATCATAATGTACTATAATCTTTGTCGACTTGAAAACCAAACCTATACGGGCAATGGCATTTTAGACTACCATATTATATTAGTTGCGCCCCGCGGTTTCACCCGCATACCCGAGGGATATATTGCTCTCCCGAGATAAAAACACCCTATGTATTAATACAGAACATTTTCTATCAGCGTGCCAAATTTTATCCAAATCCGTTCATTTGTTGGAGCGTGATTGAGTAAGAAACATACATCCATCCAAACTTTTACATTTATTATATTAGTGAGTAGTTTTTTTTTTTTACTGTTTATCGGCCTGTGTTTGACCGCAATCTCACCATGGTAAGTGATGATGTGACCGAAGGTGGAAAGCACACAAAGCCTAGAAGGAACTGGCTCTCAAGTGCAGCTGTCGGAATACACCGAAAAGTGCTTGGCGACAGATTTTCAACTTGAGGGTGGTAGTAGCCAGCCAGGCGGGTACTACAAAGTACCCTACCACCGTGCTACGGTTTCCTCACGATGTTTTCCTTCACCGAAAGCTCAAGCTCATTGTAGGATTCGAACCCGGGACCTTCGTCTCGGTATCCGACGTCACTACCACTGAGCTATCATCGCCTTAAGAGTGTAGTCCTTGAAAACTGCCAAAACGACTGTTACGGTTTGTAAGAAAAATCTTCGATATCGTACGTTTAAAAACATTTAAAAAGCATTTTACAATCTTAAAAGGTATACCTACAATCTTATCACGTTATATTTGTGAAATAATCCTTCATTTCCAACAAAAAAACTCGATAAAATCTCTCAAAACCACAAAATATACCTTTGCTGTTTGCAACATTTATAGTATTTCGAATGAATTGACTAAAATCTTAGTGGATAAATAAAAACACAAAAGGGTTGAACCCCAACGCTACCTTTTCAGTTTTTTACAATATCAATCCATAAAATATTAAAATATTCTTTGCTTTTGCATGAAAACCGTGCGCCATTTTCCATAGTAATTACTATGGAGCGGTTGTCATATTTTGAATTTGTATAAATTCGAATGCGCGCATAAAAATCATCCAGTGTCCTCCTCGAATCCAAAGTGAGAGCACGTCGCTTTGATGCTCGCTGAAGGTCGCCACCGTCTGGTGTCATTGACATAAAGGTAGGTCGTGACTGCTGAGGTAAAATAAAGAAAGAAAATACATTTATTGATTTATCAAGGTACGAGATTTTATTTAATTTAGGTATTTGTACTAACTTATTCAATGTTTTTACATTTCTTATTAATTATTATTATTAAAGCCCGACCGGAAATATATGATGATACATAATAAAATTCTAAAAGGAATCTTTTTTCAGAATTTTGAAAAAGTGTCCGCCATGTTGAACTTTTTAGATACTGGTCCGATTGCTATCAAAATCGATATTTGAGAAACCTTGGCGTCACAAAACAAGAAACTCTTCTCAAAATTTTTAAAACGTGTCCGCCATGTTGAACTTTTTAGATACTGGTCCGATTGCTCTCAAAATCGATATTTGAGAGACCTTGGGGTCACAAAACAAGAATCTTTTCTCAGAATTTTTAAAACGTGTCCGCCACGTTGAACTTTTTAGATACTGGTCCGATTGCTCTCAAAATCGATATTTGAGAGACCTTGGGGTCACAAAACAAGAATCTTTTCTCAGAATTTTGAAAAAGTGTCCGCCATGTTGAACTTTTTAGAGACTGGTCCGATTGCTCTCAAAATCGATATTTGAGAGTCCTCGGATTCACAAAACAAGAATCTATTCTCAAAATTTTTCCTTCCGGGTCAGTCGGGTAATTAGGTACCAAAAATAGTATTCGCCATACCGTGCTCGTGCGGCGGGCGGGGCGGCGCGCGTGCAATGTCACCACACAGCATAGTACCTAGTTAACTACATTGTACGCGTGTGAAGCCGAGGCGGGTCGCTAGTAAGTTATAAGAATAATCTGTGGCAAAAATTTCAAGATTCTGGACCTTACGATCTAGCTGTGTGTGGATCAGTCATTACGCCATTTTCTCTTTGTATATACCTATATGGATTTAAGTAAGTAAAGGTAAAGTAGTTGTTAAGATTGATATAAAAATAACACAGTTAATCAATATTCTCAATAAAGAAAAATATCAAGAATGATCCGGTACTGCTTACCTAATTAGCACGAATCACGCGAACACTGTGGCTCCAACCTTTTCTATTGCCAATATTGCCATCTCTTTTACCACGGCTACTCGCAAACTGCGTGGCGGCGAGTGAATAGCTAATACATTGCGCTGTTTCTATAACATGCTTACTAATCTTACAGGCGCGAACTCGCACTGTATAAATAATTATTCCATTGCGCCGTAAATCATAGTTGTCTGTCTCAAAGCAATGTGTAATATAACTGTGAGACGCATCTGTGTAGGCAGAATGTGTCGATGTGTGAGCTCTATGAGAAATTACCACGCTCGAGGACTAGGCTCTTAAACTAACGTAACGTACGTAACGTAACGTAACTACGTAGTGAGATTAACGACTCTATAAAAGACTATAAACGTGAGTAATGCCAACAACGCCCCTCCAGTACACTTTTTTAAAGTTCATCTGAGTCTTTTTCGAAACCAATCCATAAACCTGATCTTATTTTTCTTCCATTTCTTTATTTACCAGTAAAACTCCTCTGGCAGTTTAAATTATTTAAAGTCACTTAAGTCTGTAAAATACGTCATATAAACAATGTATGGTTGGAACTTTGTTTTTATTTTGCCAAGGAACGTATCGTGAACTTTAGGAAACTATATTTTATGATACTTTTTAGTTTAGAAAAGTTTCCCGGTGAAGTTTTCTACTAAATCTAATAAGTAAGGAATCTCAAGAGACGATTTTATGTCCGCTGTTCTGGTCTGTGAGACAGATTTATCAGTCTTCGAAATAACTTTTACATAGGTATTGTCGATGGGGAAATATAGGCTTTGGAAAACTAAACCTAAAGGGGTATGATAATAAGCAAATTTTTATAAATATTACATTTAAAAAATATTTTTTTTAAATTAAACCTTAATAGATTGATTTAAAAATCCGAATCCGAAGTGCAAGTCGAACTCGGAAACGAAGAATTTTTATTTAATTTAATTTTTATATAATATAGAGAAGTAGAACACATTATAAATATATGTACAGTATTACCCAACTGATATGGCGCGTCGTGAATCTTCGTTCGCACAGAAAAGAAAGTATGGCCCCGAAGATTAACGAAAGAATGCTTAAAACTTACAATCAACCTTAGATCACTACTATAAGGTTCATAATACACTGCAGCTGTCAGTTCCGTCTCACTCGCAAGTCACACCCCTCCGCACGGCGCGCGCTAACATGGCGGCAGCTGCCGACCAATAGCGTTTCCCGCGCTTTGAAAATGTATCTTCTGCCCAGGTACATCGGTAAGCCATATTAATTGGGTACTACTGTAATAGAAGCAAGCAAGAAATGCACATTCTGTAAAAATTTCATCTGTCTACCTATAATGGTTCAGAAAATAACACGTTGGCACCCTTTGGTTACTGAATACGGAACTCTAAAAAATATAAATTACATACTTTGAGTTGAGTCTTATATCATTCTTTATCCTAAATTGAATGTTACTTTGTTTTGTTGAAAATATTATAAAACATATAAAACACTTATCAAAAACTAATGGACTTATAATTTATTATGCAAAAGTATTACTCAAATATCAAGATAACTTTTCTATTCTATAAATAATGTGCTCGCCAGATATACTAACTTAATTTAATATTTTATGGAGCTTTAAAAAATGTTTAATAACCTCGTGAAAATGTTATAAGCCACTTTAATATCATAATGCAGCTAATAATAAAACTCTACCAAGTAAAAAAACACTCCCCTACAAGCGAACTAATATCAGATAAGATTTGCAGGCGAGAGAGGGTGGGCCTCAATAAGAAAGAAAACCGTTGGCCATCGGCCATTGTTAGCATTATTCTGAAAAATTCACTCTTTATGTCAAATTCCATGGTCAATATATTCAATCAAATGCTAGTGCTTTAGACCCTGGGATTGACATGAGATTGTTAAAAATCACGTGATATTTCGATTTGAAATATCAATCCCATACAAAGATTGATCGTTTACTAACGATGACGATTGTCGACAATCATCTTATCTACTGGCCCTGATAAGACACTTATGAACGTTACAGTCGACTCTACCATCACTCTACATCGTCTCTGGTAATGTATGGCGAAATTGTAACGTTTACTGATGATAATACCTACTACTATTTCTTTACAGCGAGGTAAAGAGCTTTTCACACCGACAGCAGCATGGAAACCAGCTACAAATACCCTGGACGTCCCCCGGTCTGACTCCATCATGACGATGGACACGGCGCATCAAGGCCCCTTCGACAACTTAGGATATATCATGTGATAACAACTACATGTTTACGAGTAGCTAGTTATCTAGTCAAAAGGTTTAATTGTGTAACTGACTGCTTCAAATTGTATACTAATATGTTTTACAATGGTGTTATTACATACTAGCTTTTTGTCCACTGCTTCGCTCAGACTTTATACAACGTAACGGAATGGGTATATCTATACGAAAGGGGTGAAGACTCTGGTATAGACTCTCTGCAAAAAGTTTTACACAAAATAAATTACTCAAAAATTATACCAAATTTTTGCATCCAAGTTTAAGACTTAAAATCATAACCAACATGTCACCGCTCAATGAGGGTAATTATCATTCTGCGTCACTTGCTAATATTCATATAAAATTGTCACTTCCGCGATGTTGTATATCTGTTTTCTCCCATCTCAGTCGACTTCAATAACATAAAAGGTCATAATTTTGCCTCAAACTAAGCTCAATTTGAGAGCTTTCGAAGATTAGCGTTGGTAGAGGGGTGGCTTGGAGGATGGACAAACTACTTATCCCGGTGACACGTGTAAACCCACGGAGGATGGCTAGTAGTTAATATAAATAATATCTAATTATCTGAAGGTAAAATAAAATATTTCATTTAATGTATTTATAAAACATGAAAGGAGAAACTGACTGAGATATCAACACAGAGCTCTAACGACAGGGTCTAGGCACTTTGAACCTAAATTTCCTTAAATAACGTAGGCATCCAGTATGAACTTTAAGACTAGTACGCCTAAAAAGAAGAATGGTGGACATTATTTCCAGAGTCAATTTCAACTGTAGTCAAAACATATATCAAGCAATATTTCGTTACATACATGCTCTAATGGAAAACAGTAAATCCATTGATTCAAAGCACAAGCGTAGGCTACGGGATTGGAGGAAAGTATTGGATCAACTTTTTCCAATATTCCAATACTAATGGAATCGGCTGTGAGTTTCAAAGTGGCATTTTAACGAAAAATTTAGTAAATGTATCCACCAGAAACCTGTCCTAAAATGTCCATATCCTAACTACAGGGTCAAATTGAAATCAAATTTAATAGGAAGTTACAATCATAATATAGATTAATAAAAAAAATGACTGAATGTCATTTCATTATGTATAAAAAAACCACTCCTTTTGTCGGTGCGCGGTGCGGGATTCACATAGAGGCTAGGTATAAACAGATAAATTGCAGCTTGATTGCAAATAAAGTGTTTAAACAAAAGTGTTATGGGATTATTAATATGACATGATGTTAGACCGGTGTATAAAGCTTTATTTTATGGTTGTATATCATTTTCAAGAACGGCTAAAGAGAAAAAAACAATGTTTCTGATTTTGTTTAAAACCTCACAAAATTAATATGTATCGGTAATAGAACCCTCCCTTAAAATTAGTCAAATGTTTTCGATTTCATCCTGTAGGTATTTTATCAGATCCCAAGCTAGCCCCAACTTTAACAATGTTTTGTTTTATCTGATTTTAAAGGACAATTAGCGACTGGTTTCCAATTATTTACGCCTTATCCGGAATCGGTATATTGATATGCTATGACAATTTAGTATAAATGTTTGAACGATTCATAGAATAACATTAAACATGCAAACAGCGGTCACGCACAAACGTGCGGTTAACTGTGCTTATAGCCTATATTTAACTGTTAATTGTGATTTTTAAACAAAGCAAGATAATTGTTTGTTTTTGTTGTCCGAAGTGTAGGCTGCGCGATTGGGTTGAAGTGTCAATTGTACAAAGAATCTACTATAATTTAGTATGTACGATTAATGTATTATTGAGTAATGTTAAATTATTTATTAATAAACCAGTGTTGTGAAACTGTTGTTGTTTGATTTAGTCTTACACGTGATTAAGGCGCTGATCCCTCAGAAAGAGAGAGAGAGTTCTAGAGTTCTGCGTTCCGCATTCACTACTGTGCAATTTCATTCAACCGTGATTCATATTTTTTATGTTTATAAATAAAAAACTGCACTTATATTCATATACAGATTTTGTTAACCAACTCAATAAAAAAAAATACAGCATATTGTGATCCAACAAATCAAATTTTTTACACTCGTACATACTCGAACTTCATTATATATATCCAGACAGATTGAGACGAGCTTATTTTTAAAACGCTATTTATATCAATTTATAGTCACTAAAGACTACATAAAATTCATATAGTGTTTACTCGACTGCGGCAAAGGTAAAAAGGGACGCATCAAAACCTTCCAATGCTTCAATCTAAATCTGTAATACTAAATATAGAACTAGACAATTGGTATCTTCGTGTATCAAGCGAACAAGGTCAAAGCCAAACTCTAGAATAAGGTTTTTTAAACTTTCAATAAACTACACGAAAAGTCACTCAAATATCGTGAGTAAGAACAAAGTTTCATCAACTATTGTATAAAGAAAACTCTTCGGGAACTGTATATACACTCGAAACAACAGTCAAACGCACTCACAGTTGCGATAGCGGTGAAATAAACAGAACATGTTTTAATTTTTTTTTTTTTTGGCAAAGTTGTTTGTTATCATGAGTACAATCATGTGTCGAAGTGTCGTTTACTAATTACCAGTCACCCTATATATTTAAATGGTAAACTGTGACACAAAGTTTTCTTTTTATACTACCATACGTCCCGCCTGATGGTAAGCAGTTAACGTAACTTATGGACGTTTGCAATACCAGGGGTATCACTCGCGCGTTTCCGAACACTTCACACCTTTTATGAAGAACCCTATGCTGTTCTCTCTTAGGAGAAGAATATAGCATGAGCTTCTCGCGCTTACAGTATATTTGTGATGTCATGGACGTGGGCCGCACGAGTATCAGATTTTTTACTGATCTAAGCATAATGCTGAGTCTGGATCTATTCCTGGAGTCGCGCAATATTACAGTATTACCCAACTAATATGGCTTACCGATGTACCTGCGCAGAAGATACATTTTCAAAGCGCGGGTAACGCTATTGGTCGGCAGCTGCCGCCATGTTAGCGCGCGCCGTGCGGAGGGGCGTGACTTGCGAGTGAGACGGAACTAACAGCTGCAGTGTATTATGAACCTTATAGAAGTGATCAAAGGTTGATTGTAAGTTTTAAGCATTCTTTCGTTAATATTCGGGCCATACTTTCTTTTCTGTGCGAACGAAAATTCACGACGCGTCTTATAAGTTGGGTAATACTGTACGTACATACAGTTGAATTTGAGACATTAATGTAATATTGTGTATTGTCTTTATTGAATAATTCAATGATTTTCTTGAATGAAACTTTTTTTTTTTTCTATCTTTCGTTCAGTATACGATTACCATCAAGAATTGTCTAATATTCCATCGCATAGTACGTATATTTTTGCAATGTTTGCTTGTTCTTATCTCAACGCCGTCACCGAACTTGGGTCGCGAACCAGTCCGCTTCAATAAGTCTGTCTAAATGGAATGTATGACTGAACTTGCAACGTTAAAACCGGCATTACGATTGCAATAAGTGCAGTCAGCACTTGTTACCCGAGATAAATTAAAATATAAAGTTTACGTGTACCTGGATGGTGCAACTATTTGGAGAATTCGGCATGTAATCATGTAGTATGATTTTAATCAGTTGACTCTTGTTCCTGGAATTGTAAGAGAGGTAGAGCACAACGTTATTTCTCTCAAAGAGAGCATCGACTGGGAAGTACCTTCACTTTACAGAATACCGCAGCCAAATAATTTAATTGTATTCCTCTGCGTGAGTAAGGTTACCAGAGCTCATCGGGGTAAGGGAAAAAGTCGGTAACGCGTGAGTGATGACTCATGGGTTGCAAGCGTCCAAATGGTTAGGGTAACCGCGGCGGACCTTACGCTTTTTTGCCAAATTAGTTGTAGGTATAAAAAAAACATAAAACGACATTCATTAGGAAATAATTGCTAAAATATTATATTTGTTTTTTTATCAGAAGACTTTCAAGCAGTATTTATGTGTGGTATAGGATTTTAATTTATAGCTAGACTAAAATAGATGCCTATCTCGTCCACGCGATAATGAAACTCAACACGCGATGAAATATTCGTTAGAACAAAGAAAAACAATATCATCTTTCCTATTAAAAAGAAAGACTGATAACGTCCAAATTCCCAACACTTTAACTTCCATCGGAATTCAAATCTGAAATACGATTCCCGCCAAACTCGCCGCGGCCTTTTGAAGCCAACTAATCCCATATAAATTGGAGGAATTAATGTGAATTTAATCACAACATTCTTAAAGTATCCGCTGGATTTTTATCGTTTTTATTATCTTTCGTCTCATTTTCAAGTTTAATAACTGGGAGCTTGATGACGGTTGCAAATCCATTTCGATTAGAGATATCTGGATGGAGTTGAGATACGTATTTCAGTCAACTCTTTTAGTGAGTGAGTGATAAAAAGGTTCCAATTTAAAGTTATACATTGTTAGGGTCAGTTCACACCTAAACGCGAAACTCTGCAAGCGGAAATAGCAATAAAATATAGAACTTTACTACCCAAAAAGGTGCATATTTCAGTGAGAGAATTCGTGACAAGTGACTCGTGCCATCGCGAGGCGTATACGAATTCTCTTCAGGAAGAGAATTACACACAGGTGTAGCTTTATGTTTGCTAAATAAAGTTCTATATTCTACTGTTATTTTAAAAAGTGCGCGCCGCGAAGCGTCGCGTCACCTCTCGGTGTGAGCTGGCCCTTGTACTTCAATAAATATTATTTTTGGTCCAACATAAGAGGACTATCAACATAGGGTATTTAAAAATGTCAAAATAGTCGTGATAAGTTCTTTTTTTAGTTTTGAATAGAGTTCGAAAGAGAAGAATAAAATTTTTGGTGGCAGTAAATATGTCACCTTATTACACCTTATTACCTTAGTAATGGTCACCTTAGTGCTTACCAGCGGCTGTACTTGATAGCCAGTTCTCTTTTAAGCTTTGCGTGTTTACCATAATCATCAATAAAAATATCCGAAAAAAATGCTGTATCAAGAAAGAGCAATTAATTACTCGTCGTTGTACTCATTCCGTTTTCGCTCAGTCGGTACAGCGGTTGGATATAAACTCTATGATTAAAAAGATTTAATATTATCTGTCTCTCCATTATCTGTCTCTCGTCTTAAATACACAAATCCAATCTTGGCAATAATAACGTTGTCATAGCTTTCAACTTTTTAATTAAATGCTATGTCGTGATAAAACAAAGAACTGTTATTTTAGGGCATGAAAACTTTTGAGTAAGGAGTAACTCAACAAATCTCGGGCTGAGAGTTCGGACTGGCTGTCATAAAAAGTAACAAATGCTTTTAATTTTTGCCCGTTTTTTAGCAAATTAGTGCGTGAACGCATTACTGGAAAAGGTTTAATGGTAACGTAGGATTTTAATACTATCCAAAAATTTGCTTTATCCCAAAAAAGCTAATGTGAAGTGCATATTTATATTTATTTTTTGAAACGTTGATAAAATAACCTAAGCCCCTCAATCAGTCATATTCGCCGGATAGCAAAAGCGGTATCCGGTCCGGTGTTTTGTGCAGTTGAAAAAATATACGCTTTATGTATTTCCGTTGGCAGTTTTAATTGACGCGGCGCGTAACGAAATTTTTCACTAACTTTTGTGGACAGTGTGTTTGTGCTCACACATAAACCCAGTTTTTTTAATGCAGTCAAATTAATAACACTATGCACTAGATTTTACCCCGCGGATTTACCCTAGTTCCGGGGATTAAGTAATTTTGATTTTTTTGTGTCGGCAACACGCGTGTCATACCCCTGGTGTTGCAAGCGTCCATAGGCTACGGTAACCGCTTACCATCAGGCGGGCCGTGAGCTTGTTTGCTACCTTAGTGGTATAAAAAATTGGTTCCCTTTCTGAGAGCTTTGAATAACAAACATAAATACAAGTATTAATAACTAATTAGTAAAAAATTCTATTTTTGCGATTAGTAGAACTGTATAAAAGTAGAAAAGAATTATATTTAAATAGGTATACAGGTCGTTGTTTTGGTCAGCGACGAGCCGGTCAGGGTCGATAATACAATAGATACTGGTGCTAAAAAAAATATAAAAAAAATACTTTATTTTTTTTAATAATAAAAATAAAAAAAATAAAATTTTGAAAATCTTGTAATAAGCAAAGTGTAGACATAATACTCAACGGGAGTGCGAGGGAGTAAAGGGGTGGGGCGATGGAGGCTTGTGCCTAGCTCTAGTCAGTGCACGTGCCTAGTAACCATACTTTGCGGTAATTTTATTTCAAATTGAATAAGGTATTTCTCAACATATTTACAGTATTTAATGGAATTAAGTCCATTTTTGGGGAATATATATTTTGTACTACCGCTCCTGGGTCGCTTGTCGCCGACCAAAACAACACCCTGGATAGTTTTTTAAGAACCATGCTACAAGTATACTCATAATAAAGGAACAATAAGTTCTTTGTTAAAAATTTCATTTGTAATACAAGCTTTTTTTGAATGACTGTACTTTTTTTGACTGCACTTGCATTGTCATCCAATATACTAATGTATACCAAATATCAAGTCAATCCGACCACTGGAAGTGGGTGAAATTCGACATGCAAGATTCCACCAGAACGAACATACATACATACATATATTGCAAGTTAAATAAAAGCTTGTAATAAACTTCAAGCGTTAAGAGACACTGAATTAAATAAGTTCTACACGAAATAGACACATTCTACACTAAACTATCACATAAGTCTTCGTAAACCTGAAATTCTCAAAGCGACCACAGAACAATTAGGAAACAAAGTCCCCATTCTATACTAAAGCAAGTACCTACCTGTAGTGTAACTAAAATTACAGCTCAAAATATGCAGCGCACAATTCTGCTGAAAAAAAGAGTGAAAGAACCAACAATCTGTGAGTCAAAGTTGTGTAACAACTTAACGCCTACGTTCGCGAGACCGGCCGCACCTGCTTCCAGGGAACTTGTCTTGTTCCCACTAGCTTTTATTTCAGGACAAGTGTTGCTACGTGGTTTTGTTTGTGCTCTTTTTTGTAATATAATTTGAATGAGAAGTTAGTGTTTTCTTTTCTAATGTAGATTGCGATTGGAACTAAATCATGTTTCCTACTTATTATAATTTACTAGCTGACCCCGCGGTTTCATCCGCGTTCCCGGGATAAAAAGTAACCTGTGTCCAAAATCAAAATTAAAAAGTATTTATTCAATTTAGGCCTTGATAAGGCACTTATGAATCCATCTCCATACCAAAGGCTATCTGGATGCCAAATTCCGTGATAATCCGTTGAGTAGTTGAGGCGTGAATGCGTAACAAACAAACTAACAAACTCACTTTCGCATTTATAATATTATAGTTAGGATTACGATGATTCCTTCTGTGACCAATCTATCAAGGCTTTTTCTAATATCAATTTAGCCAATAGTCTTGCTGTGTTTCTTACCGGTTCTTCTTGGTTGTAGGCTGACTTTCGAACCGGTGCCGGTGATAACTTCAGTAAATTTGACCTTCAGGCTCTTTTGGGGCCTAAATTGAATAGATGGCTGTGACTTTGACTTTATCCATATAATTTTCATGCAAGCTTTGTTATTATTTTAATAATAATAATAATTTATTGCATTAAATAAAAAATACAAATATTTTTTTTAACAAGACCTTAAATTAAATTTTACATTTTAAGTTTACAGTACAGTTTAATAGGCTTATAGTCTTTATAAAAAATTGGTCGCAACTAACACCTTAGCTAGGTTACAGAGTAACCTGTATTAAAGATGCTAGTCCCTTACCCCAGGGAAAGTATGTACATTAACCCATTTCAAAAGTGACAGTTTTAATTTTCCAATATTTCTTTTTATCTTTATCTTATTTTATTTTATATTATGTATTTATAATTATTATCTAAAATTAGGCTTAAGGCTTTGGTGTGTTAATGTTTAAGAGTGTGAGTGAGTGAGTGGATAGTGTTAGTGTATGTGTATGTAGTGTAGTGAGTGTGTGTGGCTGTATGTGTGTGTTTGTGACGATAGTGTGGGTGAGTGTTGGTATTTTTACCAGAATTTAGTTTATAAGTTTCTCTGTCTCGTCATAAGTCAGGGTTAACAGCCAATTACGAAGAGCTCTCTTGCAGGCACTTTTTGATAGATGGAAGATGGGAAACAATTTATTTATTTTGTTATACAGAGCAGGAGCTGAAAAGCAGTGGAACCTTTTTGAAAAGGCAAAGTGGGTTTTTGGTATGTGGCATATTCTGTCCTTACGCCTTTTTGATATAATTCTCAGGGGGGTAACAGCATGTTGTGATAAAACTGAATATAGAATATGGAGTTGTCTTACAGTAAGGACCTCGCAGTATTTGAATAACTCAGTCGTGGAATAGTAGAAAGGTAGGAATGTACAAGCTTTTAAAACCGCCCTTTGAGCTCTCTCAAGTGCCAGTAAGTTAGTTTTTGGTGCGCCACCCCAAGATGTTATGCAGTAGGTTAAGATCGATTGGCAAAGGGCAAAATAGACATTCTTCATAGTTCTAGCTTCAGCCACATGTCTAAGTGATTTAAATATATATATAAGTTTTCTGACCCTGTTTTGTAATAGTTCAATGTGTGGACTGAAGCTTAAATTGTTGTCAAGTAAGACACCTAGATATTTAATCGAGTTTGTCCGTTCGAGTTTGGGGCAGGTGCATGTAAAATTCCAGGGATGAGAACAAGAGTGAGCAATTATAGAAAGGGTTGGTGGAGGGATTTTGCTTACTTGAAATGGACTAGAGATAATCAAGTAAAGAAATAGAATGCTGTCTCTATTTTATAGTAACTCATAATAATATCACCTAAATCTAGTATAATTAAATACCAGAATAATTATTATTTTAGTAGACAATTTTGATAATGGCATTTGACACAAAAACATGGTGTTTTACAGACTCATTACATCCTTCAATATCCAATATAAGAGTAAGAATAGGAAAGTAGATGACTAAAGACTAACCCCCTTATTCATAATCGCTTTTTAACTAAATCAGTGTAATAGTGTGCCCCGTTCTCTTTCGATCACCAAATGTCACCTGTCAGATAAAGACTTCGGAATTTCAGCTAATCAACGTTTGATAACTTTATCCTAACTAATATAATGCGAAAGTAACTCTGTCTGTCTGTCTGTTACGCTTTCCCACTTAAACCGCTGAACCGATCGCGATGAAATTTGGCATGCATATAGCCTATGGTATGGAGAAGGACATAGGCTACTTTTTATCCTGGGAACGGGTCAGCTAGTAACAAATAAAGGGGTAAATTTCCATGAAATAAGTGCATAAATCTACAGACGAACAATGTTAGTAGAGAACATGAATTATGGGCGGAATTTTCAAGCAAAAATGCAAAGGTTGCAATACTGCGCCGAGATATTAAAGACAATTTATTAAGAACAAACTTAACACCAACTTGTAATGCCAGGTGAGAGAATGTTTTCAGTTAACTTTTGTGTTTCAAGATATATTAACTTGTTAACTGCAGTAAGGCGTTGAAATAAATAAATGAGTTTGAAAACTGCAAAGTATTCGTTTTATCGAGTAAAACAATTTTGTTTCTAGCAGTTAAGTTTATCATGCGAAAGCTTATTTAAAAAAGTTTGGGTAAAGTTCATTACAAACTACTGACTCAATATTGGCAAATATCATGTATACAGGGTGTTGTTTTGGTCGGCGACAAGCGACCCAGGAGCGGTAGTACAAAATATATATTCCCCAAAAATGGACTTAATTCCATTAAATACTGTAAATATGATGAGAAATACCTAATTCAATTTGAAATAAAATTACCGCAAAGTATGGTTACTAGGCACGTGCACAGACTAGAGCTAGGCACAAGCCGCCATCGCCCCATCCCTTTACTCCCTCGTACTCCCTATACTCATGTCTACACTTTAGCTTATTACATGATTTTCAAAATTTTAATTTTTTTATTTTTATTATTTAAAAAAAATAAAGTATTTTTTTTATATTTTTTTTTGCACCAGTGTCATTTGTATTATCGACCCTGAGTCGCTTGTCGCTGACCAAAACAACGACCTGTATATTTAAATCCATCTGATTATCCATCTTATTGGTATGCTCTGTGTGCCAGCAACTGTTCTTGATACTTGAACGTATGTAGGCTCTTTTGCGATATAGGTACTCAAGGAAACACTAAGGAGTGACGAGGGGGTTGTTCATAACACTTACTTTAAGAGTTTAGTAACTTGCAAGTCACGCTCCGATAATTTATTGGTTTATTATTTGGTGCTAAAAAAAATATAAAAAAAATACTTTATTTTTTTTATAACAAAAATAAAAAATTAAAATTTTCAAAAATCTTGTAATAAGCTAAAATGTAGACATAATACTCAACGGGAGTACGAGGGAGTAAAGGGGTGGGGCGATGGCGGCTTGTGCCTAGCTCTAGTCTGTGCACGTGTCTCGTAACCATACTTTGCGGTAATTTTATTTCAAATTGAATAAGGTATTTCTCAACATATTTACAGTATTTAATGGAATTAAGTCCATTTTTGGGGAATATATATTTTGTACTACCGCTCCTGGGTCGCTTGTCGCCGACCAAAACAACATCCTGTATATATAATCTCTCTACGCAACGGTGTAGGTGCATGAGGTAATCTCATATCTTAACATATTATGACTGATACTCATATTCTACCGAGAGAAAGTTTTTTTTTTACATAATCTTAGTTTTTATTTTCAATTGTTAATTGTTTGTACTGTGTCGCTGTATGTTCGTGATGTCATGGACGTGGGCCTCGACTGAAAACCAGCGCGAGGGTTAGTTTTTCTTACTAACCTAAGCACATTGCTGAGTCGAGACCTATTCCTGGCATCACGCAACATTGCATTTTTGTGTAGTTTTTATTATTTGTTCTGTTTTTATATTTTTTATTTTTGTCATTAATGTAATGTTGTGTGTTGTCCTGAATAAATCCTTTTTCTATCTTTCTTTCTTTCTTTAGAAAAAAAACAAACAATAAATACTAAAAATAATATAAATATGACATTGAAAGGACTTCTTCAGTACAGTGTAATTCCGTGGGTTAATAAAAACAGAGGCAACTGGCGCCGAGTTGAGTTATAAAATGTCACGTAGTAAAATTTTCTACCGATAGAGATACAATGCAAGAAAGTTTTCATCATTGGAATAAATCATATTTTATTGGAAAATTTTATGACTTCTCTCAATTTTTTCACTTGCTGTAGGACGAACAGGAAATATTCATGCGATTTAGACTAGATAGTACGAGATCCGGCTATTTTCAGTACCTACACAGACTACACAGTCTCACAGACCAGTAAAAAAAAAACTTTCGTGTTACGAGATAATTTTTTTATATATTTGTCAATGGGAGAATGTATTTTTACCGGGTTCCCTAAAAAATTTCCGCCAAGCCACATATTTTGACTAAGGTGTAGAGTTTATGAAGCATTTTACGAGCGAGTTTGTTAAAAAATACTTTAATAAATAATCTTTAATACATAATATATCTATCAAATTCCATAAAAACAGAAAAAAATATAATCTTACACGAGATGCGCAATAACAAAATATACTTTTAACAAGGATTGATGTTTGTAACAAAGTTAAAAGTTCTTGAGAAAATTGTCGCGGACACCTGACTTTCTTTAAAAAGTTAAACAAAATTAGTCACCTGCAAAACTTGAGACTACTTAAAGAAAGATGATATCGTGTTTCTTTTCTCTTTTTTTTTTTTATATGACTAAGTTCGTAAACAAGCTTACGGCCCGCCTGATGGTAAGCGGTTACCGTAGCCATATGGACGCTTGCAACACACGAAGCATCGCTCACGCGTTACCGACCTTTCCCTCCTCCCCTATGAGCTCTGGCGACCTTATTCACGCGCAGGAACACAACTTTACACAACATAAAGTTATTTGGCTGCGGTATTCTGTAAGGTGGAGGTACTTCCCCAGTCGAGCTGCTCTTTGAGCGAATAAACGCTATGCTCTACCTCTCTTATCTTCCTTCCGTCACATGATGAAGCATAATCTAGGGCTCAGCCTTGAATTAATAAGTAGTAATTACTGATTACTACTAATGAATTTGTGTGTAGACCAGGGCGCCAAGTCTGCTAAAATGTCATACTGACACGATACTATTGCAATTCCTTTATCATTGAGCCGATGTGCGCAGTCTACTAATTTATAATGAACGAAAAGAATTTTAGTACAAAAACTGTCATAACTGACAACTAAAAGATCATTGTGGCACGATTGTAGTTTCAGTGTAAAATCATCGGAAAGCTATTATGACACCATTATGACGCCATTGTGTTAGTAGACTACTAAAACTGTAAAATGTGTCAATTTTGATACCACTGATAGTTCATTGGAACACAAATGTAATAGCAGACTTGAGCCCCAGCCCAGTCCTATATAATAAAACTTATATTTTATGATTGGTATCTAACACCTATGTTTTACACCATATTTTTTTATGTTACATTAGTCTCTATGGGCGGCAAAACGAAACTAAGGCTATTTAATCGGCTGAATAATACACCATAGGCAGTATTATTCAGCCGATTAAATAGCGAAACCTATAAATAGCTTACAAATATATAGGTATACAGGTCGTTGTTTTGGTCAGCGACGAGCGACTCAGGGTCGATAATACAAATGATACTGGTGCTAAAAAATATATTAAAAAAATAGTTTATTTTTTATAATAATAATAAATATATATTATTTGGAAAGTCATGTAATAAACTAAAGTGTAGACGCAATACTCAAGGGGAGTGCGAGGGATTAAAGGGGTGGGGCGATGGTGGCTTGAGCCTAGCTCTAGTCTGTGCACGTGCTTAGTGACAATACTTTATTTCGTAATCGGTAATTTTATTTCAAATTGAATAAGGTCTACTATAACTCAGCGCATTTACAGTAATTAATGGAATTAAGTCCATTTTTGGAAAATGTATTTTTTGTAACACCGCTCCTGGGTCGCTTGCGCAAAGAAAAAAAATTACTGGCATTTATAGCCCAAAACTACAATATATAAATTTTAAATAACCTCAGTCTGCTTAGCATTTAAATGTGTCTGCGAAAAAGTATCAGTAAAAACCATTTTGGACCGCGATCGTTACGAAGGCGACCACAATAGCACCCATGGGAGCTGTAAATCGGTCAGCACCTTGTTTCATTTAATTACCGACACCGTTGATAAGTTTCTCTGAATTTATTTCTTCTAATTTAATGTTGACAGTGAAAATAAAATGAGCATTGATCAACGTTGCTCTGTTTTATAGCATGGCTGTAACTTTTGAAGCACTTGTCTTTGTTTATATTTCGTTCTTTACAAGAATCGTTTCTACTGCTATTTGTAGAGGTTATTCTAATATACTATATCGTAATTTCTATTTCTTTTTAGGATGAGTAGAATCCTCTTAATCTACCGACATTTATAAGTCTTCACATACATCGGGTTCGAATACTTTCAATAATTTACGCCCGAAATTAATATTCGATATATGATTGTGGATTGATATTTGAAAGACATTTCATATAAACAGTGCCAAAATATCAATGCACTATCACAAAATAACAGATAGGTCAATTATTAATTTCGGGCGTTAGCAATTTTTTAAATGAATGATTTATTTATAAATGTATTTATGAGTAGAAGACAGATTAGAGTTCTTTACGTTATGAGGAATACCTCATAAAGAACTTCTATATTATTCTACTGTGTTTTTGAGAAAATAAAATGAATAGTATACCTGCCCGATAAAAACTAACATTTATTAAATTTCTCATTTGTATTCGACCCCAGTAAAGTTTTAGCTTATTCCTAAAACTATTCCACTTTAATGCTATTAATTAAAGATCAGTCTTATCATAACTGAATATAGAATAAAAATGAGAAGCCAGTCGGAATGAATGGTCGGGAGCTGACGGGAGTAGCAAGTTAAATGAGTCTAGAAGGCTGACTTTATCTGAGAGCTCAGTGTTACCACTGCACATTAAGCTGTGATATATTGGAGGTGATATATCATTTGTAGTAAAATAATGGTAATCATACATGACTGTAATATAAAATTATATAAATAATATATCAAAAAGGGTTGGAGAAAATTGTACTATGTGTGTTACCGATGATATTTTTGTCTCAACGTGACACGTGAGATATGCCGCCGCCTCTAATTCAAATAGACCTTCGCAGGCACTTATGAAAAGTCTGACTCTAATACTCTAATACCGGCTCAAAGGATGCATTTGCTTATTACCAATACAAATGTTTTTATTATTAATAATTATTGGTCTGAGCATTTACAATCCATAATTATATTCAGATATTCTTTCAAGTCTAGTCTTACCATGATATCAAACTGTACCTACTACGGATGAAGTTTTCTTCTCTATTTGTTATCGGTGCATTGGGTGCCTTGCCACTTCATCCTACGGGCTACGAGCTATACACCAATTCAAATACCAGGTCCACAGTTTTCTCACGTCCTTGAATCGTTCCCGATAGTTTCCTCCGGGATCTATCGGCTTAAAGTTTAATTAAAGATGCAACCTTACAGAGAGAACGCTTTGGTTTAATCCTGTATTCGTTACTATTATTTACTTGGAATATTAAATATTCTTACCGATTGTCTACAATTTTTATTCACAAGATGGACTGTAGTACAAGATGTTCTATCATTTTGAATGTGTGAGTGCATGTGGCGTAAGCACGGGAGCACTCAACCAATCACGAGAACGCATCGAACTCTATAGCATTATTATGGCGATGATAGCTTACTGGTAGTGATGTCAGATGCCGAGACGAAGGTCTGGGTTAGAATCCTATAATGACCTTGAGCTTTCAGTGAAGGAAAACATCGCGAGGAGAGCACAGCACGGTGGTAGGGTAGCCACTTGGCTGGCTAACACCTATAGTAGCACCTATCAGTGTGTCCTGACAGCCAGAGGCAGTTCCTTCTAGGCTTTGAGTGCTTACCACCTTCAGCCACATCATCACTTACCGTGGTGAGATTAGGGTCAACCATAAGCCTATACCAGGTAAAAATAACCTACACACGTAACACCGGTGCCTTTTTAAGGTCAACACTCAGTAAATCAGCATAGCTACGCCTCGGCACCTTACCATGCAAGTGAGGCCTTTAAATCGTATGTGTTAAAGTAAATTTTACAATGATTAGATAAAATAGTTGACGCCTGAGCGGCAAGCGCTTGCCGCTACAAGCCACTAGTCCTGCTGACCGCACGCTTCTAGCAAGCGGCCCGCTTCTTGCTGCGTGACGCCAGCAAGCGGTATCTTGCCAAAGCCGCGCCACCAATTTCACCGGCGCCGCGCCGCCCGCCCTCGAGCCTGCCAATTCGTGTGCGCGGGCGCGCTGGCAGCTAGTGGTTGGATTGATTTGAGGCGGTGCGGGGCCGTTGCTGCGGTGGAGGTTTGCTGATATAGCGATTGATGACCTTTAGCCTCAAACATATTATGTTTCTATATTTTGCTTTTGTGTGCGTGAAAAATAAATGTCTTTTTTTATTTTTCTTTGGTTTACTCAACAAAACTACACACAGTTTCAGTGATTATATTAATTGGTTCCCAAATAATATTTTAATTACCTGAGGAGATGTATATGGATGCTTCAGTTCAATAAGTTAAACAATAATATGCCTTATCTCAACGCAATTATACATATTTTTCATGGAGTAAGTAACTTAGAACTATTACTTAAGTTTAAACGAACGATCTTATTTCCAAGTAGTAAGACATTGTTAGACATACTACCATACATAAATATGTGTTGATAATGGCGACACGGTCTGTCGTCGGTTTTGTTACTTGCGTAGGTATGTTACATACATATTGCGTATAAAACCAGACTTGCGTCTTTAGTAAAATCTTGTCATATTCAACCGTATACCTTTTTTTTTTTTTTTTTTTGCGTGGGGAAATCCTCATAGGATACCCGACCGCCCCGGGGGAAGCAGCCAGGTTATGCCGGACTTGTACCGGCTAAAACCCCACGGTGGTCGCCATCTGCGCTGTAGAGAGGGGGGCGGGCTCTCGTGTTGAACGCGTACCTGCTCACCCCTCCAAGCGCGGTGCTTTGATGGCTCGTCTCGGGGGAAGTCTGACACCTCCCCCCAGCACCCTCGCTGTGCTATCGCACGATGAGTCGTGACCACATCGACCCATCGTCCTTCTTGGGGTCGCTTCTGGGCGCACAGAGCCCCCGCTCTGATTGCCCACGACCCCAAAGGCCCCGTTTAGTCGCCTTTTACGACAGGCAGGGGAACACCGTAGCTGTTATTCTAAGCCCGAGCTACAGGGCAGGGGGGCCGCGACGAGACACGTTTGTGCCCCGGCGGCTTCGCCTCCGGGTGGGATCGGCCCTCTCCCGATCCCGCTCAGCAGCCTCCTTCTGGACCATTACGGTCTCACAGAAGGAGGCTACTGCTCTCCACGCTGTATCCCCGCTCAGCATCGCCGACACGACTGCTGGCAGGGAGAGATTCCGTCCAATTACTTGGACCAGGATCCGCCGCTCGGGTTCCCACGCAGGGCACACCGCAAGCGTGTGCAATGCGGAATCCTGGTCGCTCCCACTGCAGTGGAAGCAGGCCGCCGTCGCCTCACGTCCGATCCTATACAGATAATCACCGAAGCACCCATGCCCGGTGATTATCTGTGTAAGTCTGTAGGTGAGTCGTCCACCTTGTCGCTGCATCCAGGCCTCGAAGACCGGCAGGACTGCTCCGACGACGCGTTTGCGCGCAAACCGCTCCTCGCGGAGTCTTGCGCGCCACGTCGCGAATGCGATAATTCGCTCCTGCCGTTTGATCGCCTCTTCTGGGTCGCCTCCACCGTTCTGACGGACGATGCGAATCCGGTCATAGACCCTCGCATCCATGTCCGCCAGAATATCAAGTGGCGGAAAGCGAGCCAGAATTGTCGCCGCCTCAAAGGATACTGTGCGGTATCCTCGTACGACCCGTAGCGCCATCCTTCGCTGGACACTGTAGATTTTCGTCCTACAGCGTCGGATGGCCAGCCTCTTCGCCCATACGGGCGCCCCGTAAAGGGCTACGGATCGTATGACCCCCGCATAGAGGCGGCGAACTTCCTCCCTCGGTCCCCCGAGATTGGGCAGCAGTCTGTGCATGGCACCCGCTACCCTCTCGATTCGGGGGACTAGGCGATCAAAGTGCTCTTCGAAGCCCCAACGACTATCTAGGGTGAGGCCCAGATACTTCATGTATCGCCCCACCCCAACTTCCGACTCACCCACTCGGACGCACGAGTTGGGTGGTTCCCTGCTTCTTGGCAGTTTGTGGAACCATAGCGCCTCGGTCTTGTGAGGCGCTATTTCCAGACCCAACTCATGGATTTTGTCGACAACGATCTCAACCCCAAGCTCGGTGAGCTCTTTGGTCCCCTCGAAATTTTCCCCACTGGCGACCACCAACGTGTCATCTGCATAGCAAACAACGTTTACGCCAGCGGGGAGATCGACACGCAGAACCGCGTCGTAGGCGAGGTTCCACAACAGCGGGCCTAACACTGACCCCTGTGGAACTCCACGCGTGATTTCCCTCCGGATTCTCCTACCGTCTTGGTCCATGTACAAAATGTACCTGTCGCGCAAGTAATCCCCGATAACGCCTTGCAGGTAGGAGGGCACCTGATGGTAAACAAGTGCCCCTCTAATGGCGTCCCAAGGGAGAGAGTTAAAGGCGTTGACGATGTCAAGACTTATCGCCAACGCCACTCCACCCCGGGACACCGCCTGCTCCGACAGGGAACGGACGCGTAGGACCGCGTCTATGGTCGAACGGCCCTGTCGGAAGCCGAACTGGCTATCGGCCAGGTCGGGACCGTTGCACGACAGATGCCCGTTGAGACGAGCGGCAAGTATTCGTTCGAACAGCTTGCCACCCTCATCCAACAGGCATATGGGACGGTACGCAGAGGGAGAATCTGCGGGTCTGCCTTCCTTCTTCAAGAGGACCAAACTTGCTTCCTTCCAGGCCGTGGGGAATTTGGCATAATGGAGGCAGCCGTTGAACAACTGCCTCAGCCTGTCCCCCAGGACAGCCAGACTCAACACCCACACCCGACCCGGTACACCGTCGGGTCCTGGTGCGGTTTTTCGGGCTTTCAAGCGGCCAACGGCTCGATCTAGCTCCTGTACGGTCACCCCCATTTCGTCATGCCACTCCCAAGACGTCAGGGGGTGGACTGAGGGACTTGACCGGCCCGCCGGGAAGAGAGTGTTCACCACTCGACCCAGCAGGCCCGGATCTAGAGTTTCCGTCAGGGGAGGCACCCATGGCCTGAGTTTACCCAGGACCATCTTATATGGGCGCCCCCATGGATCCTCGTTGAGTCCCTCTAGGAGCTCATCCCAGCACCGTTTTTTGGCGTCTGAGATGGCGATCTGCATCGCCATTGTAGCCGCTCGATATGCCCTGTAGAGACTGGCTGTCTCCTCGGCAGGAGTTCGCCTTCGCCTTCGGGCTCTAGTGTACAGGCGGCGGCTCCGCAAGCAAACCGCGCGAATTTGCGCGATTTCTGCCGACCACCAGTACACCGCCCGGTACTTGGGGCGACTGGACCGCGGCATCGATGCATCGCAAATTTGCGTCATCGTGCTGCGGAACCAGTTCGTTTCTCTTTCCGGATCGGACGGAATCTCTTCAGCGTTTTGTGGCCATGCCGCGACGTTGGCGGCGGCTTCGAGCATGTCTCGATTTAACCGCTTGAGACACCAACGTCGCGGTGGGCTGCCTTCGTGGCGGCTGAATTAGCGTCAGGACGGCGGAATGCCACATCCATGAGGATGTGGCGGTGGTCAGATAGAGTTACCACCTCTTCTGCAACTCGCCATCCTGACAGCATGCGTATGGCAGCAGGAGTCGCCCATGTAAGGTCCACGATTGACTCCCCCTGCCACCGCACGCATGTGCTCACGGACCCCCGATTAACTAATCGGAGATCCAGACCAGCTGCCCACGCCTTTATAGTCTCTCCCCTTGGACTGTCTCTGGGGTTCCCCCACACCCTTGCATGGGCATTGAAGTCCCCCAGGACAATCAGTGGACGAGTTGGGCATCTGCGGATGCAGTCAGCCACCTCGTCCAGGTACTCCTCGTAGTCGGCGAGGGACCTATTGGGAGAGACATAGCAACCTACAATGGCCAGGGTGCCCCATTGCACTGCAACGAAGCCCTGTCCTCTACTCAAAAGAGCGCAGGGTGGAGCACCCTCTCCGCCCCCCCAGTATATGGCAACGGAGCCCAAGTCATCACCGAACCAGCGAGGATGGTCGGGGACGCTGTGAGGCTCTGCTACTACTGCCAGGGCAATCTGCCGCTCCACAATGGTTTGTAAGGTACACTTTATTGTTTATCTATGGTTAATGTGAGACAGAGACAATATATAGATTCAAGATGGCTTTCACCTTGTTTTAATTGCTTACATGGCGCTGGGCCAAAACAATTAATTAATAATTGCATTATGCAATAAAGTTAATGAAATAAGTCGTGATTACAATATATAACGTGATTCCTAAAATATAGTGTAATAATAAGACCAAAAAGTTCGGAAATTATAAAGATTTTGTTGGCTACATATTTTTTTGGTTGTACGTATTACAATCAAAGCACACGTTTAGTGCATATCGAGGTGATATTAAATAAAAGTATACAACAAAATATAGTGTTCAAGTGTTGTACGTTACACAACAGGATATTATTTCTTTTCAGTGTCGAATTAGTACATTCCAAAGTAAAACGAAATTTGTTGTTTTTCACTGCACGTTCTACGCATTTAACAAACAACAGGAAGACAAAATGGAGTCACTTGAAGAAGATGTTTTGGACAATTTCACAGTGACCCAATTAAAAGATGAATTAAGGCTGCGATGTCTAAGCATGCAAGGGATCAAAAAGGATTTAGTTCTTCGACTTTTGAAGGATAATGCATTACGAAAGCAAAACGATTCATTTCAAATTTTGAAAGAAGAAAGAGATCGTCGTCAGTCAAAAGATTTAGAAATTGAGCAATTGCAACAACAACTACAAAAATTTAAAAATGAAAATCAAGGTCAGTCAAGTCAAACAGAGAATGAGGTAAATGTTGGAACACAAAGTAATGATCAAGGTACGTGTAACAATGATAATAATCAGTCTTTAATGATTCAGATATTATCCCAAGTAGTGGCAACTCAAAATAAATTGGCAAGTCAATCCCAACCAACTTTCCAAGTATTCTCAACTAGTGATACAAGTAACGCTATTCCTATATTTGCTGGTAATAAAGTGGACAATGCTAAGAATTGGTTATGTCAAGTGGAAAGAATTAGTAAGTTGGCAAACTGGACGGAAGATTTAACTTTAATTAATGTCACAATGAGACTAAGGGGTTCTGCAAGCGATTGGCATAAGGCTATAGGTAAATACATAGAAAAATGGCAAGATTGGAAAAGTAAGTTTGTAGATAGGTTCAGTATGAAAATGTCATTTGCTGAGTTCATTGCATTTCAAGCTAAAAGAACGTTATACTCAACAGAAACGTTAACCGAGTATATTTATAATAAAAATGCACTTTTTGAAAAAAGTCCTACAAGTTTATCGGATTTAGATAAAGTTTCTTTACTTTTGGAAGGTATTACAGATACACGTTGGGCAATTCCATTAGCTTCGCATTGCTGTCAAACTGTAGATGATTTGCTCAATCATGCTTCAGCTTTAGATCAGATTAGAAAAGTAGCAACTAGAGATAAATATTTTTCAGAAAAGCATAATAAGTCTATTAACAACACAGATAATGAAAATAAGAAATTAAATAGTAAATATATACCAAAATTCAATCGTGAAACGGAAAAGGAAGAAGATCAAACATGTTATAGATGCAAGAAAAAAGGGCACATTTCATATAATTGTACTATGCCAGGAACTAGTACAAGTAGTAAAGAACAAAAAACATATAACAATAACTCAGACACTAGCAATCATATAAAATCTCAATCAGATACTAAAAATAATAAGAAACAGGTAAACTGTATACAAACACTGGAACCAAATTTAACATTGATACCTATTACTTTAAATAAAACGATACAACTTAATGCACTTCCAGATTCAGGCTCTGTATTAACAATCATTGATAAAAGCAAGTTACCGGAGGACACACAAGTCTACCCATGGCAAAAAGGAAGTTTCAGAGCTGCTGGTGATGTAATTACACCCATAGGATGGATAACGGCACAACTACAGGTGGGAAAAATTGATTATATTATGCCTCAGATAGCTATTTGTGAAAACCTACCAGTACCCATGATATTAGGAAAAGATTGGCAATTAGCAGTTTATGCACGAATAATTTATGACCCTGATGGTAAAGTTTGTATTATGACACCTACTCACACTGAGTATTTTTCTTCAATTACAGTAGATGATAAATCCGTATCATGCTGTGTAAACTCACAAGAAATTAATATTCCTATTACTCAAGAATCCAGAAAGTTAGTGATGAACCTTGTTGAGGAATATGATGATATATTTAAAAATGATTTAAATGATGTGGGAAAATTTCCAGATTTTGAGTTAGAAATAAATTTAAAACATGATAAGCCCATCAGTTGCAAACCATATAGATTACCTCAACCAGAGAGATTATACTTAAAAGAAACTGTAGAAAAATGGATAGAACAGAAAGTTTGTCGTTTATCAAATTCACCATATGCTGCACCAATGTTTGTGGTAGAACAACCATTCCATGATACTACTCCATATAGACCAGTTGTTGACTACTCGAGAACTATTAATCCAATTACTATTTTAGAGCCACAACCTATAGAACGAATGGAAGATATAATAACAACTATTTCACAATTTGTTTATAAATTTAAATTAGACATTTATCATGCATATCATAATATTTGCATTAGAGAAAAAGACATTTATAAAACAGCAGTAATAACTCAAGATCATCATATAGAATTTATGAGAGTCATGTTTGGATTAGTAGGAGGACCGTCAATTATGTCAAAGGTTATTAAATATACGTATGGATCACTGTATGACGAAGGTGTACGAGAATATTACGATGATATTTCAGGAGGAGCAAATACTGTATGTAAACTGATAGAAATATTGAGAAAACTTTTTCAGTTAACAAGAGAAAAAAATCTAAAATTAAATAAGGAAAAATGTTTATTTATAGAGAAAGAAATACCTTTATTTGGAAAAATTGTTGGTTATAAACAAGAAAAAGTAGATCCAAAGCGTATAGCTGCAGTTGATCAATATGAAACATTATCAACAATCAAAGAAGTACGTTCATTTTTAGGATTTGCAGGAACATTCAGAAAATACATTAAAAACTATGCTATGCTAGCTAAACCTTTACAAGATATTTTGAAGAAAACAAAGAATGACAAAGAAGAAATTACAGAAGATAAATACAAGAGAAAGAAGGTCATTTTGTCTCAGGAACAACATAAATCATTTCTAAGCTTAAAACAATCAATAACAAGTTCACCTATTTTATCGAATTTTCAACAAGATGTAGAAACAATTGTCGAAACTGACAGTAGCCACCAAGGTTTAGGTGCCTGTTTGATACAAATACAAAATGGAGAAAAAAGAGTAATAGAATATGCAAGCAGATGTCTTAAAGATGCAGAAACAAGATATCATATTAATGAGCTTGAAGTAACAGCTGTTCATTGGGCAATTGTGAGTAAATTTAGAATTTATTTACTGGGAACAAAGTTTACACTGATAACTGACAGTTATTCAACTGCATATATTATTGACAAAGCCAAATTAAATAGAAAGTTTGCACGTTATGTAATCGATTTAGCACCATTCGATTTTATTCCAATACATAGACCAGGAAAACAAAATGTCATTGCTGACCATTTATCAAGATATCCACTGAAAGATATGTGTATGATTGTAGTATGCACAAATTCAGAAAGATTAAAATTAGCTCAAGAGAAAGATTCATTTGTACAACAAGTATGCTCAAAATTAAATAAGGAACCAGATACACAGCACTTGAAACAAATACATAAAACATTTAAAATGTCTGATGGAATATTATTACATATAAATAATGAAGAAATACACAATACAGAAAAAATTGTTGTACCAAAAAGTTTATGTTCCTCAGTGATTAAAATAGGACATGATGACAATGGTCATTTGGATTTTGAAACAACACTACATAAACTAAGAACAAAATATTGGTGGAAATCAATGAGAAAAGATGTAAAAGCTTATACATATTCATGTTTAATCTGTGCAAAAATAAACAGACGTACCAAGTTAACATATGGAGAATTATGTAGCAGACCAATACCAGACACTCCAATGCAAGTTATATCATCAGACCACATTGTTGCATTACCATTAACTGAAGCCGGAAATGTGTATATGTTTGTACAAATTGACCATGCAACAAGGTACATATTGGCCAAACCAACTTGTACTTTATCAGCAAAAAATGTTATGGACACCATAGAAAATGACATAATATATATGTATGGACCACCACTTACTTATATTACAGATAGCGCACCGTGTTTCACTAGCCAGTCTACACAGAAGTTTTTTTCAAAATACGGAATTGAACACATACCTACAACCCCATATACACCAAGTAGCAATGGTTTAGTAGAAAGAGCAAATGCTACAATAGTATCCACCTTAACAAAGTTTGCCATGGAAAATAAGAATGACTGGGATAAATTGTTACCAAAAGTACTCTTAGCAATAAACACTTCAAAGCAGAAATCAACAGGATATTCACCATTTTACTTATTACATGGATTTGACCCTAGAATACCCCCAAATGAAATACATTTTGGTACCATATTAGAAGACATGGAAAGAGAAAATCAGTTAGAATTACTATTACAAGCTAGAAAATTAGCAGAAGCTAATATTATGAAAGTTCATTTAGAAAATAAAAGAAGATTTAACTTAAAAAGATTTCAACATAATTTCAAACCAGGAGACTATGTTTTATACCAATGGAGTAAACCTACTGACACAAAATTGACACCAAAATATAAAGGCCCATATAAAATTAAGAAAAAGATTGGAGCTGTATGTTACGAAATTGAAGATGTCAGCAAGCCTACAAAAAAGAAAATCGTTCACGTTCAATTTTTGAAACTATTGTCTAATCCACATAATTTAGATTTAATTTCAGATTTTTCAGATAATCAGTTTCATGACGATAATCAGTTTTATGATGATGATCAAAATCTACATGATGATGACCAAATCCCAAATGATGACCAATCCCTGGATGATAACTCACTTATCAATAGTGATGATGGAATGATACCATTTGTGACCAGTAGAGGGCGCAAGACACGAAAACCGCGTTCGTATAATATTTAAGTTTATATAAATATTATTAGTTTTAGCTCGTAGTCCTAGATGCATATTAAGTAGTATTTTCACACTTATATGATGGCAAGAGATTTCATTTTTTTTTAAATTGGTTTTAGTAAACTACAAACAAGCCATAATTTTTCATGAAAACTATGTGTTATGTTGTATGTACGTTATTTTGTTTTTTGTTTTCACACATAATTCTGTATAACTTTACATAATTGTTAAGTACTACATGCAATTAATGTAATAAAATAAGTAGATGTTTAATTTCAAAGTTATTTTTGTTTTTATAAGAACAGTTTTGTTTTCATAAGCATATAAATGTAAAATGCATATTTAAGTTCTTTTGTAAAAGTTTATCAAAGAGCTAAGTATAAAAGTAGTATAGTATAATTAGCTTGTTAAGTTTTGTAATAACTTTTCATAAAGTTTAATGTTATTTTGATTTAACATTTTCAGTCTTGTATCAGAATAGTTATTGTAGTTAAGATGCGAAAATATAGATGTCGCTATTTTTCATTGCATATAATAATTAATAAAAATGTGTCCATAAGAATTCATAGATGGCGTTATTTGTCATACGTTTTATGTTTCTTGTATTTGTTGAGTTGAATTAAATAAAGTACAAATGTAAAGGTAAAAATAAAAGTCAATATAAAATTGTAAAAAAATAATTTAATTCTTTTCAAATAACATAAATAGAGAGTAAAAGCGTAAGCTCAAATTTGTTTTTTGACTAAGGGCACATAAGGATAAGAAGTAAATTTTAAAATTAATATTGTAATCTAAATTTTGAAAATTTAAAGGGCATGTAAGGTACACTTTATTGTTTATCTATGGTTAATGTGAGACAGAGACAATATATAGATTCAAGATGGCTTTCACCTTGTTTTAATTGCTTACAGGTTTGCATAAGCAGATGCTGAGCATTGCGGCAGTGGTTCAGATTGCCCTGTAAGATCTTATTTGGGGGCGGGAATGTTAGGCCTCGACAACTACCTCCATTTCCGGGTCAGAACCCGGTCCAGCGGTATGTGCCGCGGCCATCTCAGTGTTGGGAGCCTGCTTGCTCCGTTTCTTCGCCGGTGCGGGACACCGTCGACCCAGACGGTGGTCTGAGGGACGACCTAAATCGGCGCATAGGGGACACCTCAGCACTTTGGAGGTGCAGTCGCGAGCCACGTGGCCCGCTTCTCCACAGGCGTAACAGCGATTGCTTCTGTCCACGCCTGTGCTGCACCTGCAGCCTACGTGACCCCTTTCGAGGCACCGGAAACAGTGCAAGGGTCTCGCTTCGAGTACCTCGACCCTTGCAAGTACCCATCCCACCCGAATGCACTTAGCAGCGGCCAGTTTCTGAACTGCCGCTACAGGACAGCGAACCCAACAAGTTCCCATAGTAGTGGGTGTTCGGCGGATTTCACCCACCTTGATGTCATCCACCACACACCCACCCGCTTCAGCTACCGCTTTTGCCACTTCTGGTGGAGTGACGGCATCGTCGAGGTCCCGTAGCCTCAGGTCACCAGTCTTAACGGGACGGGTGATGCGAAGCCCGAGGTCTACGAGGACATCTCTGAGTTTAGCGGCTAAGGCATCTGCCTTGACACCGCATTCAGGGCCGTCCACTTCCATCAGGATGCCACCAGTGATCCCCCTTTTCATACGGACGGCAGGAATGCCAAGATCCTTGAGTTGGATCTTGGCTTTGGCGTCGTCCGTCACTTGCTGGTAGGTCACCGAGGACCCTTCCGGGATTGTGACTGTTACCGCAGCGGTTGTAGGGACCCTGGGCATCTTCGCTCGTTTACCTTTACTCCCCTGCTTGGGTGCAGGGGGAGGTTTAATTGCAGGAGGTCGGCCCTGGGACTGCGTCTTTTTCGCCCGTCTAGTCACTTCCGAATAACTTCCATTCAGCTGGGTGTTGGCTGACTGCTTTAAGGGCTCCGGAGCCTTTACGGGGGGCAATTCCTCCACTGGTTGTTGGGAAGGGCGCGCCTTCTTCTTGGCCTTCTTGTTTTTGCCCTTCGCTGTTATCTGCGGCTGTGGCTCTGTCAGTGGCAGCGGCTGTGGCTGTAACAGACCTTCAGGTGTGCGCTTCCCCAATGAGGGCCTAATGGCCCTGTCGGGAAAGATTTCGGCCCTGAAAGCAGCCAGCTTGGCGTCTACTACTGCCGCGATTCGGTCGAAGAGCTGTTCTTCCCTTTGTAGAGCAGCTGGTGTACCTTGCGCTGTTAACGCCGTGGACCGACTGGGTGACGCACTCTGAGTGGCCAAAGAAGGCAGAGTGGCTTGCTCGAACCGCTGGGCTGGGGTTAGCGGAGCGATTGAAGCCGATCGTGAGGCTAAATTTGTGCGAGTGGCCACCCCGGTTGTGCCAGCATCTGAAGGCTTACGGAGGAGGTTGAGTTCCTCCATAAGCTTATCCACCTTAGTGTTGAGACTGGAGAGTTGAGAGCGCAAATTCACGTTCTCTTTCTCCAGCCTTGTCACGTTCTCGTCTGTGGCAGTTCTTTTTGAGAGCTCCATAGCGGCAGCCTTTACCGTCCGCACGGCCACCCTTATCGTATGGACGAAGCTTTTCTTTAGGTTGCGGGAATTGTCTGCAACCTTCTCTAAACTTACTAACTGCTGGTCAATGCATTCTTCAAGCTGAAGGCCCGCTTGCGACTGCATTCCCTGTGCCAGCACTTCCAGACTCGGGAGGTTCTTTTTTGCCCTAGAGTTGATGATCTCCAAATCGTCCTCGGTGTCGAGCGCTTCCGGTTCCGATTGCGCGACCGAAATAGCCCTCACCTTGGGTCCACGCGCTGCATCTGCGTTCGTAGGCAGTGAGGGCCGTTTGCGGCCACGGGTTCCCTCTCGAGACACATCCGATGTGACAGATGCGAGTGACATGACCGAGCCATCTGACTCGCCCCCGTCACTCGCATCGGCCACACTGACTGGCGTATTCGGGCGTTTGAATCGCCCTCGCTTGCTACGCGCCGGGACCGCTGGTCCCCCCGGCACGACTCCCCCTTTTTTATTAGCTCCCGTAGAAGCAATTGCGATTGAATCGCGAAGCAGAACATTGCCCCCCCCAGATACGGTGGGGCAGCCCGGGCTAGGCCCGGGGGTGGATTCTCCGGCTATGCCGGTACCACCCTGGGGTAGATTTAGTTTTTGATCTGCCATTCCATTATTGTCCTTTATTCCAAGGGTGAGGTCCCTGAAGCGAGCGCTAGAGACTGGACTCCCACCAGCCATTCATCCCGTCGGCACGCTAGACTTTGGGATTGGGGTAATTTTTTATAGAGGTTTTCTACCTCGTGGCCTTGCATGGCCTCCGGTCCCGACTGGGATTACGGGTCGTCCGACGTCGGCATAAGCCGAGTGCACCTGGCACATCGTCGCACAAGGGAGTGTTTTTTTGAGAGGTTTCCTTCCTCCTGTCCGGCGTCGGCAAAAGCCGAGTGCACTAGGCAAACACACCGCACCTGTTGCATCCTCTGTCCCCTCTCATAAGAAGAGGGATACGAGGAGCAACCAAGAGGCCTCATAGGCCCCACCTCGCCCCATCACTGGGGTATTATTCTCCCTTCTGGTTTTTGTCCGCGCCGGGTCTGTGAACCCGGTACCCCCCATATCTGGGGGGCGTTCCCCTATCCGCAACCCGGGGACGCGCCCGATGGGTGATCCAGAAACACCACACGGGTCAACCGTATACCTACCTAATCAAACCTCTTCAAGGGTAGATCGAGTCAGTTGGAAAAACATAGCATAGTACTCGGTTTCATAGGAGTTTTTTTGTGCAACTTTTAGTTTCATACCATTATTTGGTGAATAATCTGTATCTACCCTGCTGATCCACATATTTTATTTTTTAATTCTTAAAAATTCTTCACTCACTGCAATCTGATCCCAAATCAAGCAGAGCTTCTACTACGGACTATTAACTAACCGCTTAGTCATTTATTTAACTCTACCAATATGTAACTAACGTTTGTAGTTCACAAACTGTTCACAAATCGAATTACAGCCATCGGTTTTCGTAGCTGATAAATATACACACAGCGCTTACACAAGGCGCTTGTGTTCAGGTTAAACAACCGACATAATCAAAGGTGTATTCCGTAGAATATACGTAAGTACTGTAGGAATTTGCTGGGATACAAAATCCAAATACACTTTTTATACACAGATTCCGTGACGACCCTAAACCCTAAGCCTTTGAGGGGCATTTTTATATGGTCTACTCGTTGCCAGATCATCATACTTTCTCTATGAGTTATCCTAACTAATATTATAAATGCGAAAGTGAGTTTGTTTGTTTGTTTGTTTGTTTGTTACGCCTTCACGCCTCAACGGATCATCATGAAAATTTTCATGCAGATAACCTATGGTATGTAGAAGGACATAGGCTTTTTATCCCGGGAACATTCATGTAAATCAAAAATTCATACCAAATGTTTGCTTCCCAGTTTATGGAATAAAAATCATAACCAATGTATCACCGGTCTATGAGGGTCATTATCTTTTCATGTCACTTGCTAATATTACTATAAAATTTTCTCTTTCATGATCTGTGTACTTTTATGGATATACCCTTTCCGTTATAGTTTAATTTTCATGTTACTGATCCTGTCTATATATAATCAGTCAATATACCGGGTGATTATGAATTACTTGGCTATTTTTTTTCCCTCGGATCAGAATCACTAATAGAACACATCCGTGCAAAAAAAAGAACCTTTTTTTTCCATGATTTTGTAGTAAGAATATCCTAAATACTCCACATTGCTGGATAACGTTAACAAGTAGATGACCTTGAACTTCAGCCGGTAGACGTCACCGGAACATTGAAATATGCTGCGGAAATACGTGAATACTTTCGTAACGCGCACGAGGTGAAAATTGTGTTTAATACCTACTAAAATTTCACCATATTATTTTTCTATTTTCCATTCACAAAATTAAGTAATATCAGTAATAAACTCTTCATAATGTTGTTTACATTTCGAGTATTTTGATTAATAAAAACTGTCATTGAATCGAATCTGTCATTCATTAAAATCTTCTAAATATTTTTCATTATTACATAATTCTATTTTTCATTTTCACTAAGGAGGAAACTTATCTTTCAATAATTATTAACAATACATTAGGCAGCCCGCACGCATCATACAATCGCCGGCCGACTTTATGTCGGAAAGAGAAGAAAACTTGAATGTCAGCTTTGTTAGCAGAAAACAGCATAGCTTTTTAAAACGTTTGACTTGGTTAATAACCCTTAAACGAACCTATCCTAGAAATAAACTCTAAAATTGCCTATTTCGCTAAAAAGGTCTGATGTCAGTCGGTGGATCCAATTTTATAAGAGAATAAATTCTTTCGATTTGAGAGATTCAAATGTTCTTCTCATTTGAATTCCTTACTAACAAAGCACTCGTCTTACAAAGCCGCTCTAAAGGCCTCAAATCGGAATGACAATTGGACTACCGATTGTCTGACGTGTGGAAGCGTCCTTATACGAAACCTCTCTTCCCTTCTCTTTTAATTTCATACAAAGAATCAAAAAAAAAATTGCAGCGTGTGCATCTGTTACGGCGTGTTTAGGTGTGCGTTCAGCTTAATACTTCATGTCAACCAATTTGAAATAATTTCTGATCATGGAAAAAAATATTTTGAGTTGCGCACGCAGGTATTCTCTGGTTACTGGTTGCTAGGGCAACGTTTTAGAAGATCAACAGTCGTTTCTGGGTGATACAAAATATTTTTAATTTAATTGAATAATTATGGAACTCTCTGGAGTACACTATCAGTTTGATCAATGGAGGGCTTCTGCCTCACACAAGATGCCGCGCGGCGCCCGCCACCCCACACAACTGTGCGCTCTGTGGTTGCAGATCACTGGAAGTTTGTTATTTAAAACCAAATAATAAGTGGTCAATAAACTGCAATATTCAGTTCAATGTGATTTTAAATTAGCCTTAAGTTGGCCCTAAAGTTTTAAAGTGTTACAAAGATGCATATGTTAGAATTGTGATACGATTAGTATGTTTATTATTGAGTTAATAATAAAATTAAGTTACCGTATTTTTGTGGCTTCATTTTATAAATTTTAAACGGGTAAGAATACCTAGAGTTATGTATAGGATATTTAATTTGGATGATGTTCGTGTTTTCGCATACATAGGCAGTATCTAACATTCTCGGTTGTTGACAGCTAAGTGACGTAGCGCATTGGCGCGCGGTACGACCAACGATTTCGTAATTTTGAGAAAACTTTGGATCGTCATAACTTTATTTTTTTCTATAAAAATTATATCTAAAAATAAAACATGTATTTTTTTATTTTTATTAATGAGTCGACTCCTTTAAAATAGCTAAGTAATTCAAAATCACCCTGTATATAAATATGTATTATCACAAGACCAATATCACGCACGAATAAGGCGCCTTACAAGTACCAAACAAGTAGTCTCCGCAGATCTAACGTAACGTAATCCCTCTGAGCCACAATGTAAACCTGATTTTGGTAGTCAAAGCGTTTTCAGGCTGCCTTTGCCTTGACGACGCGAGTAGGTAACATAGCTCGCCAAACATGATTGCTTACGTACACAATGTTCGAAATGCTAAGTTCTTTGAAAGAGTTTGATAAATAGTAAAGGATTACACGGTAATAATAGTAAGGATAATAAAATCGCATCACAAACTCTATGAAAATCACATTAAATCTAAATTTTATTAATTCAATTAAAAATAATCAATATTGTGAATAGGATATAATAGTCTTCTCAAAGAATTCAATATAGGAATCATAGATATACCTAGAAAGAGCGTCACCATACTACAGGACTATTTCAAACAGGGCAACTTTTTTAAGCTGTCGTACGTGACAGCTACGTTTTAAGGTCATCACTCACTATAACAGTACGGCTACGCCTCGGCATTTACCTTGCCATGCAAGTGAGGCCTTTAAATCGTATGCGTTAAAGTAAATTTTACAATGATTAGATAAAATAGGTTACGGCTACACGCCACTAGTCCTGTTGACCACACGCTACCAGTAAGCGGTATCTTGCCAAAGCCGCGCCACCAATTTCATCGGCGCTATGCCCGGGCCATTGCTGCGATGGAGCGGTGCTGATATAGTGAGCGATGACCGTTACGCTCGCTCTGCATCATTCTTCTTGTCATATTAATGTTCATAATGATAGCAGTTGTTAAACTAATTCCAATTAAAATCGGGAGAAATATAAATACTTAACATAATTTGGCATTTTTATTTTTGTAGATATTATTAATCAAATTATCGATGACTTATCAAACAGAACATCTATAGATCCGTGTCCGAAACACGGAATTGAATCAACGAAAAGGTATTGGGTACATCATTACCCTAACAGCCTTAATAAATACAACACATTACAAATACGTATGACTATATGAGATAATTAAGTACTGCGACACAATAGACCCTCGTAACTAAGTCGTAAGTCAGTGGAGTCATCCAAAACGACGGCGCTCATTTATCAGATGAGAGGTCAACCCTCCGAGGGTTAATATGGAGTGACAAGTGACGTGTGAGCCTGCGGCCTATGTATTTATTTCTCTGGATATCTTTAGGCTGTGTTTGGTTGGTTAGTGAGGATTTTTGAGGATCAATTTAGAGAATATTTATAGTTTAGTGATTGAAGTTGACATTTTAAGACTGAAAAAGATCACTACTGACCACGAATTAAGGGCCAGTTGGCGCAGTTGGTTGGCGCAGTTGGTTAACATTCCACCTATCGCGTCACAGGTCGTGGGTTCGATTCCCACATAGGACATGCATTTGTGTGCATGAACATGTCTGTATGTCCTGAGTCTGGGTGTAATTATGTATATAAAGTTGACATTATTTATTTACAACAAATATGTACAAATTACAAATTATATATAGAAAAAAGTCTGCCACTGCTTCCGATTAACGGGAAGGTTCCAGCGGCGTCAACAAGGCCGGCAGCGTTTCCTCTTTGGATAGCCAAGCTGATGCGTTAGCGGAAAAAACTCACCGCCCGCTGCTCTCCAGAGGCTTTGCCTTGAAAAATTTTGATGACAAAGTGCGAGCAAAACGGCGAGCTTCGGACCCCACGGTCTTATTATTTATATTAAGTATGTATTTTCAAATAAAAAGTAGTAAATGTATTATATCAGTTATCTGGTTTCCATAGTACAAGCTCTTATTAGTTTGGCATCAGATGACCGTGTGTGAGGAATGTCCCAGGATATTTATTTATTTTATTTTATTTGGAATGCCACAAATATGTATAGCTCACTAAGCAACAAAATTGACTGTCTAAATATATAAAAGATAACATAAAAATGTTATGTAAAACATTTTAGCTGCTCCAAAATGACCCATAACCTTAGAAAGCAAAACAACGCAAAATATATTTTCCTCACCACAGAAAAAATCTCACTATGACAGCACGTAACGAAGGGGAAGAGGAAATGATAACGTAACGTTTTGAGCGTCAGGAATCCAAGATGGCGGACCATTAATCACGTGGCCAGGGGGATGACGCGAGGGAAGTACCCACTGGATTGATAGACAAGAGAGCAGCTCTACAGTTAATTTAGCAGCATATATAGTACACATACGAGTATTAGGTTATTTTTACAAGCTTTTATTTAACTTGCAATGCATGTATGTATGTTTGGTCGTTCGGGTGGAATCTTGCAAGTCGAATTTGACCCACTTCCAGTGGTCTGATTGACTTGATATTTGCTATACATTAGTAAGACAATGCAAGTACAGTCAACAAAAAAAAGCTTGTATTAGAAATGATATTTTTAACAAAAACGTATTAGTAGTAAACATAATATATAGATGCATTAAGTATTTTGTTTTAAATATAATTTACGTCATTAATATATAATGATTTTTATTTTATTTAATACCCCAAGAACATCTTACAATTAGTTACCAAATAAAAAAGATTATTAGTTATTAGATAGTAAAATGAGGCCTGTGCTCAGCAGTGAGACATTATAGGCTGATGATGATGATGATGATGAATTAATGTAGATAAAAATTATATGATATTCGGTTTTGTACCTTAAATACCTCTTTTAGCCAAAGAAATATATTTTTATCTACTATATAGCTGATGTATCTCAGGCTCATCATCAAAAAATAACTATTCACAGTAAAAAAAAACTGATGACATAGTACCGACCTCGTTTATTAAGTAATGCATTAAAAATATAAATATAAACAAGCAGATTTATGGAAATCTGTGGTAACAAAATGGTTTTTCTATCAAATATTTCGATAACGTTGGTTTCAAAAATCCAGATGGTGCAAACAAATACTGACTCTTATATTGATGATTTATTAAAACGGCCAACATGAAAGGGTCTAATCAAAACGAAACAACATCTGTCACAGCTATTAAACGGTAAAAGCTTTAATATCAAAGCACATTACGTTGAGGCTATTGCAATAAGCTTCGTGACACACAGATGTTTAGGTCGGTTAATAAAACGAAGATCTATAACGTGCAAGTACAGTAGTACCCAATTAATATGGCTTACCGATGTACCTACGCAGAAGAGACATTTTCATAGCGCGGAAAACGCTATTGGTCGACAGCTGCCGCCATGTTAGCGCGCCGTGCGGAGGGGCGTGACTTGCGAGTGAGACGGAACTAACAGCTGCAGTGTATTATGAACCTTATAGTAGTGATCTAAGGTTGATTGTAAGTTTGAAGCATTCTTTCGTTAATCTTTGGGGCCATAATTTCTTTTTTGTGCGAACGAAGATTCACGACGCTCCATATCAGTTGGGTAATATAATATGATATTTGATATTGCGTTGTTGAAGCGCTCGTGGTGTAGCATGATTAGCCATTCTTAATCGATCGTCAAAGTTAAGCTACCACCGTCGCGGTCGGTACCTGGATGGGTGACCGCCTAGTAGCACTTCAAATCGAGCGTTTCCGTGCTTCGGAAGGCACGTAAAACCGTTGGTCCCGGTTATCACTTAATTGTGATAGTCGTTAAGCTAGTTGGATGCCTCCTAGGCGGCTTGAAAAAATCCAACTGTAGGTTGACCACTAGTCTACCTCCACCAATCCGCAGTGGGCACGCGTGGTGGAGTATCTGCCCATTCCCTTTCACCCTCATTTGTGAAAGGAGGCCTGTGCTCAGCAGTGGGACATTATGGGCTGATGATGAAGATGATTTCCCGACACCTATAAACTAGATTTATTCAAGGCCAGAGTGAATAGGCTTTTTCTGGGTAAGCGTGCTACATCCTCGGCCTCGTCATAACTCCTCATGGGGTCAGTCGAAGGTCAAACGCAAGCCCATATAACATAAAAAAATAAATTATGAAGCTGATTTTGTATCAGAAGCCATCCTTAATAAAGTGGTGTAATTTTTTTTTTATTAATTACAATTCAATTTGCTATTTATTGATGTTGTGTTGATTTTTATCAAGCTACCAATACTAAAATGTTTTTATAAAAAAAAAGTTGATTAAAAAAGGAGTTCGTCATTTTTAGAGCTCGTAAGTCACAATATCACGCACGACACATCAAACGCGACGTGAAAACTGACCGATTAAACATCGCTTACGCCCCATTGAGACGAGTGCCCGTTAATTTTCACCCTTAATCCCTAGCAATAAGAGTTAATGTGGATATCAATAATGAACCGTAGGGTGGGCAATAACCACGCGGATAGAATTATTGCCGGAAAAATAAATAGCGTGCAGTGAAAATTATTGCATTGTCACAAGTCTGTAATGTGTTTATTGTATTTCACGGTTATAATAATTAAAATGATCGGTTTGGAGTTCATTAGTTTTCTTTTTATATAAATAAAAAACTTGTGCTCATACATGAGTATGAGCACAGTCTCAATAAGTTATCCTATCTTAATATATAAAATGATAAACTGATTGTTGATATATCAGCCCACAGCCCAAACCGCTGGACCTAGAGGTTTGAAATTTTGCACAAAGATACCTTATACAGTGGAGACATCCACTAAGGAAGGATTTTTGGAAATTCCATCCCTAAGAGGGTAAAATAGGGCATGACAGTTTGTATGCAAGTCCGTCAGTTTTGACGTTAGGATCTTAAAATTTTGTGTTTAGGCTGACGATTGAAAATTAATGTGTAGTTATCTCAGCGTTTGTGATAATTCCACCACCGAAGGGAGGAAAAGGGGGATGAAGTTGTGTATGCAAGTCCTTAAATTTCAAAGTAAACTTCACTAAATGTATTATTATACGGTGTAGGCATCCACTAAGGAAGGGTTTTTGAATATTCCACCCCTAACAGGGTAAAATAAGGGATGAAAGTTTGTATGCAAGTCCGTCAGTTTTGAAGTTAGGATCTTCAAATTTTGTGTTTAGGCTGACGATTGAAAATTAATATAAAGTTATCTCAGCGTTTGTAATAATTCCTCCACCGAAGGGAGGAAAAGGGGGATGAAGTTGTGTATGCAAGTCCTTCAATTTCAAAGTAAACTTCACTAAATGTATTATTATACGGTATAGGCATCCACTAAGGAAGGATTTTTGGAAACTCCATCCCTAACAGGCTAAAATAAGGGATGAAATTTTGTATGCAAGTATGTCAGTTTTTAAGTTAGGATCTTCAAATTTTGTGTTTAGGCTGACGATTGAAAATGAATGTATAGTTATCTCAGCGTTTGTGATTATTCCACCACCGAAGGGAGGAAAAGGGGGATGAAGTTGTGTATGCAAGTCCTTCAATTTCAAAGTAAACTTCACTAAATGTATTATTATATGGTGTAGGCATCCACTAAGGAAGGATTTTTGGAAATTCCACCCTTAACAGGGTAAAATAAGGGATGAAAGTTTGTATGCAAGTCCGTCAGTTTTGAAGTTAGGATCTTCAAATTTTGTGTTTAGGCTGACGATTGAAAATTAATATATAGTTATCTCAGCGTTTGTAATAATTCCACCACCGAAGGGAGGAAAAGGGGGATGAAGTTGTGTATGCAAGGCCTTCAATTTCAAAGTAAACTTTACTAAATGTATTATTATACGGTGTAGGCATCCACTAAGGATTTTTGGAAATTCCACCCCTAACGGTAAGATAAGGGATGAAAGTTTGTATGCAAGTCCGTCAATTTTGAAGTTAGGATCTTCAAATTTTGTGTTTAGGCTGACGATTGAAAACTAATTTATACATGTTTCAGCTTTTTTGACAATTCCACCCTCGACAGGGTGAAAAGGTATGGGATGTATGTAAGTCATTCAGTTTCAAAGTAAACGTCACTTAATATATTATTACACAGTGTAGGCAACCACTAAGGATTTTTGGATATTCCATCCTTAAGGGGGTAAAATAGGGGATGCAAGTTTATATGAAAGTCCATCAGTTTCGAAGTTAGGACCTTCAAATTTTAGGAGCCACATGGTGCGCAAAGGCGATGAAATTTTGGAAAAACTGATCATAGTTGGGAACACGGAAGGAAAACGACTACGTGGTCGTTCACCAACTAGATGGTCCGATCAAGTGAATGACTCCTCGTCCTCCAAGTTTTACACCGTCGTAAGGGACGGGTTGGACAGAAACCGGTGGAGGCAGATCATCCGCTCTAGAAGCAAACCAGATGCTGACCACGATCCTCAGACATGAGGGAAAGACTATAGAGAGAAAGAGAGATAAGGCCTCCAAAATTGTGCTGTGGAACTAGACTACAAGTAACAGCTCTCCGCCGCAATGTTATTGAGGCCAAAATATTTACTGGTTCTGTCAGCCGAGAAACAGTCTTCTTGCTGCGTATACCATTGATCCCAAATCACCTTCCGTTTGAATTTAAAAGACAACAGTTCCTAATTATGGTTTGTTTCGCGATGGCTATTAATAAATTACAGGGAAAAACTCTGAAATTTACTAGAGTTGATTTGCGGCAGGACTGGTTCAGTTTTATGTGGCATCCTCGCATGTGAGTTCTCAATCTAGCTGAACTTTTATCAATATCACACGTAGTGGCGGACAATAGCCATGAACAAAGCTCTAAATTGTTACAATGATTCATATCTTGAAAAAAGAAATAATCTACGCGGACGAAGTCGCGGGCTATAAAGCTAGTTAATATTATAATCCTGCGAAAGTAACTTGTTTGTTTGTATGTTAGTTTGTTACGCTTTCACGCCTTAACTACTGGACCAATCAGTATGAAATTTGGCACACAGATAGAATATTTTCTGGATTAACACATAGGATACTTTTTATCCCGAGAAATCATACGACCCCTCGGAAACGCGGGTGAAACCGCGGGGGACAGTTAGTTACTAGATACATTATGATGTGAACGAAGTAGTTAACCGGATGTTATGGCGACAGCTCAGTCGTAGTGTGGTGAATGCTGTAAAAGAGGTCGCGGGTTGGAATCCTACAATAAGGTTCAGCTTTTCGTGACTAGGAAACCATAGCACTTGAGAGCCAGTTTCTTTTAGTATTTTTTTGTTAAACAAGGCCCAGCTTTTGTCTGGAACGGATAAAACGCAACATTCATATTTTGTATGGGAAATATATGACCATTCGTAAATAGCGGCAACCTGTGTAGTCCGCCATAGCTTTAATACCGGCATAAAAATAGCTATAATAAATTCTTTGTTAAAAATTTCATTTTTAATACAAGCTTTTTTTGAGTGACTCTACTTTTTGTAGACTGTACTTGCATTGTCATCCAATATACTAATGTATACCAAATATCAAGTCAATCCGACCACTGGAAGTGGGTGAAATTCGACTTGCAAGATTCCACCCGAACAAACATACATACATTGCAAGTTAAATAAAAGCTTGTAATATATATGATGAATGAGTGCTAGACAAATCTACGAAATAATCTTCAAATGTCAACTGTGGAGTTAAATCTTGACACAGACAGAATAATAACATGTGATATATTACTGACTGGATAAGACCTTTCCGCTGTGGAGTGCCGTTAATAAAAAAATATTTTATGCAAGAGAGAATTTTCCTGTTTTCTCTTTTAATGTTCGACTAAAACATCTTTATCCTAATATTAATATTTAGAGACCGGATTATATGCATTTGCATATTTGCATATGCATTTGCATATTTAAGCGATCTTCAACGGTAATAGCATATTTTACCTAAGATCTAGTTATGATGCATATTATCGATACATTTACAATACTTATCGAGCGAGTGACCTATGTGCTAACATAGCACCCAAGTTCAAATTCTGCCTGCATACGTCAGTGTTGTGGAGCGATCCTTTTCCACTTATAAAAAATATTTTGAATGATGGAAGTGTGCCTTCGATCATTCAAATCATCTTACCACTGAACATTTGGAACAATATTTAATAGTTTACGTTTACAAAAATATTAAATATTGTAAATGTAATATAATGGTACTGTACTATTATCGTCTATCAATGGATTATCCATTATATTACATTTACAATATTTAATATAATTTACTAATTTTAAGCTGATTATGAGATTTAAAACAATTAATTTACTTTTCTTATTTTTTGGGTTCCTTAACTTATCATTTAATTTATCTGCCAATTTCCATGCATATTCTGACAATATTCATGCATATTTCAAGCATTTTTCATGCATATTTGCATGCATATAACAAGCTTTTTATGTTGCATATAATCCGGTCTTTATAATATTTATTAAAATCTAATGTATGTAGGTAAGTATGTAATCTGTCAGTTTGAGTATGCTACGTTTTCTTGGCTGAAATATTTAACCGATATTAAAGATAATTCATTATATTCAGATATTAAAGATAGTTCATGAGTACACAAATGGTACGCTGATTTTAAATGATACCCATTGAGTATACCAACCAATGTAATACCAACTGGGAGCGATTTGACGGTTAATTCAACTGTGCGTACCTACTTAACGTTCATAAGTGCCTTACCAGGGCCTAAACTGAATAAATTACTTTTTGTTTTTGAATTTAATTGGCTATTTTTCAATTTTAGGTATGTTTAATATAAATTAAAAGGAATAACCATTTGGTAAGTCATGGACGTATAAAAAAATGTGGACGGAGCATCGGTTTATAAGACAGTGAATTACAATATTTCCAACGTATACATGTGCAAAATCAGTAGAGGCCCAAGCAGGCACAAGCCTCATTGTCACTGTCATTGTCTCAATGCAAAATGATAAACCGATCGGCATTATGGTGTGCATGCTTATCTTTACAAGACGGCACGACAAACTTGGGGTGCTTCATTTCTAATGCGACGCTCCATTCTGATTTTTTTATACATCTATGAACTTTACAATAAATAAAAATATTGCTGAATATTTTTCTAGATACCGTAAAATACCTGAATGCATCGACATTCGTCTTCCCAGTATCGTCCAGTTATCTAACGTCCAACGAAGATTCACGATGCAAGAATATAAATGGTCCAGTTTTATATTGTTTTACTTTTAACTTGTATATACGGTTTCAGTTAACATTTATTGTCATGGATAAGGTTGTTTGAACACAATTTCACCTCGGTAAGTGATGGTTTATCCCAAAGGTGGTAAGCACACAAGGCTTAGAAGAAACTGGCTCTCAAACGTAGCTGTCGGAAAGCAACTTTAAAGTCCTTGAGATACTACACATACTATATATACTACAGACGCATACTATACATACTACAGATTTTAACTTGAGGGGACTAATTCTCGCGTCCTTCGTAATAACCTTCGAATCGAACTTACGGTTCGAGTCCTATTCGACTGTAACATTTTGAGGGGCGGAGTCAATTCGAACGGTCCCTTCCAATCAAAGCTCTAGTTGACTAGTTTCCCTTCTAAATATGCCGGCCTCGAAATTGCAAGAATAACGTAACGTGATTTACACTCGATAAATGTTCGAATTCGTAATTTCTTCGGTCGAGCGATCAATTTCGATTGAGAGAGATTTGGTACAACAATGTGCTTTCACCGTGCTATGGTTTTCCCTCACCGAAAGCTCTTATTATAGGCTACGAACTTACGACCTTTGGCTGACCACGGCATTGGACGTCGCTACTCGCTACAAAGCTCTCTGGTAAGGTAATTAATTTCATTTGTTATTTCAGAGTCGGTACCATAGTAATTAAGGTTTTTCAGCAAGAGTAACCTAACTAAATTTCAAATAGATGCCATTTCGAAATTGATAGATTTTTTTAGATCGAAGGAAATGTAGAAACATAATCATGCTGTAATTATCATTGAACTAACATAGCTATGGAGGTACAAGATGGATGACACCTCCATTTAAAGGGCAGATCTTCCGCCAGGCTAAGTCATTGTGCCTGGGGACCGCGGTCCAACTGTACATGTTGGACAGTCGTATTATATGCATAACGCCGAGAAAACTTCGTAAGCGCGATGCAGGATGTTGGGGCGCCATCTATCTATCAGCCTGTGAACTTCATTATGTTGTTGGTCGCTACATATCCATTGCAGAATATTTTGACATAATCCCTAAATGATTAGGTCAAAATATTCACTACATTATCCCATAAATCTATTAAACATCTTGGGATTATTAAAAAAGTTATGGCAAGTCACAAGCGCTTTTATGAGTATTGTTAAAAAATACAGTGTTGTCATTATAGATTACATGATTAAATGCTTAGGTACGCACATAATTGTTATTTCACTCCGTAGGGCCGTGAGTTCGTTTGCGCTGAATCATCTCAATCAATCAAGTCATGTTGTGAGGGGGAGTTAGGATAACCATGTTTAGTTAGCTAGGAAGGATTTTTTCAAGTAGAACTTTTTAGAGGGTCTCCTACGAAAAACGATACACAATACTTCGATATTCGTTGTAAATCAATTAGCCAATAGAATAGCACATTTACGTCTCGTCAGTTGTGCTGCAATTCTATTGGTTAATATTTGACAACGATGATCGAACTATCGTATATCGTTATTCATAGTAGACCCTCTGATGCTTCAACAATTTTCTTACTCCTGGTATTGGAAATAACTCAACTTTATTTTGGATATAATTAGACTAAGTTTGATTTTTAACGAAACTCACCAGCCAGATCGCCAGTTTTTTTTCTAAATGTCAGCTGTCGTCTCGTTGGCTTCTGACTTTTCGATAAATGCTAAGTAATTTTACCATCGTAAATTTTTCAGTTCTCTAACATGCAAAGCATTCGAATAAATTGCATTAAATAGTAGGAATATTTAAACACGTCTACTCGATTCAAAATGAAATTCAATAACTTTAATACAGAAACTATTTTATCAGTCCCGATTTAAATATTAAAATTGATGGTAACAATACACGAATTGCGTGTCGACCTTGCCTTCTATTCACGATTTCTTGTACCTCCGAAGCCTTCGAATATCTTCTATTATGAACCAGTCACGACATCGCACAAGTAAGCTTTTGTACTTTAATGTGTCAGAATACTTAAAGTTAAAAGTTGAGTACTAACCTCTTGTTAACACCAAAACATAGTTAAAGTCTATTAAAGCGTACAATGGCCCTGATTCTGTTGTTTACAACTAAACTAATTTTAGATCTAACAAAGAACATAAGAAAAGGATGTAAGAAATTTAGTCCCGTCAAATTAGTCCAATGCTTGTTCTCAATATAAATTTAGTCGCCATCTATCGCGGTTACGTCTAAATACCCGCAAATGTAGAAGGCAGAGACTAATTTGACAGCTTTAAATATGTTCTATCCTTATTCAATAATATTTGTAAGAAAGAGATGTGATGTGACTAAAATTAGTTTAGTGCAACAGAATCGGCAGCAATGTATAACCTAACTTTCCTAATCCTAACTAATATTATAAATGCGAAAGTGAGTTTGTTTGTTTGTTACGCCTTCACGCCTCAATTACCATAATTTAAATTTGGCATGCAGATAGCCTATGGTATGGAGAACGACATAGGCTATACTTTTTATCCCGAGAACGCGTGCGAAACCGCGGTGGACAGCTAGTTGAAAATAAGTAATCAGGGGGCTAAGTCTCCTAAAATGTCATACTGACACGATACTATAGCAATTCCATTATCATTGAGCCGATTTGCGCAGTCTACAATTCATAATGGTGTCATAATGAACGAAAAGAATTTTAATACAAAAACTGTCAAAACTGACAACTAAAAGATCATTGTGGCACGATTGTAGTTTCAGTGGAAAATAATCGGATAGCAATTATGGCGCTATTGTGTTAGTAGACTACCGAAAGCATAAAATGTTAAAATTTTGACACCACTGACAGACTTGAGTCCCAGGTGTTAAAAAAACTCGCCTCCCGCCTTGCTCAACAGACACTATTCAAGCGTGTCAGGGGGCGGCACCATTTAACGAACAAATAACAAAATATTTATTATCTTATCATATAGTACTGTTGACATTTAGTTTTGTGGTAATGAGTTAATATTAGACAGATAGCGCTCATATCTCGGTTATGCGACTTTCACAATTCACCGGGCACGAGTATGGTCTTTGGTTTTATCATAAGCGCGTGGGACCTCTTTGCTCAGTGGTTACATCAAACAATATCCGAGAAGAATTTCTCTAGTAAAGAGAGAGATATTAAAATAGTACCTATAGATTTAAAAGAAAAAAAGGATTTTCAACCTTCAATCTTTAAAGAAGTAATCTAGGGGATGGCAGGTTGGAATACTAGGTATCACATTAAAATAAAACCCCAAGAAAACATAAGTTTCCTCAAGAGTGAAACCGCGTTATGGAGGCTAGTATACCTCCTAATATCCAGTAATGTTACTTGGCAGTTCCCACGTATACCATTTCTCACCCACAAACCCGAAAACATATCTTGAAACAAATACCCATCTTCTCGAGATGGAAGCAAGACAAGTGAAATTAATGTATTACCTTGCTCTCGACATATCCATTACATTATACTTACACTCACTAATACTTACTGACAAATTGCAAAAATATAGGATGTTGGTGGCCTTTGTTCCATACAAATGTAGTCCTCAGTTTCCTCTCTAGATTATTATCTACACACTAGATCAATGATTATGCAATCGGTAGGTACCACTGTATGTCCCTCGGTTGTGTTTTTCTCCATAAATTAATTATTCCTCCTTATCTCAAGGAACGTTTCAATTACTATAGTTCCCAATTACACCTTCTTCGCAGTTCTCTTGTGCTTACATTGAATATCCCTTCCCATACTTCCAGCTTCGTATCTCAGTCTTTTTCTGTGGAAGCTGTCCGACTGTGGAATGCTCTTCCTTTGAAAATCAGACAAGCTCAAACAGTGGATTCTTTTAAGACACTTGTTTTCTCTCACTTTCTCTCCCTTTAAACTTTACTTCTTACTTTTACACCCCTATGTTGTTACTGTTACATTCTAAGTTGATATTATATTTTATTATTTTCTATTTATTTACTTTTCTATATTTTCTAATGTAATTATAATACATTTTAAATATTTATTTTTATATGATTTATATATTAGTTTATCATAAATATTTTAATTTAAGTATTAGGTTTTTATTAACTTTATTAAAGTATTTTATGTATATGTAGTATTTATACTGCGCCACCTATCTTAAATTTATCCTATTACCCTAGGTTGCCTGGAAGACGGATTCGCATCGTCCGTCAGAGCGGTGGAGGCGACCCAGAAGAGGCGATCAAACGGCAGGAACGAATTATCGCGTTCGCGACGTGGCGCGCAAGGCTCTGTGAGGAGCGGCATGCGCGCAAACGCGTCGTTGGAGCAGTCCTGCCGGTCTTCGAGGCCTGGATGCAGCGACAAGGTGGACGACTCACCTACAGGCTCACACAGGTACTCACCGGGCACGGGTGCTTCGGTGATTATCTGTGTAAGATTGGACGTGAGGCGACGGCGGCCTGCTTCCACTGCGGTGGAATCGGCCAGGATTCCGCATCGCACACGCTCGCAGTGTGCCCTGCGTGGGAATCCGAGCGGCGGATCCTGGTCGGCCTGATCGGGCGGAATCTCTCCCTGCCAGCAGTCGTGTCGGCGATGCTGAGCGGGGATACAGCGTGGAGGGCCGTAGCCTCCTTCTGTGAGACCGTAATGGTCCAGAAGGAGGCTGCTGAGCGGGATCGGGAGAGGGCCGATCCCGCTCGGAGACGACGCCGCCGAGGCGCAGACGTGCCTCGTAGCGGCCCTCCTGCCCTGTAGCTGGGGCTTAGAATAACAGCTACGGTGTTCCCCTGCCTGTCGTAAAAGGCGACTAAATGGGGCCTTTGGGGTCGTGGGCAATCAGGGCGGGGGCCCTGTGCGTCCAGAAGCGACCCCAAGGAGGACGATGAGTCGATGTGGTCACGACTCATCGTGCGATAGCACAGCGAGGGTGCTGGGGGGAGGTATCACACTTCCCCCGGGACGAGCCATCAAAGCGCCGCGCTTGGAGGGGTGAGCAGGTACGCGTTCAACACGAGAGCCCGCCCCCCTCTCTATAGCGCAGATGGCGACCACCGTGGGGTTTTAGCCGGTAAAAGTCCGGCATAACCTGGCCGCTACCCCCGAGGCGGTCGGGTATCCTATGAGGATTTCCCCACGAAAAAAAAAAAAAAAAAAAAAAAAAGGTTGCCTGGAAGAAATCGCTTCAGCGATAAGGCCGCCTGAATTGTTTACACTTTATTTTTGTTTTGTTATTTTTATATTGTGTGTTTTTTGTGTAAATAATAAAGAATTTTGTATTGTATTGTATTGTATTGTATTATAAGAATTAGGAGCCTTCTAAAATCACAAATCTTTACATTTTTAATGCCCTTATCAGACGTCCGGCGAACAAATTTGACGAATATAAAAAAAACAAAAGAAAACCGACAGACATAGCCAAAGCCCTTCTTATTATGTTTCTTGAATTTTTTTTTTAAATCGATTCTGTTTTGGAGGAGAAAACCGGGGATTACGAAATAGCTAATTCGTCGTATTTTAAATAGGTATAATCGGTCCAAGCTGCAGTTGTCTCTATCGCCCTCTATTTAATCCCTCACGGCCACAGCGTTTTTTGTTAAATACCTATTTTTCAAATTTCTTGCAGTCATCCTTTCCTAAGAGGAAATTTAGGCTTTTTTTATAAGGGCCTTCTGAAGAATTGAAACCGAAATTCATCATCATCATCAGCCTCGTCGCCAGAGCTCATTGGTGGGGAAGGGTTAGTAACGTTTGAGTGATGCCCCGTGTGCTGCAAGCGTCCGTATGAGTACGGTAACCGCTTAACATCAGACTGGCCGTAAGCTTGTTTACCGATTACGTCGTAACTTAAACCGACTTCAAAGGAGACTAAGAAGTAATCAAATCCTGACCTGATGACAATGGGATGGGACGGAAAGTGTACTTTCCAAACAAAAAATCAATTTTCCAAATCAGTGAATAAATGATGGAGTTATGAGGTAACAAACATAAAAACAACAACTTAATTGAGAACCTCTTCCTTTTTTTTAAGTCGATTAAGAACATAAAAAAACGTGTCTCTCTGTCAAGAGTCCAACGCATAATTTTTTATTTATACAGATACAGATTTATACGTTGTCCTTGGAGCTAGTAATTTATATTGTAAACAGCCTATATTGATATGAAATTCCGATTATAATAACGTAGTCAATCAAAAGCTCGTAGATTGCTTCGCGAATGTAATCTATTACAGGATGAGAGCTTTTATAACAAAATTCCAAGCAAATAAATATTGTTATTAACCCTGACACATAATGGCTGCTTGAGCCCTCCCATCAATAGGTATTAAGAGATAAGGGCTGCCGAAGTAGACTGGTTTCCGATACGAAGCGATTATAACAACAATTGGATTATACGAGTACCTGGATGATATACAGATATCTGGAAAAATATAATAATAATAATAAATGTATTTATTGCTCAATCAAATTACATAATAATCACAATGCAGCCCTGTCTTCTAAACTAGCGCGAGCTGTGTGTCAGAAGACAGTACCCTCCCAACACTTGCCTTATTCTATTTGATTTAACAAAAAAATAATTATTATAGGTAAATTAACAAATTCATATTATTATCAACAATATTTTGTTATTAATTAACATTTGTGTGTGTGTGTGTGTTTTTGTATGTGTTTGTGTGTGAGTACGTGAATATGTGTATGTGTAGGTTTATATATTTATTTAATTTAATTTTCAATCTTTAGTAATTTTTCCGTATTTATGTAATCTAATTGTTGTAGCCATAGTTTTACCTTGAGTTTCAATTTATAACTGGGAATATTACTTACATCGTATACATCATTTAATTTACCATACAGTCTCGGTGCAAGTGAGTTATATTGCATTTGCGCTAGCCTACTTTTTACTCTTGGTATTGGGTACCGCTTCCGTCGCTTATTTAATAGTTCCAGTGACGGTGCATTTTTATGGTATCTGCAAACACACTGGTAGACAAAAAGTTTACGGACTGAAAGTACATTGGCCATTTCATAAAGTGTGTGCGTTGGATAACGAAATGGAAGACACAGCAATACCTTAAGCAACGCTCGTTGAGATCTCTCGAGTTCAAGTAAATTTGTCTTAGCAGCAGTGCCCCACGAACAAATACAGTATGTGATTATGCACTCAGCCAAAGCTTTATATATTTGAATCAAAAGTGTAGGATTCGAAATTAATCGAAGATCTTTAAAAACATAAATAGTCTTACGCAAACGACCAGAAACCAAAGATATGTGTTTCTTCCAATTTAATCTGTCATCAATTAATACACCCAAATACTTTATAACTGGCACTCTTTCCAGCAACGGACAAGTACACATATTAGATAAATTAAGCTGGCGGTTGCACGGGTAAGAGTGAATTTTTAATTGAAAATCCCCTGGAGATCCAGCACCAGTTTTACTAAAGCAAAGGAATTTTGTTTTTTCAGCATTGAGAGTAAGTAGACTATCTTCGAGCCAAGCCGTCACTGAACATAGGCCAACTTCAGCTAGCTGTCGAACATTATTCCATGTGGAGCCGTGAAACAATAGAACTGTATCGTCTGCAAACATTTGTATATCAGCACCTTGTAGATCATATTTGCACAAATCGTTGATATAGATTAAGAATAATGATGGCCCGAGAGTACTGCCCTGGGGCACTCCATATGTACTAAAACCGTAGCTGCTAAAATTACCATCCACCCTGACACATTGCCTTCTATGAGATAAATAATCCTGGAACCACAGAAGAGCATTTCCCCTTATTCCTATGTTCTCCAGACGAGTGAGAAGTATTGGAATGGATACGGTATCAAATGCCTTCTGTAAATCCAGGAATACACCAAGGCATTTCTCATTTCTATCAAGGTAGGTAGAAATGTTAGTAGTCAGTTGTAACACAGCATCATCCGTGGATCTATTCGAACGAAAACCATATTGGTTTGGAGTTAGAAAATTATTATTTTCCAGATATCCCATTAGCCTTTTATTCGTTATTTTTTCCATAACTTTAGAAAGAGAACTTAACAGTGATATAGGTCTATAATTTGTAGCATGTTTCTTATCTCCAGTTTTATGTACGGGACAAACAATGGCTGTTTTAAATATTTTAGGAAACACTCCATACTCAAAACTCAGATTAATTAAATATGCGATTGGTTCGGCAAGATATTCACGACAAGCTTTAAGGATTGTGGAAGTTATTTTGTCACTTCCAGGTGCAGTATTCGATTTCATGCTAGATATTACACTTGCAACTTCTGGTAGTTCAGTAAAATATAGGGACATTGATTTAACAGGACAATTATCTGATTTTGCCATAAGTGACAGTGTATGATCATCAGTTTTGAGTAAGTGCAGCGTCTTGTTGGCCAGGTTAGATCCCACAGATGTAAAAAACAAATTAACCTCATCTAAGGACTCCACGATAGACGGTTTTAAAGTAAGCAGTTCACTAGACGATAATGTGCTTCTATTCAAGTTACAAAGTTCTTTTATTATATTCCACGTATTCTTAATATTTCCTTTATTTTTCTCTAATTTATTATTGTAATATTGTCTTTTTAATGCTTTTAAAATTTTTTTCAATGTATTTCTATAGACTATGTATTTATTTTTTAGTTCTTCGTTACTATTTTCTAAACTTATATTGAGCTTTTTTATTTTCTTATGCATTCTATCCCTTTTTCTAATAGACTTAACAATACCAGGTGTAATCCATGGCTTAAGAGGTAATTGCTTTTTCGAAACATTTTTAATGACTGTATTTTCTTTTATTGTCTGCTCTAATTTTGATGTCAAAATCTGTGCAACCATATTAACATCATTTGTAGAGTAAAGATCACTCCATGTTTCCTCCGACAGACATTTCTTTATGCCATCCATATTGACTCTACTTTGCTTATATTGTATTGTTTTCTTATCTATTTTACTATTGTCTAGGTGTAAAAGAATCGGTGAGTGATCAGTTAGCTCGTCAAAAACGAATGTTTGAAATTTAGATGACGACTTTACCATAAAGTGGTCTAAACACGCTTTACATCGGGTTGGACAGGTAATGCCTTGTCGGAGACCGTAGGTAGCCATTAGGTTTAAATACGTAGTTGCATAAGAACTTATGTTTTCCGGCATAATATCCAAATTAATATCACCTGTTATGATTATATTATTTTTTGATGGACAGTCATTAAGGATTAGATCTAATGAACTTATGTAATTTATCGGATTTCTGAAAGATGGGGGTCGATAAGTGCATATAATAGAAAATTCATCCTTGATATCGATTACAATACAATTACCTTCAGAACATACAGGTTCATATGCACTGGCATTGATTATATCCCTAACATATACTATTACCCCGTCATTTTGATTAAGAGTAATTTTAGATTGAAACATATTATAATTTTGTATATTTGGTGGGGTTTGATTAGTATTTGACCAACATTCCGTCAGAACTAGCACATCAATGAGACATTCAAATTGGGAAAGAAAGATAAGAAGGCTATCCATGTTGGATTGAATACTACGAATGTTAACAGTCAAGACTGTGAGTTTATTACTCATCATGTTTGAAGAGGGTATCAAGTTCGAGTATTCAACTGGACTGCCTATTCGTGTACATTTAACCTCCCCCGAATCATCAACTTCATTTATTACAATATTATTTATCGATGTGAATTTTAAAATTATATGGTCCAAGGTACAGTTCTAAAGAATAATCGGTGACAAGGGGATATATACGTTCGACGGTGCATACTACGCAATCAAGCGTATATTTTTTAGGGTTTTTACATTTTAATATAAGTACTCGTGGAGTTTTAGGATAGTTAATACATAGACGCTCATGAAACAATCCTTTTTTATAATTGTACAGTAATAGAAAAATAAACGATTCAATTCGAAGATGATAGATTGTATTGTATTGTGTGATGATGTAATTGTGTGTATATAGTATAGTTGTAAGTGTATTTGTGTATTTCATTAATTGTTGGCATGTGTTAATTGTGGTGTGATTTGATATAGGATATACGGAATAATAACAAAATAAATAAAAATCTACAAAACTACAAACAGAATGGAAAAAATTTGAACAAAAAGTACTATTACTCAAGAAAAAATAACCTAGTCACTTAAGATTTGTAAGATGTTCCTCATTTTTAACTCGAGTTGCCGGACTGCTGTCTGTTTTGCGTAGGTATACGCTCCCAAAGTTCGTCCAACAATATTTAAAGTCGTTGTTGCGGGCAAAATCTCGAGCTAGATAGAACAGCCTTTTCATTTTTGGTGTCAGGTTATCAGAAATAAATACCGGAACTGGAGTGCCCATGATGTTTAGATTTTCTGTAGTTAAAGTCCTTTTTTCTTTTTTATATTTCCTCAAAGAGTTCATAAAAGTCTCTTTTTTGTTAGTTGAAGTGAATTCGACTATTATTGGACTATTCTTCGATGGTGTAACCTTGGTTTTAGCCCTAAAAACATCCTTTACCTCTTGTGGCTCAATAGAAATATTTAAAGTATCTCCAATACTCTTCAATAATTTCTTTAAATCATCCTTTGTTTCAGTGGGATTTTTCGGAATATTTCTCATCTCAATGCTTGCCGATCTAGCATTGGATTCCAAACTGTCAATTCTTTCTTCCAAAGTTCTGACATAGATCTGGTTAGTTTTACGATCATGTTCTAGCATATCAATTCTACCTTTCATCTCCTCATATTTACTAGACATAAACTCTAAGGAATTACACATGTCCCTATTCTGCTCCTTAATTTCTTTCATTGTAGCTTCCATCGAGCGTAGCTTAGCATCTTGTTGTGATGAACTCGTAGTGAAAAGTACTCTCAATGATGCTTCCATAGCGCTTAATTTATTTTCTTGCTGTGTTACACTATCAGAAAGCATAGTTTTCATTTCCTGCATAAAAAATGTCATCTCATCTTTACAGATGTAATCATCTCCAATTTTGCGCTTTGATCGAAAAGTAACATTACTTTTACCGCCCTTAGGAATCTCCGGCTCTGAGTCATAAGACTTAGGTGGAGTGCGACTCATTGACATTTTCTTTGTATTCTTCGATGCGATATGATGCGATAGTACTGTAGACAGTTGGTTACTCTATTAGCAGATAATATACTCAGATTATGTAGTGCCAAATTCTGTTTATGCACAGTGCCGCCCTCTATCCTCTAATATTATGTGGTGCTAAATTCTGTTGATGCACAGTGTCGCCCTCTAGCTTGCAATCAGTTAATACTTTTTAGACAGTACTGCCCTCTATACGTAACTGCGACAATTTCGTATTGAACTTTTTCTTGTCAATGGCGAGGCTCGATCCTACGTCCACGATATTGATTACTAGACGTCAAAAGGCACTGAGCTAACGCTCACTTATTGAGAGTGGCGAAATTTTGGTAGTGTTGAGTATAAGTCGATGTCGACATATGGGAAGTGACAGCTAGTATAATGTTGGTCGGATTTTTATCACACAAGTGCACGGTAGTTAGAATTTGCATAAATAAACGAACGGGTTAAGTCAAAACTGTTTTAGCAATTTGATCGTTTTTGTACGGCACTTTTTCACTTTTTTCTGTAACCCTTGATTAATTACTCAATTCTACTTATTTTTATATAAAAATCTTATCGGTTGGTTAACTTTTTACCACTAAAACTGATTTTATTGACACAGCACAAAAACACACGTCTTGTTTTAGCCGCGGCAGGGGCGGGGGGGGATATGAAGAATATGACTGTATCTATACTATTAAATGAGCAATATTTGTATATAGGGTGACTGATAATTAGTAAACGATACTTAGACACATGTTTGTACTCATGATAACAAACAACTTTCAAAGAGAAACATTTTTATTTTATTTGCTTAGCACATGAGCCCATAATATTTGGTACCTAACAAGAATAAGAATACACCATCAGCTTTTATTTAATTTAGTTATTTATTCCTATTTGTTTCTTTGGAAAAGTTGTTTGTTATCATGAGTACAATCATGTGTCTAAGTATCGTTTACTAATTACCAGTCACCCTATATACATGTATGTATGTTTTGAAATATCGAAAATGGCTCTGACGATATCGATGTTGCTATATGGTTCGATCTAGCTAAGTCTCATCTCAAATTTTCGAGCAAACCGCGGTCACCCGTGTACGGTTAAGATTAGTAATTTCACAGCATCATGTACAAAAGTGATATGTGCCTAGGGGTCAAAGTGATAGAATTCCATCACATAGGTACCTCTATTATAGATTTGCACATAATTAAACACAATCTTCAAGTGTGAAAATGTGACCAGTAAAATAATACTCAGGAAAGAAGTAGTTTACAATTTTTTTATCAATTTTACATCTCTGTGAAACGTGAGATTTTCAGCGGGGTAGAGACTAACTTACCATTAAAACAAACAACAACTTTTCCAATGTTTTTAAAACGATTAATTGGATTAAAGCTTTCGTTTATATAAACTTAATAGCTAAAAGCTTCTTTTATATAAGCGAATTTCTTTTAAAATAACAGATAAGTATACATATTTTATTATTACTATCGAGAGATTAGATCAACAAAGCTCGACACTGGCTCTATACCTCGGGCTGGACCATAAATAACGTTGTTGTGTTTGAAACTTATAAATTAAAGTTTTACGTTCCATTTCTGTTTGTTACAAACATACTATATTTCATTTTTATAATAGTGCTGAGTCTACATTATGGATGGGTGGATTTGAACGGTTGGTAATGGATAAAAATATTTTGCTGGCAGCAATTTTCATAAAGGAGCAATTTTGTTTTTAAAGTTTGCTAATATATACCAAAAATAGTTCCAATAAAATATGTGCGTACCTTTTATCAATTTACCGTCTAAACCTATACAGGTCGTTGTTTTGGTCAGCGACGAGCGACTCAGGGTCGACAATATAAATGATACTGGTGCTAAAAAAAATATAAAAAAAATACTTTTTTTTTTTTAATAATAAAAATAAAAAAATTAAAATTTTGAAAATCATGTAATAAGCTAAAGTGTAGACATAATACTCAACGGGAGTACGAGGGAGTAAAGGGGTGGGGCGATGGCGGCTTGCGCCTAGCTCTAGTCTGTGCACGTGCCTAGTAACCATACTTTGCGGTAATTTTATTTCAAATTGAATAAGGTATTTCTCAACATATTTACAGTATTTAATGGAATAAAGTCCATTTTTGGGTAATATATATTTTGTACTACCGGTCCTGGGTCGCTTGTCGCCGACCAAAACAACACTCTGTATATCTAATCTAACTAATATTATAAAGAGGAAAGATTTGATTGTTTGTTTGTTTGTTTGCATTGAATATGCTCCGAAGCTACTGAACCTATTTGAAAAATTCTTTCACTGTTGGGAAGCTACACTATCCCCGGGTGACATAGGCTACATTATATTTTCAAAAAAATTAGGGATCCTACGTAAACTCCAATAATGTAACCCAAGGTGTAAAAAAAAATACTTAAAATATTCTTTATATCGCGTGCGCTGCGAAAACTATTGATGATAGAATAAAATAATGTACTACGACTTTGTAGAACACATCATTATTTACAAAAAGTGTCGCGACAGTATATGTCTAACTGTTATAGTTATGCCACAATAAGTGTTCTTTTATTTTAAAAAATTAATTGAAATGCCGCCGCTAGAAAAGGCTCTTTATTTGTATCTTGGTATTAATCCTTATCAAAATAAATGACTTCATATTCAAGACTGCTTCAATACTTTTATATGACTTTTTGAATTATTCAATTCGGACATTTCATTCGAAAGATATCACGAGTTTAAAAATGTAAGTATTTGAACACAGTGTTTGTTAAAAAAAAAACCTCCGTAACGGCTTGACCGATTCTTATGAAATTTTGTGTGTATATTCAATAGGTCTGAGAATAGGACGTAAACTATTTTCATACCCGTAGGGTAGGGTAGAGTAGGGTAGGGTAGGGCAGGGTAGAGTAGGTTAGGTTAGGTTTGGGTAGGGCAGGGCAGGGCAGGGCAGGGCAGGGCAGGGCAGGGTAGGGTCCATCCAAGAGTGGCAATCCAGGTTGGAGCACCCTAGTGCTGGTCTCAGGACCATTGAGGCCATCCGTCCAGTTTTGGATGAGTGGCTGGAGCGGAGGCACGGCGCGTTGACCTTCCGGTTGACGCAGATCCTCTCGGGACACGGTTGTTTCGGGAGGTATCTGTGTCGGATTGCCGGGAGGGAGCCGACCGCCGAATGCCACCACTGTGACGGGTGCCTCGAGGAGGAGGCACAGCACACGCTGGAGGTGTGCCCAGCCTGGGTAAGCGAGCGCAGCGAGCTCTGCGCCGAAGTGGGGACAGATCTCTCGCTGCCGAGCGTGGTTCGCGCTGTGGTTTACAGCGGGAGATCGTGGGACGCACTCCACTCCTTTTGCGAGCGAGTTATGCTCGCAAAGGAGGCGGCGGAACGTGACAGGGAGGACACTACCACCCTGGCTATCCGCCGCAGGAGAACCGGGCGTCGGAGGGCGGCTTTTTTAAGCCACCTTCCCCCCAACATGGGCCCAAGGGTGGCGGACTCGGGGGAGTCTACTGCCCATCAACATCGGGCTCGAGTAGTGGAGCGTGTGTTCCCGCACGCTACTCAGGAGGAGACGGCGGAGACAAGAGCTCCGGTCTCTGCCGTCGACGAAGAGGAGGCCTCCTCGCAGGCCGTCGCTGCTGGATACGCGGACGAATGCTTCGGCGCCCCCGTATATCCAGCCGGCAGCGACAGGTAGGAACACCGTGGGGTTTTAGTCAGTAGGAGTCTGACATAACCCGGCCGCTCCCCCGGGAGTGCCCGGGTATCCATGAGGATTTCCCCACGAAAAAAAAAAAAAAAAAGGGCAGGGTAGGGTAGGGTACGGCGCGCAAATCTATCGACACCTCATTACGACATTGCACCCGTGCGAAGCCGGGGCGGGTCGCTAGTTTATTATACTTTCATTTCTCCGCGTAAGGGTGCTAAGGCCAAATTTTGGGTCCGCATCTTCATGTCCCTTCAAAAAAAAACTTTATACAGATCGTTGTTTTGGTCAGCGACGAGCGACTCAGGGTCGATAATACAAATGATACTGGTGCTAAAAAAATATAAAAAAAATACTTTATTTTTTTTAATAATAAGAATAAAAAAATTAAAATTATGAAAATCATGTAATAAGCTAAAGTGTAGACATAATACTCAACGGGAGTACGAGGGAGTAAAGGGGTGAGGCGATGTCGGCTTGCGCCTAGCTCTAGTCTGCACGTGGCTAGTAACCATACTTTGCGGTAATTTTATTTCAAATTGAATAAGGTATTTCTCAACATATTTACAGTATTTAATAATGGAATTAAGTCCATTTTTGGGGAATATATATTTTGTACTACCGCTCCTGGGTCGCTTGTCGCCGACCAAAACAATACCCTGTATATGCCTATGCCACTCTTAATATAATTATTAATTGAAATAATACATTATGATACTAACAACTTTTCTATCGAAACATAGACTTAAGCTATTTTTGCTCAATATTCAATTTACAAGATAAATTAATCCCATTTTTTATTTATTTCAATATCCACGTATTAATTATTAAATGGATGTACAATTAATTAAATCAGGACAAACATTCGGTGCAGTAAATTGGAATATAGTTTCGTAATCCCGCGGTAACATACCATTAATTGGGGATTATTTGTAATAAGCACGCTTGAGAGCCAGAACAGCTTGCGTTACCGAGTTTTGATTGACCGTAACATTAATACATTGGATTAACTTGTATTTAGACTTTAATGCAAAGTGATATACTGAAGGCACTCTCGGCTACCTTATCGCTTAAGGCGCGGACTGACTACGATTTTGACAGCACTCGTTCTTCACTGGAATAGGGTTAAAAATGGTAAATCATAAATGTGTCGACTCTAAGAAATGGACTGTTATTTACGGGTTTTCTTTAGATTATACAGAATATACACATTAAATTGTAAGTGTCCGGTTAACATTCTAATATAATTCTGTATCTTATATATTCTTAAAAATAAAATTGTTGTCATCGCTGAAAATACGGAGAATTTCGTCGCGAAAGATTTTTATAGACGTAACTTACGAATTTTTTATTGGGAAGATCAAAGCACTTTTTAATATTCTATTAGGTTAAAAAATTTCTCAAAACCCTTTTCTGTCCACAGTATTTTTTTGTGTTAGGTATTTTCATTGAGTTTCGTCATACTCAACTCTCAAAGAAACCCATTTTTGTGAATTTGAGCTTAGACCTGCAGGGCTATTTTAAAACGTCGGAATCGATATCGGAAACGGATTAAAAAAATTACGAGGCGAATTTCAGCAATAACTATTTTAATTTCTAAAAATTTTCGATGAATCGAATTGATATTTCGATAAATAAAAATATTCGAAATCGGAAATTAAAAGAGCGATTGCGCAATATCGTCTCGGTAGTTTTTGAATCCGTTTCCGATATCGAATCCGAGCGTTTTAAAATAGCCCTGCTGGCCTTAATACCGCCTCGTCTGTAATGACCAACTTTGCACACATGTATCATAATGTACTATTCGAAAATCAATGAAAACACTCGCACTCACAGGGGGCGTACCTAATACCAGCATTTCCAATATAGGTATCGCATTTTTGGATCAAGGACAATATTTTTAACATTAAATGTTCCCACACTACAAATCCTGATCGCTAATAAAGCAACATCAATTGCACCTCTCCTGGTCTGGAAATCGAACTCACTACCATTATACATTAAAAGATTTATTTCACAGAACAATGACAAAGTTGCATCATAAATATGCACAACGTATTAAAAGTTTTGAAACAACAATCTAACAAACTTTACAAGGTATTTATGGGCACCATTATTTATTTAAGTCACAGTCCGCGCCTGAAATAAACAAAAATAAGTACAGTAAATCAAAATCATAACAGACATTAGAAATAAAGAAACAGAATTTCATCCAACATAAGGTAATCGGACACTGAAAAAGTTGATACAGAAAATTTCAGGCGCGGCAATTTGTTGTGGCAGTTAACTCAATCCGTAGGCTGAATTTATTGCTCGGCCGACTTAAAACAAGGTAGGAGTTCCCTTTTGCCTTTATCTTGCTTGCAATATATTATTTACAGCGGAAAAATTATGGGCATCCATCTTCTCGAGGCGTTGAAATGTCACGAACTTTGTTACATCTGTTAGCATTCTTTTTTTTATGAACTTTATAGCGCGGGGATTTAATAAATTCTAAATATAGGCGCTTACGAACATTTTGTACCAAAGAAAAATAAAGTCATCGTTGCGCATCTATGTCAAAGCTTTTGTATTTTTTAACCGACTTCAAAAAAAGGAGGAGGTTCTCAATTCAGTTGTATTTTTTTTATGTTTGTAACCTCATAACTCCGTCATTTATTAACCGATTTGGAAAATTCTTTTTTCTTTGGAAGGGTACACTTCCCATTGTCATCAGGTCAGGTTTGATTACTTCTTAGTGTACTTTGAAGTCGGTTTAAGTTTTTTGTAAAACAGTTCAATTATTCTGAATACATTATCACACTATGAAACTAAATCCCGTAATATGTCAAGTAATATCAAAAAATACTGAACACAAAGTAATAAGATTTTCATTGTATCAAGATATCAAGCCACTAAGTATTAATAATGTTCGATGAAATTATATCATATATTAATATTTTAATCTATGAAAATATTCTTCGTAAGGATCTTGAAATGTCTGAGAAGAAATTCAATTAAGACTATTATTCAATACTGTACCCACAAGGTGATCAAAACCCCGATATAAATGATCATGTATCAAAATGGCTTGTTTATTTGTAGCACTTCGTAGCCTATGCTACGAAAATCAAATTGTGCTACGAACAGCTACGGTATACATTGTAGTTGTATGAAGCATGATAGTAAATTAGATGTGTAGCTATATTACTCTATGCATACATGTATATATATATATATGTTATACATGTCCTTTGACAAGTTAGTAAAAATAATACAAGAAATAAAACGTTCTTCAGACACGAGTAACGAGAACGTACAAGACGCCTCTAGGATATGTAAAAATAAAACTCTTTCTGTAGAATGTCTATGTAAAAATATACTACGAAAAAAACAGGAACATTTTTAAAAGCAAGAACATCCCAATGCTATGGAAATAGGTCACCCCAATACACTCACGATGAATTATACAAACGTTTTGAAAGTACAATAGGAACGTTGAGTATCAAAACAGAATTTATAATTTAAATTAGACTACTATGTTTGGTATTATAGTGGTTTTAGGTCTAGTTTATTGTTGCTAGGTTGTGCTGAATATTCGTGATACATGGTCGTTGAAACGGCGTATCGGCTGTCCCCTACTCGCACGGTAACACTGTTTGCTTTACAAACTATAATTATTTTAAATCAATAACAATTTTGTTTGGGTCGCACGCGAACATTGCATGATATTGTCGCTAAGGAATACCTAAGCTTCAGGTTCAATGCTTTCATGTCTCTAACATTAAATAAAGTGATATGTTAGATAACAACAAATAGTTATTGGCAGTCATAATGATCGGTATTGGATTATCTACTGTAATATTATACTTGTAATTTTAAGGCGATGATAGCTCAGTGGTAGTGACATCGGATACCGAGACGAAGGTCCCGGGTTCGAATCCTACAATGAGCATGAGCTTTCGGTGAAGGAAAACATCGTGAGGAAACCATAGCACTGTGGTAGGGTACTTTGTAGTACCCGCCTGGCTGGCTACCACCCTCAAGTTGAAAATCTGTCACCAAGCACCTTTCGGTGTGTTCCGACAGCTGCACTTGAGAGCCAGTTCCTTCTAGGCTTTGTGTGCTTACCACCTTCGGCCGCATCATCATTTACCATGGTGAGATTGCGGTCTAAACACAGGTCTACAAACAATAAAAAAAAAATATATACAGGTCGTTGTTTTGGTCAGCGACGAGCGAATCAGGGTCGATAATACAAATGATACTGGTGCTAAAAAAAATATAAAAAAAAATACTTTATTTTTTTTAATAATAAAAATAAAAATTTTTTTTTTTTGAAAATCATGTAATAAGCTAAAGTGTAGACGTAATACTCAACGGGAGTACGAGGGAGTAAAGGGGTGGGGCGATGGCGGCTTGTGCCTAGCTCTAGTCTGTGCACGTGCCTAGTAACCATACTTTGCAGTAATTTTATTTCAAATTGAATAAGGTATTTCTCAACATATTTACAGTATTTAATGGAATTAAGTCCATTTTTGGGGAATATATATCTTGTACTACCGCTCCTGGGTCGCTTGTCGCCGACCAAAACAACACCCTGTATATATATATGACATAAAGTTCCTTTACATTTGGCTTACATTGAAAAATATTCAAATCGCACCCTCGAAAAGAAGTTAAACTATGCAGAAGTTGAACTTAGCTTTTGTACCGCGTTACCTAATAATAATCATACCTTTAAAAGTTATTTCAGAAAAGCTGAGAACGTCTTTCGCACGAACAACGTGATCCAAGGGTAATAATATTCCAAAGAATACATAATAATAGCACAGATAATAGATAGCATCCATTATTATGCATACAGATTTATTATAATTAGTTTTGAAAATTCTTCGTTTTTTTTATTGTCTTGGCCTGTTTTTGACCACAATCTCACCATGGTAAGTGATAATGTGGCCGAAGGTGGTAAGCACACAAAGCCTAAAAGGAACTAGCTCTTAAGTGCAGCTGTCGGAACACACCGATAGGTGTTTGGCGACAGATTTTCAGCTTGTGGTTGGTAACCAGCCAGATGGATATTGCAAAATACCCTACCACCGTGCTATGGTTTCCCCACGATGTTTTCCATCACCGAAAGCTCGAGCTCACTGTAGGATTCGAACCCGGGACCTTCGTCTCGGTATCCAACGTCAGTACCACTGACCTATCATCGCCTTAAATGTAATATAGATACACATTTATTACACAACACACAATTCATTCAGCTTTGACAATTTCTATTAGAGTTCCATTTTTAGGGTTCCATAGTCAACAAGGAACCTTTATAATTTCGTCATGTCCGTCCGTCCGTCTGTCTGTCTGTCCGCGGATTAGCTCAGAGACTCTAAGTACTAGAAAACTGTAATTTGTAAGTACATATTAATAACGCCGACAAACTGGTAATATAAAATCTTCAAAAAATATTTTTTTGTGGACTTCCCATACACGCAAAGTGGGGATGTTTTTTCTTTTCTCGTCTATCCATCCCATAGTATAGGGTGTCGTTGGATAGGTCGTTCAAAAATATTGCGGGTGTGTGAGAGCCATTTTTCGATTCAGGGGTCCTTTTGCGATATATTAAAGTTCAAAGTCCCATTTTTTTTAGAGTCAAGTGTCATAATATTGAAAATGTTCCAAATATTAAATCCGGTCTAATTTCAATATATACAAAACACACACCACGTCACGTCTTCATAGCAAATGGGATACGTTACACTTAAGAAAGTTTCGTTCCACTGTCAAACAAGACAATAGAACTAAACTCGCTTTGGTAGTCTGACACTTTATTAAGCCACTTTGTGGTCTTTGCTTCAGACTACCTTTCATACATTCCTAATCTAGTCCTTTCTAGACACTCACACACATCCATCGCAATAAATTCATCTCAGGCGAGCAGTAGTCCTGTTACTAAAAATCCCTTTATACTTCAGGGGTATCCGTTGATGCATCAACAGCAGAACAAATCGAGATGTGCTGCTTTGGCTTCGATGTCTTAATAAGTTTTTGTTTTTGTTAAAAATTACCATTTTTAATAGAAGCTTTTAATGGTGACTGTACTTTTTTGTTGACTGTACTTGCATTGTCATCCAATATACTAATGTATACCAAATTTCAGCTCAATCGGACACTAGGAAGTGTGTCAAATTTAACTTGCGAAATTCCATTACAGACAACGGGACAGATGAAAGCAAATAAAAGCGTCTTAAAACTCCATGTCACAAGTTTAAAACTAAAGCACTGTATCACAAAAAGGTTTTCCTTTTATAACAAAAACACCGTGTAGTATTTCATCTACCGTTATAATTATTTACCGGCAGCAATGGATAATTATGTCTTCAAATTACCAGTAATAACCTTGCGATGCTTTGAATAAATGTACCTTTTTGTAATTAACCTTTATTACAGCCTTTTTACGGGCATTACTCACTGTAGCATTAAAATAGACTTTACTTACCATGTTTATACCTATCTACTCTTCACTTGACAAAACTAAACCGCAAAACAATTACATAAGGTTGAAAGTCGCTTGAAAGACGGGATTTTTTTCGGTTCATAAATTTTTTCCTTTCACCACACAATCGATCACATTTTCGATACCATCTCTGTAATGCTATTTCGCTATTAAAGACTTTTGTCATAAACATAAGTAATTTTGTAGATGTCACTTTATCTGACGTTGAGTTTTGTTCTTGACACACGATATTATGAACATTTTTTTAATTCAAAGTAAAATTTATAGCTCTTAATATAGAGTATCTTATTATTTAAAGTGCCACAAACTTCTTGGCAAGCAAATTTCATAATGATGCTTCCCATCATCAAAAACTACGCAAGTTTAAAACTTGTGCTAAAGGCCCTAGGGATCAAAGTGATAATAAATTGAGTTGATTATAAATAAATAATCTCAGTACCAAATATAATACCAAATATGATAATAATAAAAATTACCTTAATCAGAAAGAAACCAAAAGAAAGGTACGTGCGAAGGAGCCCGATTACAAATTCACGTAAATGCTAACAAAAGATTTGAGTTCGCGTGTTCGGACGACGTTTTTTCATGTAGATCCGTATCACAAAATGAGATGTAACTTATTTGCTCGTTTTCATAAAGGAAAAAAATACAGTTTGAACAATCTCGAATCGCTTAATCAAATCGTAACCGTTTCCTACCTACACGCTAAGTTTTTTTAGTCAGTTTTGATTTGTAGCACCTTTTTGATCTGATATTTGATGAATTTATTTGAAGTCCTTAGTATTAGAAATAAGGCATTCATTAGATCATTTCATTTCCTCGTAATTTTCCGGCGAGTCTGACCCGCACACGAAGGGTTCCGTAAAGTGTTTCTTTTTATTTTTTTTATTTCATTAATATAATTTGGTGTTATAGCGGCAATAGAACTACACATTCTGTGAATATTTCAACTGTCTACCTATTACAGTTCTTTTTTTTATGTTAAATAGGCTTGCGTTTGACTTTCGCCTGACCCATGAGGAATTATGACGAGGCCGAGGATGTAGCACACTTACCCAGAAAAAGCCTATTCACTCTGGCCTTGAATACATCTAGGTTATAGGAAACACAGACCCCGGAAGAGAGTTCCACTCCTTTGCTGTTCGTATAAGAAACGATGAAGCGAAGCGTTGTGTCCGGGTACGCGGGATGTCGACAACGTATGGGTGGAAATTCTCCCGGCGTCTTGTGTTTCGATGGAGAAATGGAGATGGAATTAGATTGAACAATACTGTAGCACACTCTCCAAAATATATCCTATAGAAGACCGACAAACACGAAACCTTAGCCGATGTTCGAGGCTCGTTAATTTCGCCTCAGCGAAACATCGCCAACTAGTCTCCTTGCACGACGGTCTATTGAATCAAGGGCCTCCAGCTGGTATTTGGCAGATCCATCCCAGAGGTGACAGCAGTACTCGATGCACGAACAGACTTGTGCTCTTGGTCCTGAGATATAGCCCACTGACAGACGTACGGACGGACGGACGGACAGTGGAGGCTTAGTAATAGGATCCCGTTGACACCCTTTTCGTTTGAACCCTAAAAAGGTATAGGCTGTTTTCTTTTGTTTTACCCAAAAATATTTAGTCTTCCTTTACGATTTATGCGACGGTTGAAATTCAAATCTGTTTCCGATATGCTTCGTAAAAGTAAGTCAATCAATTATTTAAACGGTGGAACAAGACCAATTTCTCAGGATAAAACCCAGCAGTCTCCAAGGCAATAACAAACAATATCTCTTCCAATACGCCGCCTCCAATAGCTTTTCGTAAGCTAAGCCGACTCTGCGTAGTATATCGTAGCACGTATTTCATTTCAATTTCTATTCTATTATTACAATAAAATTATTTTCTAGCTTTCATTATGAGTATGAGTACGTACATACATAGAGTTTTAATATTTAAACAAATAAATTAATAATTTAATAATTAAAATTATGTATGTTAACTAAATATACAGTTAGTTATAAGATAAAAAAATGCGGTGAATAATAATAGTAGTTTTTTTAAGTTAATTATTTTAAACTACCATGAATGTACCTAATTTTACTGCTACAACAAATTATTTAATATACAATTAATTTGTTTGTTAAACCACTGCCACGCGCGTCAACTACGACTATAAACGCAACACAAGAATATGTTTTCCGATCCAATACACTCCGAGCGACGCATATACTCGCTGGCTCGTATAGGAAGGTAATATTTTGTGGGTTGTTCAGAACAAAGGGAATCCTTTCAATCCATTGATACGAGGCAGGTACCGCGTCACGGCTGATAACGTTACTCATTCCATTCGCATAAAATACCATTTGCTTTGTTATTACGTGCGCAGGTATTCTGAATATGGTGTGAAAACCCAACGGGTAGTATTTTCCGATTTATTTTTTATTCAGTTCATTGATTATATTGCTTTCGCCAAACATAGTATACGTAACACGTAACGGCATACGTAATCTTTTCTAAAAAAAAGAGTCTACTGGCACCGAGATAAAATAAAGTGACGATGACGAGGTGACGTCATAAATGCACAGTCCTAACCATAAAATCCAACATATGCTGATAAACAAAACACAAACTGTAGCAGTTACTATACCTACGTCTAATATCACACTTGCACAGAAATATAAAAACCGATAGCGATTGACGATTAAAACTGATCAATCTTCCTCGTATCCTACAAATGCTGAAAACAAAAGACAATCAACTGTATCTGGCACAGAAATGAAAACGACTAAACAAAACGACGCTATAAGCCGGTAAGCCTGTTAGTGCTGTTGCAGCGCTAATTACCATGCGAGTTGGCTCGTCGCGTCATGCTAAATCGCTCCCGGCGCGAACACGACGCGCCGCGCCGCGCCGCACAGAGCGCCAGTGTGCTAACACCCGCGCCGTCTTAATTAGCATCCTACCTTAACTGACTTCATAAATAAACACATTTCACATCTCCATTAAATTATTATGAACAGAGATTGTAGATAAGGAAAGATTATGCAGTTAGTGAAGAAACATCTCTACTACTTTATCTTAGAACGTGAGTTTATGAAATCAGGTACAGCATTCGCGTAAATTACCGGTCAAAAGTGAGTCAGCCTCGCTCAATTAGGTTTCCGGCCGTACTAAAAACAACAGGCAGTTACGGGTCCTTGATTATTATTATTTTTTACTTTTCCCAAAAAAAACCTGCTCATATAGCCGATAAGGCAAATTAATCGTTTGTCTGATTGTCGGGCATCCCTTATTCGCATTAATGATTACTTTGCTAGTTCCTAAAGTATACATCTAACTAAATGACAATGTGAAAGACAAAAATCTCCACTTGTATAACGTTATTCTTAGTAAACCAAAAGACCGATCACCCCAAAAAAAAGTTGAGGCATTTAATAAGTTGGTATATAAAACTCATGTGAGGAAAATCTTAAATAACTTTCCTAAGAATAGCGACACTCATAGTTTGAACACTATAAATAAGCACAAACTTGCTGTACCTTTAACTCGGCTCAGCATAGTCCTTAACTCTTTCAAGGGGCAATGTATACGTTTTTATAATAAAGTACCTACCCAAAGAAATCCAAGAGCTACCTTTTTTTTTTTTATACCACTAAGGTGGCAAACAAGCGTACGGCCCGCCTGATGGTAAGCAGTTACCGTAGCCTATGGACGCTTGCAACACCAGGGGCATCACTCGCGCGTTGCCGACCCTGAAGAAATCTCTTCAGACCCTTTTTGAAGAACCCCATGCTGTACTCCAATGGGAAAACCACGGCAGGGAGCTCATTCCACAATCTGAGCGTCCGCGGAAGAAAAACCTACACATAGATTCAAAAAGATAGTAAAACAGAAGTTATGCTCGAAAGGGTACTATAAAGTTTCTGATTTTGTAGATGACAAGAATGCATTTGAATGAATTGTTCGCTTCGCAGGCTATATATAATTTGTTATTGTAATACTTCTAAGTACATATTAAAAAAAAATACTTGCTGAGTTTCTTGCCGGAGTCTTCTCAGTTCAAGTTGTATTTGGAACCGGTATAGAGCCATTTGTTAACGTTCATAAGTGCCTTATCAGGGCCTAAATTGGATAAATGCTTTTTGAATTGGAATTTGAACTTAAAAACACTCGCGTAACACTACTTGTGATACTGTTGAAAATAATTTCCAGAGTATTGCATAACTCTACATTGCATAACTCTGTAACACATACTGCTAGATAATGTACGATCCACGATCCAGCGCCATAAAACGACTGCCTGTTTTGTTCTGCGAGTGCATGCTGTAGAATCTGACCTACATTCTTCAAAATGAAGTATCAATATATTTTTCCTCCTATATTCTTTATATATGGTTAAACCACAAGGTGTACTGGGCACTTTGGAACCAACGACATGCTCATGAAGATGGGTCTAACCGCGACACCCATGTGCAGGTTGTGTGGGGAACATACGGAACGCATGGAGCACCTTCTGTGCACATGCGATGCACTGGCTGGTAAGCGAATGAGTCTCCTAGGGATCGGATATCCAAAACCAGAAGACTATAGGCTCATATCTCCTAGCCTCGTTGTAAAACTCATGAAAAGAGTTTTCAACGAGACGTATCTAGGGGACCACAATAGATCCCAATGGGTCGAAGTGTCCGAGCTATTTCTCGGCCCCTCCTTAAGATAAGATAAGGTGTAAGCTGGTTCTGAAGATATGTGCTTGGTGACAGATTTTCAACCTATGCTTGTAACCAGCCAAGCGGGAACTACAGGTTAACAGGTCGGTTAACGAAAGCTGGCACGTTCATAGTACTCACACATATGCAATTTCACGATACAGTATGTTTTATTACATTATATCAATCAGTCAATTCCAATAGACGAATGCAAAAAAAAACCACTCTATATTTATGAACAGTACCAAAAGCAAAACAATAACTGTCTCCTTCATACTCATAAGCTTGACCGCGCGCGAGAGAGACGGACAGACTTTTCATGATGCGCATGCAACGACACGTCGCGCGCTTATTCACAGACACTACACAAGCGCAACCTGTAAATGTCTTAAACGTGCCAGACCTGGGTGCTTACCACAAGCTCTTCAAACAAGGTTAAAATAACCTTATTTGTCTTTTGTTCCGTTTTGACGTCGGATGTCAAAGAAAGACAAAAGACAAGTAAGGTCATAATGGTGACTAATAAAGTAACATAAAGACCTGTAAATTTGAAAGTATTCCTGTTACTATGCGCCTATCTTATTACCTTCGAATGACAAACGGTATGTCCTATAAAAGTGCTATATCGTATGGTAATAAACCTCATCCTACAACGTGTAAATCCTCATGTCTTGTTCCAAAGATTGGACAAATTTAAAATCTAAACGAGCATAGCAAACAATTTTCACACGTAACTCTTCCACAGGCTTATCAAGCAAGTATGTAGATTTATTAGTGGAAGTTTCGACTGTGACGGAACCCCGCTTGATAAGGGAACGTGTGCCGACAAATTGTGATCATTGTTTTGTATTCTTATTTTCAAAAGTCGAATGACAAAAGGTTTATGTTTTTTTTGTGATATTACTTAGGTTCAACTCGTGGATTATAAAGAAATATGTGTGTTTTCGTTCAAAATATTGTTGACAGATAATTATCTGCTTAATAGCCTTATGGGTAAAAATATTAATAAGAAAGGGGTTGTTCTTTGTTTTTTAAACAAACATGTTCACTGCTGAACATTAATGTATTAATGGATTTTCATAGTACAATCCATATGATAATAATTTTAACATAGCATAGTAGGTATATTATAATTATACATATATGGTATACGTGTCACAGAGCTTTGTTCGAAACACGGACAATGTTATAATAGAAATGTTTAACTATTCACCTATCATATAAAATGGTATATTACTTCTTGTATAATTACATAGGCACATTCATGAATATGTGCCAAGTATTGAGAGCATTTGAGAGTTTTTTTTTTATACATTATACTATAGGAACCTAAAATGTTCTGTTTAATTTTTTAAACGTGTGACTAAAAATGCTGAATTAAAATAGGACTTGCTTTTACCCACGGCTTCACTCCCTTGCCTATGCCACTCGCCACTCGACACGAGCCCATAAAAACTATCTATATATAAGCTCAGAGTATATAAATACTACGTACAAATATAAGTATGCAAAAAATCACGTGGGTCCGTTGCTCCGTGAAAGAAGGACAGACCAAAACAGACGTTCCCACTTATAATATTAGTAGGGTAAGGGATTTTCACACATCATTGCGAATAAAGTGCGTAATTTCACACATTCGGCCTTACCGTGTGAGTTGCTACACAAATTATATTTTAATATTTCACAGAGGATCGTCCTTGTGAATGGCAACAATGTTTCAGTTATGCTTCTTGGGCTTTTTGCTACTTGTACCTACGAACACACGTGTTCTTTGTATTGTACCTATATATGAAATTCTGTTGTTGATTTGCATTCCATCTCCAATGTTCCTCCCTCTCCCCCCTCATAGCACAGGGAATCCTAGTTTGAGGGGCTAGAACTCACTTCAAATTACATTAAGTTTTGTAATTGTGAAAAAGTTTTTATAGTACTGACCTATTAGTTATATCTTAATGTATGTACCTTTTTCTCTAAATAAAGAATTTATTATTATTATTATTATGTTAGTAATTTGTTCCGGGTGACGTCACACTGCACGTGACGTGTTTCCAATTATGAAAGACTAGCTAACCCGCGCGGTTTCACCCGCGTTCCCGGGATAAAAAGTAGCTTATGTCCTTCTCCATACCATAGGCTATATGCATGCCAAATTTCATCGCGATCGGTTCAGCGGTTTAAGCGGGAAAGCGTAACAGACAGACAGACAGAGTTACTTTCGCATTTATAATATTAGTTAGGATTAGGATGGACAAAATTCTACCTATTTTTATCTGAGAATGTAATGTTTTTTAATAGTATAGTTATATTAATACGTGTGGCACTCGGATACTGCCGCGTGAAAGCTATTGCATAGCTGTTTTTATCAACTTATGCAATTTGTTAAATCTGTTTAAACTTTTATTAAATAAATGAGAAGTTAATATATGCAATAGACAACCAATGCCACCTAGAGGCGAGTTGCTGAACTAAAGAGACAAGCGTGATATTTCAAAAAGTCATTAAAAGTTCTGCTATTCATCGATAGATGGCAAAACTAAAAAGTATCGCTGTGCCGGCCGGAGTGGGGGGTGTTAGGTTTTTTCGTTACGGAATTTCTGGATTCGGTCTCCACGCTCAAGGCCCGCGATAGAGGCTATGCAATAGCTTAAAATATATCTAATCCTTATTTAAAAAGTGGATACGACAATAAATGAAACTACGTAAAGTACTCTTAAATACGAACAACTTTAACTACTTAGTTAATTTCTTCGAGGCTTGCTGCTGATGTTCGACAACGTTCCCAGTAGGCTGGTAGCGTTTATTCGTTAGGAAAAAGGCTATATATCTTATGCGTAAATTAATTGTCAACATACAAGAATTAAATGACTCCACAGCATAATATAGTGACCGTATATTTATATATTTTATGTGTTTAACTTTAATAAAACGGCAAAATAAAAGCTTGGTGATACGCAGATGCCATGAAATTCATTATAATTAAGTCGTAAAACACTCCTCTGCATGAACAGTTAATAGTCGAATAAAAAGTCTGAATTACGAAATTAAAACTGCTTTTGTGATTAACTTCAGGGCTGTTAGGGTGGCGCTCGACGGTAAATTCTCGCATCACTGTTATTTGGCGTTTAAAAAATACGTTAAGGCCTCAGCCACATAAACGCTTTATTTTATTGTATATCGTTTTGCGATAGTTAATTTTAGTAATTGAATGTCTTAATCTAGTAAATGTATAGTATTGTTGTGTTACCATTGCCTCAACGTTTATTTATTTATTTCTTAAAATACTAATCTACAGCAATAAATGGAATAATCATGTGTGTAAATTATTAAAAAAAGGGCTCACCAACTAACCTATAAACCTTACTATATGTGATTAAAAATGCAGTAGGTCACCAGAACTCTGACTTACTCACACACACACATTAACACAACATAAAGTTATTTGGCTGCGGTATTCTGTAAGGTGGAGGTACTTCCTCAGTCGAGGTGCTCTTTGAGCGAATAAACGCTACGCTCTACCTCTCTGGTTATTTAGCTACCTATGAGCATAGGAAAGGGGGGAAAGGTCGGTAATGCGTGAGCGATGCTTCGTGTGTTGCAAGCGACCATATGGCTACGGTAACCGCTTACCATCAGGCGGGCCGTATGCTTGTTTACCAACTTAGTCGTAACTCTACGAGCTTTATCGTATAATATAACATACGTATCGTTAAAACGCAGAATTAACGCAAATATGACAACACCTTTACTATCTCGCTCCTGCGAAATTTAGTATTATTGCTACTTGTTTAATGTCCCCGTAAAACAGAAAACTGTATATAAGTCCATCAAAAATAAAGGGTGAATAATATTTATAAACACTACTCTAGCATCATTTATCCACATGTATTTATATAACAATGTTTATAGTAGTATGTATACTGTATACTATAAACATTGTTATCACATGTTTATTTGGTATTTTTTTGTTAACTCTCTCATTGTTAAAATAGTACTAAAATATTATTATGAGATGTACTGCGAGGGTTTTGAGTGTTGTATTAAATATAATCCTACGTGAGTTCTGGGAAATAACATAATATTATACTTTATTTACCATTAAAGGTAAAGCTTTTTCAAATAAGCATTTTCTGTGATAAAAAATGCAATGATCTTTTAGATACGTGTAATATAAAGACCCATCTCGCATTTCAGCAACATACAAGTACGTTTTTAGGAAAGCATTAAATACTGAGAACGTATTTTTTTATTATTATTTTCAAATTACAAAATTAATGAGTACCAAACTCATTTGGTAAGCACACAAGTCCTAGATTAGAACTCAGTATGTGTCAGGCGAAAATTTTTTCAACATTTTTGACCAAGCTACCGCGAAGCCCGAGTCAAGCGTCTCCATATCAGCTTCGGCAAAAATGCTTAAATTATGTCAATTGTCCGCCGAATGTCCAGCTTTTCTCTACAGGTCGCATTTCTCAACTGAATCTCGTGAAATTTTGTGTGTGGTCAGGATATTTTTTATTTTCAGAAAACGGAATTGCCAAATAAATCCATATAATTTTCGAGACTCGCGAGGTCTACAGCTCACAAAGCAACAGTTTTATATACGTATATTTTAAACGCATCATACAATCTCTCAAACTACAGTCAAACAATATAATTATTGAAATAGTAGCATCTATATGTAAAGGCACTTAGGATCAATATTTACTGGAATAGATATAGCAGAGTAAAGAACTGTAAATCGTAGCGTTACTGGACATGGTCGGATATTATCTGCTGAAATACGAGTAGAAAACAGCTCTCTGACACGATATAGAGAAGAAAATATTGTCATGCCAGTCCATTCTACGGACAGTATTATGAATTTCATTGTTTACGGTTTGCCCAGTTCGTAGTTACTTCTTAAAGTTTTTTGTTTTGTTTTAGTAATTAAACTAGCTGTTCCCCGCGTTTTCACTCGTGATCCCCTTTTTACTCCTTTAGGGATGGAATTTTTACTCCTTTAGTGGATGTACTACGTCATATAAGGAACATGCGTGCAAAATTTCAACCCCCTTAGTACAAAACATGTTTTAAAGCAAAACCTGTCATACGGTCACTTTCTAACATCATATAATAAAAAGAGACGAGGCTATTTTAAAACCTGGTTTTACTTTAAACCATGTTTTTTAATAAGTGGGCAAGTGTTTTGACCGTGTCTGTGATTAGAGCTATGCGTGAATCTGTCTGTCAGTTTCTCCTTTTATATACACAGACTAGCTTTTTGCCCCGCGGTTTATTCATTTAATTCTACTTGAGCAGTTGAAAAAAGGGTAAGAGAAAATACCTAGAGCACATATATAATTCTCTTATCTAGTGTTTATATAATGCGCACAAATAATTAATTCCGCTCACAGTCTACCAAAAAAATATGAAGCCAGAATGATGTAATATTATGTCTTTCTTAACACAAATATGTAATAAAAATAAAATAGAGCAAGACTTAACTCGTAAAGGCATTTTGCGCCTGCCCCTGAATTATTTATTACAGTAATTCTTTGCGAGATATCAGTTTTGCTTTGTCGCGATATTTTTTCTTTAGTTTTTGTGTCCCGGAGGAAACCAGAGGCTTTCCCCGCAAAAAACCTAGACTCGGCCGACACCCGTTGAAATATTGATATGGTTTCATCCATGTTCATCCTTCACACCACACGGTAAAATATGACCTATTAACGGTAAGTAGTTAAAAATCTTATGTTTTGGGTAATAAATTAGTATATTATTCATCAAGTAAAAATATTAAAAAAATACTTTAAAATATGTCTCGCAATTTTATTCAGTTAAAGAATTTTTTTACTCCATATAATGTACGAAGTATATAAATAACTCTGTGATAATAGTTCTACAAATATATATTATTTACCGCGTGAAAATGTGTACTAAGATCAAATAAATCGTGTCGATACTTCATCCATAAGCTGGTGTATATGAGGTTCCGTTTTGCAACTTTTCGTCTTGAAAATATCTCATCGTTATTCAAGCTAAAATTTTATTTAATCGACATAAAAAAATAATTTTTAAAAAAATTATCGACTTCAAAATACACTAAAAAGTATGAAATAACTCTCTAATATGCTTAATTATTTTTTTTAAATGCACTAGAATTTGACCAAGGTTTTGAGATGTTTTTCGTTTGACAACACACCCGTAACTCGTATCAATAAGCCAGGCCATCACACATATTTGTCCATATCTTGAAAACTACTGAACCGATTTAAGACGAACATTTTTTTTTTAATTCCTTTTTTATTAGTTACTAGTTATTAACCTAATGTAATCCTAATGGACTAAAAATAGCCGAATCCATAATAAAATACAGAACACTTAAGAGTGATAGGTAATTAAATAAAGCATGCCCGTGGGCTATCCAAAGCTATCTCCTATGGCGAAGCAATTTCTTTCCAATCGTCAGAAACGCCTCGGGCCTTCGGTACCGACTATAGAGTAAAGTTAAAACTGCCCCTTGGGAACTGTAGAGCGTTATTCAATATTATTTTGTCAATGGTGATGAAATTTTTCTTGTAACGAAATAGACGAGAGAGCAAAATTGAGACGGAAATGTACTACTTTAGTTTGTGAATGCGTTGTGTGATTATAGATGTATGTACTGAACCATGTGCTTTCAGACACATTCCCAGTTGGTTGGTTGGTATTAATAGTTTGGCCGAAAAAACCAAACTCTCAAGATGATTTTTTCTTTTCTTCTCTCTAGTTCTCTTTCAGATTTTTAGCAACATCATCACCTACCCTACCCCGGAAAAAAGGTACTAAGTAATTAATCCATTCTTCACGTCAGGCAATAATCTTCGAAGAGATGAGTACAGTATAGAGGCATCAGTATATTTTTAAAAACTATGAGGTAGTATCGAACATTACCCGACTCCCGCGCACGTTACTAAACGTATACAGATAATCATTCGTATACAAAGAAACTGACAATAAAAAATACCTTTTCAAGAGAGGTAGAGTATAGCGTTATTTATCTCAAAGAGCAGCTCGACTGGGGAAGTAATTCCGAAATATAGAATACCACAATCAAATAACTTAATGTTGTGTTACTGCGCGTGAGTAAGGTCGCTGGAGCCCATCGGGGTGGGGCGAAGGGATCACGTGAGTGGTGCCTTGTGTGTTGCAAGGGTCCAAAGGGCTACTGTAACTGTTTACGACCAGACGGACCAAATGCTTGTTTGCTTCATCATATCAGCCTAAGGATGTCCACTGCTAAATATAGGCCTAGGTTTTGGGCCGCTTGCATTCAGCGGCGCCCAGCGATTTGACCAGATCGCCGGGCCACCTGATGGGAGGTCGTCCCGCACGGCGCTTTCCATTACGTGGTCGCCACTCGAGAACCTTTCTTCTCCATCGGCTATTGGTTCTTCGAGCTTATTTGGTTAGTCATATAAAAAAACATAGATTTAATCTTTTTTTTTAACCTTTTTATTATCATGTTGTTTAAGCATTGTAAGAAACATAAGAAAGCTGTGTCTTTGTCAAGGCTTTCTTCTCGCTCAGTTTATATCAAATAAATAATAACAAAGTAGTAATTCTATCAACAAGTTTCAGAAACGTTAGCAGCGATACCGTCATCGAACTAACACAAAGGGGAATAACGCCAGCTAATATGTTTGTTTGCCCTCAATTCTAGGAAAAACTTACTGCACCAATCTACTTGAAGCTTCCCGTGGAGACAACTTCGAAACTAGGTTAGCGTAAGTATCGACTGCAGTTTATGTATCTAACTTGTGTAGAACTGGGCGGGACAACTGGCTCTGATGCGAGGATCAATGCTAATACGAACTAATACGAACATACAAAAGTCGAAGATAGGTTGATGTTTTTGTTCATGCTATGTCTTCTCACTATTAAAACTATAAAATAAGGGTGTCTGTATATTTGAGATACTATGAAATGATATATATGTGACTCCAAATTAAAAAAAAAATGATGTTTTTGGTTATTTGTGGAGTGAAGGGTCAATCACTGTTCAAATCTAATTTTGTTATAATTATGTTTGTCAGTTTGTCATATAATATGCACTCATTCATCCACCACACACAAACACCCACTCACCCACACCCAAACACAAACACTATTCCTTTTTCATTATTTTTGTATAGAATTTTGTTCTCTTAAAAATTGAAATTCTTTTTAATTTTAACTTTTTACTTTTATTATTATTTTTGTTCTCTAAACCGTAAATTTTAAGGATAATAATGGAACTTTATAATTGGCAAATTAACAACACAAAATGTTATGATAAAATTATTTAAAATGCTGTAGATCGTTCCTTTTGATTAAATAAATAAATTGTGTCAGTAGACTGATTTTGATGAAACTTTTTATTTTTCGAATATGATATTTAAAAACTGGAATTATATTTTCTAGAAGCGCTGTGGTGAAGCATGTTTAGCCGTTCGCAAAGTTAAGCTACTACCGGTGTTGCCGTTACCAGGATGTGTGACCGCCTAATGGTTTTTCAAATCGAGCGTTTCCTTCCTTCGGAAGGCACGTAAAGCCGTCGGTCCCTGTTATTACTTAATTGTGATAGTCGTTAAGCTAGTTGGATGCCTCCTAGCTGGCTTGAAAAACTCCAACAGTATATATAGGTTGACCACTCCACCAATTCGCAATGGGTATGCATGGTGGAGTATTGCCCATTCCCTTTCACCCTCATTTGTGAAAGGAGGCCTGTGCTCAGCATTGTAGGGTGATGATAATATCGTGTCACGCTATGATGATGGAAGCCACAGATACAACAATAAACTCATATCAGTCGTTTTTTTTTTACAATCAAAGACTCTGCGAATGTTTTCGCAGGCAAAATCAATACAATAAATTCAAGGATTTTATAAAGCAGAGGTTAATTGACAAAGCCTACTATAAGGTGTCTTATTACGTGGAAGACAAGAATATATGGTTGTAGTAAGTAGCTTCTCTCTGCACCTGTATCCTCCCTGCCTAAATGAGATTGTATGAATAAGCATTATTTATTTTTTATTTATTATTATTATTAAAAGAATACATAAAACTTATACATAAAGTGTGACATAAACCAATTTTGGCATAATAATGTATATTGTATAAGTATTTGCAACAAAAGCTGTAATATGAAAAGATCTTCCACCTAAAAAAGCCTTGCTGAGTTTCTTGCCGGAGCCTTCTCAGTTTATGTGTATTGCGAACCGGTGTTAAATTCAACGTATGTACAACTTAACGTTCATAAGTGCCTTACTAGCGCCTAAACTGAATAAATAACTTTTTGATTTGATTTGATTTAAAATCATGTTCTCTTTAATTAGTGAAATCCACAGACCGTATATTTTTTTCATTAAAACAATCAAGTAATTTTTCTTGGAAGGGGAGATTTCCCCTATACAAAGTAAACGCAGTAAATCAGGTATATAATATAATAAATAATATTTTGTTAATACGTCATGCGGTACAATTAATATAGACAGATTCTTTTTACTTTTTGAATAAGGTATCTATCATTTGTATTCGTAATACTTTACATAGATAACTTGCCAGTAGTGCAATTGTATATAGAACCTTTAACAATTTTCGTCATTTTTTGTATTTTTTAAAGCAAAGCCTGATTTAAACAATTGTAAAACAATCATCTAAACTCGTTTACATACTGATTTATTATGCAGGGAGTATTTGTAAAAAATATTATGACTTTATTTTCCCTTTCGAATGAAAAAGTGGTTTTTATTTATTTTTTGCCTCCACCTGTTTTATTAACTCGGTCACGTAGGTACAGTCAGGCTTAAAATACATAACGCCTAGCTGTTGGCCAATTTAGACATTTTCTATTTAGTAAGAGCTACTTTTATTTCGTAAATTTAGGGAGTTTCTTACCTTTGTGTAAATACTATATCTACTAAAACATGTAAGGGTGAAATAAAAGCGAAACTTATTTATGAAATATACACCTTGATTTTTAAATCGTCTGCGAAACGCAGCCCACTTACAAAATGAAAAGGTACTATATTTAATATTTTTTTTTATCATTTGTATAATTCAAAAAAAACATAAGAATTATGAAAATAAATTAAAGTTTACGTATAAAATGGTAGAAAATACCAACCCAGAGCACGAGTCGAGTAGTCTGCGCTCCTAACAATTTGTTTAAAACTACGTCATGCGTCATAATGAATAATATTTGATTATTTTTAATAAAACAAATATTTAAAAAAATATCTATTCATTGGGTACATTATGTGGGCTGCGTTTCTAAGACGAATAAACAGTCACGGAGTATATTCTATTGTAATGCAAAATTTTATATTAGACTTTTACTTATTATTATTCTGGATTCTTCTTCAGTTATAATAATGTTCTATCAGTATCTCGAATAATGATTTTTTATTTACTTGTGTTTCGCTCGCTGGCATAGTCCAACTGCGTATCTTCTGTAGCAAAAACTTTACACATACGGTAAATTGCACTTGTCCATACGTTTCTGTTGTTTTACCATAGTAGATACCAATTGATAAATAGCTGTTAACATTCCCAAATCTATACTCGGCTTACAAAAACAGAGTAGGTTTCGATATTGGAATCCGAAAACCGATAAGGGTCAGACTGTTTCGAAACTTGTGCTGAACTATTTACTTTTGTTTAGGTCGAATGGAAAGTGGCGGTTTATCATTTCGAAAGCCTACAAATGTTGGTCCATGTTTTGTGAAGTTTTTAAAAAATTACAGATATCTTTAAACATTTAAAAACACTATACACCCGTGTTTTGGAAATATAATTAGCGTTCCGAACCAAAAAAGGTAAAAAGGAACGTTTGTGGTGCCACTCCTTCCGTCTGTCTGTCTGTCACAGCGCTATATTTCAGCAACCACCGATGCACAGATTACAGAATAGTAAGCAGATCGAGCGCGCGGAACACAGGAGTGACGCCAACACACCAAATACAGATTCAAAAGCAAATACAAACTCGAGTCAGTACTAAACAAGGCCTCGTGTTGGTACTACGTCACAAGTGTCATAATTTATCTTAAAAATTATGCCGTCCTGCATTTTGAAAAATTGTAAAAATTGTTCCCAAAAACAAAAAAAGGGAGACGGAATATCGTTTCATAGGTAAGTATAGATATTTTCACTAATTTGTATTATTTTTCCGTGTATTTGTTACTGATGACTAGGAACACAAAACCTCAACAAAAATCGGTTGGTGTTGCTAGGTTACATTGAAAGTATTTTCCTTGAAGTCGTGGTATTAGGACTTATTTCTGCCAGTGTCGAGTTATATTATAATTTCCAGTCACAACAATTATCACTTTCACATTCCTCAGTCAGTCACCGTCCATAAAAGTAATGTTTTACTACAATGGTGGTTGTTGTACTAAAACTCTTCAAGGACTTTCTGAGACAACTTGAAAAGTCACGATACACATAATTCATTTCATTTCACTTCACTGGTGCACATGGATGATCTTTATTGAGTGAAATACAAAATAAAACTCAAAATACACGAATTTATGAAAATAAAAATGAAAACGCAACGTCACTCTACAAGTTCCCGCCAAAAAGTCCTTTTAGTTGTTCACCTTACTTATTCTTCCATGATAAAATTGAAAAATAATTGCAAAGCATGTTTTTTTGATGATTCGCTTTGTGAATTTGTGATTTGAAATACCCATTTTACAAACAAAAACTTATCTTATCCTAAGGAGGAACTAACAACGCCATTTCGAAATGTCAATCGCTATTGGTCAAAGAGAATATTAACACTACTTTCATTGGTTGTTTGCTCCACCAAATGCGATAACAGCGACTCTCACTGGGCCAGATAAGCTTGTGGCACTATCGGAGTGCAACTTTATAAGTCTCAAGTCCGGCCTTATGCAGTACTGCTGTCATCTGTGGGCGGGAGCACCTGGATACCAGTTTGGGCCTTTAGACTCGGTTCAGCGTCGTGCCACCAGAATTGTTGAAGATCCCGAACTCACAAGTGGTTAAGAGCTCCTCAGTCTGAGGAGAGACTTTGCCTCCTTATGTGTATTCTACCTTGACAGGACTTAAATTTTAGTAAAGAATAGTTTAGTTTGTGCCAACAGAATCGGCACCAATAACTATCCAATAAAAAACGTGGGAGTATTTCTTCATTATCCTGGCAGCCCCACACGCAACCTGGCAGCCCTAAACGCACCCTGGCATCCCTAAACGCACATTGTCACACGTGTTCCTACAGTGCTCTCACGCACACATAGCTAAATACGAGCCTCACAGTGCTTGTCCCATACATTACATCTGCTTACTATTCTGTAATCTGTGCACCGATGCTATTGATTTGAAATCTGCAATTTTTTCAAATATTGTTTATTCAATCTTATTGCAAATGAAAAATTTAAAAAAAAAATTTTGTTTATTTGTAAAAAGGTCCGAAATGTCAATGTGTAGGTATACTTGTATAGTGTAAGCACAGTGGCCCGATTCTCGTAATACGAAACGATCCAAATGTCGCTAGAGTTTAGAAATCGTAATAAGAGAGGTAGGGCAAACGGGCTTAATTTCCCGTTCGAAATTCGGAGCAGCCCAACTGGGGAAGTACCTCCACCTTACAGAAGATCGCAGCCAAATAACATCACTCTAATGTGGTGTTGTGTTCCTGCGGTGAGTAAGGTCGCCAGAGCTCCATGAGGAGGCGCTGTGCTGGCAGTGTGTGGGGACCAGCGGTGTAGAACTGCCGTAGGACTGTGCAGGCGTGGCGTGTTGTTGCGGCGGTCAGAGAGACCCGGTGAAACGGCTGCCCGCTGGCCGCCCGCAGGTTGTAGGGGTCCCGAACCCAGGGATCACTTAATCTCCGCCCTGGGAGGCTGGCCCGCCGCCTAGCGCATAATCCCTGGTGCATTTGGTCGTGCCGGAGAAGGAAACCGGAGTGTACTCGGCCAAATGTGTCAGGGGGGGACCGGGGGCCCTTCCGGCTGCCGCAACAGCAAACCGCATCACCTGTGCAATACTCTAGTGAAATTATACCGCGCTTTGTCCCTTCCGCTGCCCGCACAGAAACTTCTCTCAACGACCTCTTCAACTTACTTTTAAAATGGCCAAAAAAGGGAAAAATAAACGTTTATCAGCGGCAACCCCGTCCACATTTTCAGTTGACTTCAGCAACATCAGGGGACTTCACTCGAACATCAATGCAGTCCACCATCACCTTGAGACTGCACAGCCGACCCTGTTATTCCTTACAGAGACGCAAATATCCTGCCCTGATGATACATCGTATCTACACTACCCCGGGTACAAGTTGGAGCACAACTTTGTGCGCCGTGCCGGGGTATGTATGTACGTTAGGGAGGATATTTGCTGTCGACGTCTTCATGGCCTTGAAGACCGGGACCTGTCAGTTTTGTGGGCGCGCGTAGACTACGGCGGTCACACCCGAATTTACGCGTGCCTTTACAGGTCCCACAGCGGTGACGTGGACACGATTCGGTTATTTGAGCACCTGCAATTGACGACTGGCATAGTACTCGAGCAGTATCCTTCTGCGGAGTTGGTGGTTCTAGGAGACTTTAACGCTCACCACGTTGAGTGGCTTGGTTCTCGAATCACCGACTTCGCGGGGAAGACTGCTTACGACTTTGCGCTGGCCTATGGCTTCTCGCAACTGGTTCTTTCTCCTACGAGAATCCCAGATATCGAGAGCCATACAAGCTCCTTACTGGACCTTCTGCTGACTACGCGACCGGACAGCTATGTAGTGACAGTGGATGCGCCACTCGGCTCATCGGACCACTGTCTCGTCCGGTCGCAAGTGCCTTGTGCGCGGCCCGTTTCGCTCCGGTCGCCCGGGCGTCGTCGCGTGTGGCACTATAAGTCAGCAGACTGGGATGGATTGCGTGAATTCTACGCATCGTACCCGTGGAGGCAGCTTTGCTTCGCATCAGATAATCCTGAAACCTGTGCAGCTGCCGTCGCTGAGGCGATACTGGCGGGAATGGAATGTTATATCCCAAACCCGCTAGTGGCTGCAGGGATGAAGAAACGACCGTGGTTTAATCGGCCCTGCAAAGATGCTAGACAAAATAAGCAGACTTTGTATGAGGCTTGGACCACGGCCCGAACTAATCAGGATACTAACATCTCAGATGCGAAACGCAAATTTAACGCTGCCTCGAGATCCAGTAAGCGAATGATTGCCAGGGCTAAGTTCGATTTCGTCGGCAGGTTTGGTGAGAGGCTGACTAGCCTTCCCTCTGGAAGTCGTGCTTTTTGGTCTCTTGCCAAAGCTGCTGAGGGGAACTTTTGCCAGTCGACCTTGCCACCACTACGTAAGCCGGACGGAAACTTGGCCCATAGTGCTAAGGAGAAAGCTGATGTTTTAGGCTCTCTCTTTGCCTCGAACTCGACTTTGGATGATGGGGGTGCCACACCGCCTACCATCCCGCGGTGTGCCAGCTCCATGCCGGAGATAAGCATAACCCAACGTGAGGTCCGACGGGAATTACTTTCTCTGGACATCCATAAGTCGAGTGGGCCAGACGGCATACCGGCAGTGGTGCTGAAGCAGTGTGCTCCTGAATTGTGTCCAGTATTGACGCGTCTTTTCGCACTTTCCTACACCAAACAGGAAGTCCCGTCTTCGTGGAAAACTGCCCACGTGCACCCAGTGCCCAAAAAGGGCGACAGATCAGACCCGACGAATTACAGGCCTATCGCTATCACCTCCCTTCTCTCCAAAGTCATGGAGCGTGTGATCAACACGCAGCTTTTGAGATACCTGGAGGATCACGAGTTGTTGAGCGACCGACAATATGGCTTCCGCCATAGTCGCTCAGCTCAACTCAGCTGGTGACCTCCTTGTGTATCTCACGCACCGTTGGTCCCTCGCCATCGAGAGTCAAGGTGAGGCTTTGGCAGTGAGCCTAGATGTGGCGAAGGCGTTCGATCGGGTCTGGCACAGGGGTCTTCTCACGACGTTACCAGCATACGGGCTTCCCGAGGGATTATGCAAATGGGTCGCCAGCTTTTTGTCCAGCAGATGCATAAGAGCCGTCGTCGATGGTAGCTGCTCCGATAGCATGGACATAAATGCCGGCGTCCCGCAAGGTTCTGTGCTGTCCCCAACACTGTTCCTTCTGCATATCAATGATATGCTGTCTATTGACGGCATTCATTGCTATGCGGACGACAGTACAGGGGACGCTCAATATACGGGCCGTGCAAATATCCCTCGTTCCGAGGTGGAGGAAAGCCGCGAACAGCTGGTGTCTGAAATCGAGAGTACACTAACTAGTGTCTCCGATTGGGGTCGACTAAACCTAGTCCATTTCAACCCCACCAAGACTCAAGCCTGCGCGTTCACCGCTAAGAAAACCCCATGGTCTGTGGCTCCAAAATTCCAGAACACTTCCTTGAACATCAGTCAAAGCATCGGGATCCTTGGCGTCGACATCTCCAGCGACGTTATGTTCCGAAGTCATTTGGAGGAAAAGGTTAAGCTGGCATCCAAAAAGCTTGGAGTGCTCAACAGAGCGAGGCAGTACTTCACATCGGGGCAAAGGCTGCAACTTTATAAGTCGCAGGTCCGGCCTCATATGGAGTACTGCTGCCATCTATGGGCGGGAGCTCCTGAGTACCAGCTGGGGCCTTTAGACTCGGTTCAGCGACGTGCCATCAGAATTGTTGACGATCCCGAGCTCACAAGCGGTTTAGAGGCACTCAGTCTGAGGAGAGACTTTGCCTCGTTATGTGTGTTCTAAGGAATTATTCGACTTGATGCCCACAGCTACCTTTCACCATCGCAACTCTCGCCATCGACAGGGAGTCCATTCACACACATTGAAACCAGAATTGTTTCGAACTGTGCGGGCTAAAAGGAGTTTTCTTCCGCGGACGCTCGGTCTGTGGAATGAGCTCCCTGCCGTGGTTTTCCCAATGGAGTACAGCATGGGGTTCTTCAAAAAGGGTGTGAAGCGGTTTCTTCAGGGTCGGCAACGCGCGAGTGATACCCCTGGTGTTGCAAGCGTCCATAGGCTACGGTAACTGCTTACCATCAGGCGGGCCGTATGCTTGTTTGCCACCTAAGTGGTATAAAAAAAAAAAAAAAAAAAAAAAAAAACGTCCAACTATACATCAGTTTTAATTTCGTATTCCCGTACTACTTCAATCGAACGATAACTCAATAGGATTGAAATTGAAACTCAACGACAAGCAAGCAATTACCTAACTACTCGTGTGGACAAAAAAAATATTCTCTATATTAATCCTAACTGATTTACTAAATAACCTTTATTTGAAAAAATATAATAAATCGTAACTTTTTCGATTAACGAGTTCGATTTAATTACTGGAAGACGCTTGCAACGACACGTTACTCGAACTTCGATAGGATATGGATAGGATCGTTCTTCAACCGTGCATAATGTGTTACGTGAAAAGGAAAAGTTTCGATTGCAATTCGATTGTAAAATCGTTTAGAAGTCGCTGACGTTTAGTGACGAGAATCAGGCTACAGGGCGATTACGTAACTAAATTTCAATCATTTTCGAACTGAAATCGGTTTAATATAGCGGTTTTCTGGTAACTTTTTACGTTCTGTTAACTGCAAATACAAACAGTGGTTCATTAGAACTTTCCGATTTTGTAATATTTCTACCAATTCAGAGGTTATTTCAATCTAAATTTCATTGAAATAAAGTTGCGTAATCCACGTACAGATGAAAATGAAAATGAAAATGAAAATGAAAATGCATTTATTGCTACATAAACAACTTAGGTACTAGTATATAATGAAAGTATTGCAGACAATTAAGTGTACATGTAGAACCAGATATTTAAATACGCGAGAATATCTGGTGATCTCCACACTAGGCAACGCCTGTATCGTGGAGACCAGGATACGTTTAGTCTATAAAGATAGTATTTTCCTCAGCTGACATTATAAAATGGGAATATAAAAATTAATTTAATACATTAGAATAGAAAATAAAAAATAAAGCAAACCAAAAATAAAACAAAATAAAACATAGAATAATAATATTTCAAGCATGTAATCTACGATATTATACATAAGTAAATCAAGTTATTGCCAAATCATTAGTTTTTCCGTTTCAACGTAACTACGTGTTAAAAGCCATGTTTGAACAATACGTTTTGCCTGTCGAACTGGTAAACACTTGAGTTCTTTGTCACATTGCATATTTACATTGTTATATATGCGCGTTCTTATGGATTCGCCAAAACGCTGAGCAAATGTAGTGGAAACTGGAGGATTCGGAAGCCTGTAAACTCTTCGTTTTACTAGGTCATCATAGTTCTTAAGACTAAATACTGACTTGTGCATAGATAAATATGTTTTTAAAATGAACAACTGACGGACGCTGAGCACACCACTTTCTTTGTACACATCGCATGTGGGGAACATACGGGGTTTATTTAACATTACTTTAAGAACAGAGCGTTGAGCCCTTTCAGCCTGTATTATGGTAGATTTTGCGGCAGAACCCCAGATGGCGATGCAATACATGATAAGGGATTGACAGAGTGCAAAGTACACCGATTTAAGTGTGTCCAAACTTGCCACATCACGAAGTGACTTCATTACATGTATTGCTTTTCTAATCCTCCCGGACAAGGCGTGAATATGGGCCTTAAAGCAAAGATTTTCATCCAGCAAGACTCCAAGGTATTTAATAACTTTCACTCTTGTTAGTTCTTCACAGTTGCAGGATGTAAGATTACCAGCGCAAGAGTGTATTTTAATGGGCGACAATGACGACGATGGCGCAGAAGCTGACGTTTTGTGAAAACAGATGTACATTGTTTTCTTTGTATTTAGGGTCAGGAGATTGTTTTGTAGCCAGTTTTGGACCTCAGTTATTCCAAAATTCGCTGCCGCAAAAGCATCTTTCCATGTTGGTCCATTAAATATCAAAGCTGTATCATCAGCATAGCACAATATATTCGCATTTCTGATTGATATTTCGTGAATGTCATTGATGTAAAGTGTAAACAATGTTGGGCCTAAAATGCTTCCTTGTGGGACCCCAAAGTGAATAATTTGTGATCCGCTCACTGCTGAACCGACTTTGACATGCTGATCTTTGACATGAGATCTCGAAGTGTAAGTTATATAAAGAGCTTTATTTGTACTACTACATTTCAAAACAGGTTTTTATTTTCTTTTATGTTGCGAAGTGTTCGATTTATTAAAGTCTCCCAAAATCTACAAGATATAGTCTCCACACTCAAACTTCAATGAATCCGTTGAGTCGGAACTCGGGATTTTTCTGCTCGACTGTGTTGAAACACAGTACTGCCGTGGACACAATTTCTCTTGTGTTACCTGCTAAAATTGTCACCAGGATTTATTCCCTTGGACATAACGAAATGACATAAACTTAGAATGTTGTTTCGTGCTCGCGTGATACTTTAACTGCTTTTATGTTCGTTCTGACTTCTCACAAGATGTGTATTCCAAAAAGGATTTTTAACTATGATTCTAACCTTTCTTCTCTTTCGTGAGTACGTATATAAATGTATGTTGATCAGCCAGTTCGCGTGGTTGGTTTAAGTCCCACCTATCACGCCACATATTTTGGGTTCGATTCCCCTCACAGAACATGCATTTGGGTGCATGACATGTCCTGAGTCAGGGTGTGGTTAACTTATATTAACTATGTATTTATAAACAAAAAGTAGTATCTGTAGTGTATTTAATAATATCCTGGGACATTTATGTCACGTGCCAATAATTGAACTATATGCTTTTCCTGACCACATATCTAGCATCAGACCACCTGGGGCCCAAGTCTGCTATTACAATTGTGTTCCAATGAACTTTCAGTGGTGTCAAAATTGTGACATTTTACAGTTTTGGTAGTCTGCTAACACAATCGCGTCAGAATGGCGGCATAATGACGGCATAATGGTCCCACAATTGGCTACCGATGATTTTCCACTGAAACTTCAATCTTTGTCAGTTTTGACAGGTTTTATACATATTTTTTTTCTACTGATTTTTCGGTAAAAGTTTGATAATCTGCTATTTCCGTAAATATCAGTGGTTTCATTATTGCACGATAGATCCGCCATCCAATAATCTTTTGACAGATCACTTGAAAATGTTTTTATCATTATGAGACGATTGTGCGGCCATTGCATTTTTGACATTTGGGGCATTTAGTAGTAGTTGAACATTGAAATAAATATGAGTTCTATACTGAGATGGCGAAGTGATGGCATATCTGTCGCGATGAAGGTATGAATATAATAAATTCATAATTTGTATGTTTCTAATACAATGAGTTCTTTAAGGGCCTTGTCTTTTTGTTTACAGCTTTATGGTGTACAATTAAGAATTATCTAATATATACTTACTATACATACATATCGCTTGTTATGCCAATAATATTGCTATTGTAGATTCTGATTGCTATGGCATTTTATGCTACTGGGTCATACCAGACATTAGTTGGGCAGAGCAATTTCCTTACTGTCACACAGAAATCTGTGTCAAGAGCTGAGTTAAGTTACTGAGACACTCAATATCCCAACCATTTAAAAAAAATATGTGAAATGGCCAACCCACCTTCATCAAAACCAAGTAAGACGAGTCAATTGTATGAAATTACCTACTAGCGAATAACAACAGTCAGTTCCACAATTGTAGGGTTTCACCAACAAGGAACCCGACGTTTCGCCATGTACATCCCTCTGTCTGTCCGCGTCATTTGCCTTACGATCCCCAAGATTCGGGATGTATAACCGCATGGTTGGTCAGGCAATGGGAAGGCAGGTGGGAATTGGTCTGTCCTCGGCTTAGCTCAGAAACTTAGTACTAGAAAGCTGTAATGTGGCATGAGTATACATATTCATCACGCCGACAAAGTATAAAAATTAAATCTTGTCAAAAATTATACAGTACCTCCCTAATCCGTATGCCCCACGCCGCGTCCCGCACCAATTCCTAACTTAATAAGCGTGCGATCTTTTTGTTATTTTTAAAGAAGTATCTCAAAAACTATGCATCCAAATTATATGATGTAAAATATTATCAACATAAAATTGGTAATAGCATTTTTTTTTGTATGGACTTTAAATAGGAGTGCATTTAAAGAATTTTTAAAAGAATCTTTTTTGTTATCCAAAGCCTAAATAATGAATGTTCAGATCCCTAACTTGAGGAATTATGGATTGCTTATACAAACTCTATCACGACAAAATATCATAGCCTAAGTCCTTCCCCGGGTTATATCATAACCCGGGTACTACATACCTATGTTCAGCCGTTTAGTCGAGAAAAAGTAACAAACAAACAAACAGAGTTGCTTTCGCATTGATAATATTAAGTATGGATAACTTAGATTTAATATTTATCGTGTATCTGTAAATAATTTCAACTGTTATGGTGGTAGCTACGTAATTATGAGTTCAAACTATTTAAATAATTATTTGAATAAATACTTACGGAAATGAGTTGTTTTTTTATGGCAACTCTACTACTATCTATCACAACACTAAGCGCCCCTGTACACGATGCCGCCACCGCCGCGCACTAGCCGCGCCGCCGCCGCTTGATTAAAGCATTCTATACAGTTGTCAGTAATACATTGCTAGCTACGGAGATGAAACGTGTTGCACGTTCGTTGGCGGCTGGCAATGGAATAACTCAATTAAATAATGGCGGACAACGTCGCGGTAGTGGCGCGGAGGCGGCGCGGCGGCGGCATCGTGTACAGGAGCGCTAATAAGAGACCATTATGAGACCATTATGCGACCATTATGAAATATTAGACTGCGCACATCGGCTCAATGATAATTGAATTGCAATTGAATCGTGTCGGAATGACATTTTAGCAGACTTGGCTCCCTGGTTGTTTAAATTAGAGGTTCCAGACTTTGTAAAGGTTGGCAGCACATTGGCAATCCTCTGATATTGCTAATGACCATAGACGACGTTAGCCTTTTACCATTCGGTGGTCTGTGGTCTGCACGCTAACAATTTCTCAAGTGTCACTTGTAAAATCCGAACAAACATCTGAGTGCCTCTCCACTACTAAATACACTTCCTAACACTATATCCAAGTTATATTCTATCCTTTGTGGAAACTGATCCGAGCTCAAACTTAATCTAAGCGCATCAGGCACTTCATTGTACCTACATAGATCGAGTTAAGTATTGTTTTAGTTTATTCTCTATTTTTTCTTAAATAAGTTGTTTTTTCAATAGGCTTATTTTTTACTTTAATCTATCTATATAGGTATAGGAAACTGACTGAATGGCTAACTCAAAAGTTGGTATACAAGTTCCGTGTCGAAAGCTAGTTTTACATTAAGAAGCACCGTGGTGTGTATCATCAATTTATATTTCATGTATTTTAATTCTAAAATTTGTCTGTTGATTTCTTAGGTTAATTGTTGATCGAAGTTTGATTTACTTTAAGTCCTTGCTTATATCCTTACTTAGTTGGTTTGTATGTTTGTTAGGCCTTCACGCCTCAACTACTCAACGGATCATCATGAAATTTGGCACGTAGATACCCTATGGTATGGAGAAGGACATAGGCTACTTTTTATCCCGGGAAAGCGGGTGAAACCGCGGGTGACAATTAGTAATATTACAAACGCGAAACTTTGTATGTATGGATGTTTGTTACCCTTTCACGCAAAAACTACTGATCGGATTTGAATGAAATTTGGCACACAGATGGAATATGTTCTGGATTAACACATAGGATACTTTTTATCCCGGGAAAACATACGATCCCTCAGGAATGCGGATGAAACCGCGTGGGACAGCTAGTTATTAATAATTGGATATTCTAGTAGAGATACTAAAGTTTTTGATAAATGTATCAGAATTGGATTTTTACTACATTACTGCGTCTACGCTACGCGAACCGAGCCCGAGCCCGGCCGCTCTTCGCTCGTGACTCGCAATGTCAAGTATGGACGTACAACGAGCCTATAATACAACACGATTTTCAGTCAAAAAACATCGACGGAGTGCAATCGAGCGCCGAACGCTCGTTCAAGGCTCGCAAGTCCGTCCGTGCTCTACCCGGCTCGTGCTCGGTTCGCGTAGCATGGACCCACCGACTCTACTACTAAAGTGTCGATTACCGCGGCTAAGCCCTTAGGTTTATATCCATGTTCACAATACACCATTTTTCTATCAAGAACTGTTAGTTCTAAGATATACTTACAAACAAGTACATACGTTATAATATACATATAATGCAGAGATTTGTGACGTGATCAGCAATAAATCAGTGCCCGTGGAATCACTTGGCAGCACCCTAAGGAATGCTCATAAAGGGCACATCTGTCACCGGCTCAGCATTCAGAGCTTGATTATACACTCTCAGTATATTGGTTTATGTACTTACTTCGAATATATGTGTTTGAAATTGACTTTTTTGTAACGCCACAGTGTACAGAAAATCATAAACATTTGTAGAGTTAAGAAGTTTTAGTTATTTATTTAGTTGGGCTTTGTCACTTAGCGATAATGTCACCCCGTTTTGACAGCAATTTACAAATTACTTTCTTAGACCTTAGCCTTAACAAATATAACGTTTTGATTGGTCCGACATTGGTGCATGCAAATGCTAAAGTTTGGAAGTTTGTACCTCAACACGCTTCAACATCTGTACTGATTTGGACGAATTTGGCACGCTGATAGAATATGTTCTGAATTAGCACATTGGGTCACTTTTTATCCCGAGAAAGCAATATATCCCTCGGGCACGCGGGTAAAACCGTGAAGAAAAACTAGTGAGTTATATAGATTGTTCTACATAAGTCAATGTTAGTATGTATCTCAATTAATTGTATCTTTGCATATTATACTATTTTGTTGTGACTATCAATTTTTTCTCTTTTAGAAGAAAAATACACATGTTTTTTTTTTTAATTTAATCACAGTAATGAAACAAGAATAATTACTGAAAAGTATATTCTGTCTTACTACCCGGTAGTTAACTCAATGAAAATCGGATTGTATCACAGTTGTCGTATCACAATCCAATGTGTTACGCCTCTGTTACACACAAGAGACTGCGTCACGAATTAATAGCCCGTAACTATTATATGAACCGTACGATAACCCACAGTGGGACAAGCTTATGGCTTATTACACCAGTGTGCACAGGTCTTGTGGTACAGTCAAGGACATATGTAGTGGAAAGTCTGGTATATTAGACTGGCAACTAAATTGGACCACCCTCTTATGTCAAAAAATAGTTTTTAAAATTCCATATCGGCAACACCAATCTAACTTCGTCACACAGGGACTTGTTGGCGGGAACTTGCAGAGTGACGTTATGTTTTCATTTTTATTTTCATAAATTTGTGTATTTTGAGTTTTATTGCATATTATCGATGGTATTTTATCCAATAAAGATCAATTCATGTGCACCACCATATCACTCAATATCGAAACCCCCAAGTGGTACAATGCTGATTGTGCCTCTGCTGAGGCACGAAAACAGTCAGCTTACCGAATCTGGGCGGATTCTCGCACTCGCAAAGCTCCTGACGTGGGCTTGAAGAAGAAAGCCTTTAACATCGCTGCCAAGTCCTGCAAAAAGGCACAGAAGAAGGCGCGTTTTGACCATGTTGGCCGGATCGGAAAAAAGCTATCTTCTTACCCCTCTGGGAGTATAGCTTTCTGGTCCCTTGCCAAATCGGTCGAGACCAATTTCTGCCGCCCGTCGCTGCCGCCTTTGCTGAAGCCTGATGGATCACTAGCTCACACTGCTGTAGAGAAGGCCAATTTGTTTGCCTCTCTATTTGCGGAGAATTCATGTCTAGACGCTGGTTTACAAACACCACCCCCACTACCCACTTGCAACTGCCAAATGCCGGACATCCGTATCCGGCAAAAGGAGGTTGTAAAGGTACTACGCGCTCTAGACGTGAATAAAGCCAGTGGTCCCGACGGCATTCCAGCCATTGTCCTGCGCAATTGTGCGCCCGAATTGTCTCCTGTCTTGACACGCCTGTTTCGCCTCTCACTTCGAATGGGTCATGTTCCGAAAGTCTGGAAGCTTGCTAACGTGCAACCTGTGCCTAAGAAGGGCAGCCGTGCCGATCCTACAAACTATCGACCGATTGCGATTACCTCTATACTCTGCAAGACTATGGAGCGTGTATTGAATCGGAGGCTCCTGGCATACCTTGAAGATAACGAACTCCTCAGTGACCGACAGTACGGTTTCCGCCAAAAACGGTCTACTGGGGATCTTCTTGTGTATGCCACACATCTTTGGAGCGAAGCCATTGAGAGACACGGGGAAGCAATTGCCGTTTCCCTCGATATATCTAAGGCTTTCGATAGGGTCTGGCACACCAGCCTTCTAAGCAAGCTTCCTTCATATGGAATTCCTGATGGCCTGTGCGCTTGGATTTCCGATTTCCTGAGTGAACGGTCTATACGAGTGGTCATAGACGGGTGCTCGTCGGACCTCTTGGCAATCAATGCCGGAGTTCCTCAGGGATCAGTTCTCTCTGCAACCTTATTTCTGCTGCATATCAACGATCTGCTAAAACCCGGTATCTTTGGGTACGCAGACGACAGCACTGTTGCAGAGAGATACGTTTCCAGCGCGCGAGCCACTAGTGACGAGATCCAATTGTTTCGGGAGGCCATGGTAGAGCGTTTGAACGTGACCTTGCAGGCAGTCTCTGATTGGGGCAAAGCCAATCTGGTCACATTTAACGCCACCAAGACACAGGCGTGTCTTTTCACCGCCAAACGGAGTCCTTACAACCAGGCTCCTACTTTCCAAAATATATCCTTGCCAATATGCGATCGCCTTGATCTCCTAGGCATAACATTAACAGCCAAAATAAACTTTGGCTGTTCTATTGAGTCGAAGGCAGAAACGGCTGCCAGAAAGCTGGGTATCCTCTCTAAGGTCAAGCGGTACTTCACGCCTGGGCAGTTGCTCCAACTATATAAAGCACAAGTCCGGTCGTGCATGGAGTACTGCTGCCATCTTTGGGATGGATCAGCTAAGTACCAGCTTGAGGCCCTCGACTCAATAGATCGCCGAGCCAGGAGACTAATTGGAGATGAGTCTTTAATTAAGGCGAAACTCACGAGCCTTGACCATCGAAGAAAGGTTGCTTGCTTATCGGTTTTCTACAGGATATATTTTGGAGAGTGTGCGCAGGAATTGTTCAACCTTATTCCACCATCCCCATTTTTACACCGAACCACAAGACGCCGGGAAAATTTTCACCCGTACGTTGTTGACATACCGAATATACGGACACAGCGTTTTGCATCCTCATTTTTAATGCGTACAGCAAGGGAGTGGAACTTGCTTCCGGCGTCTGTGTTCCCTGACGCTTACAATCTAGGTACTTTCAAGGCCAGAGTGAATAGGTTTCTTCTGGGTAAGCGTGTTTCATCTTAGGCTTCGTCATCGCCCCTTATGGGCGGGTCAGTGGCCAAACGCAAGCCCATCTAATTTAAAAAAAAAAAAAAAAAAAAAAAAAACCAGTGAAGTGAAATGAAATGAATATGTGTATCGTGACTTTACAAGTTGTCTCAAAAAGTCCGTGATAAGTTTTAGTACAATGACCACGATTTTACTAAAACGTGACTGGACGGTGACTGATCATGCAGACTATGTGAAAGTGAATGTGCGAACTATATTAAAGTGATATTATAAATAAAACGTATGCGACTGAAGGACTTTGTATCCATGGTCATGAATAAATTTTCAAAAAAAATTCGTCACACATCGGCCATATTTTTCCGGTGTGACATTGAAAGTGTGTATTTTGTTTTTTAAATTCTAATTTCGATATTTTTAATGTTAATTCTAGTGATCTGTACTTTAACCCCCTTATTCATAATAAAGTTATCAAACGTTGATTAGCTAAAATTCCGAAGTATTTATCTGAGACGTGACATTTGGTGATCGAAAGAGTGAGATGGGGCACACTATTACACTGATTTAGTTAAAAATCGATTATGAATAAGGGGGGTAAGAGTGTAATTACGTTAAAGGTAAGCATACAGCGTTTGTAAAATGTAGTGTAGAAGCCTCGAAAAAAGTATCCTCGAAATTATTGCGGTATCAAAACATCCGAGAATGTTGAATGAATATCCATGTTTTTTTTATACGACTAATTCGGTAAACAAGCATGCGGCCTGCCTGATGGTAATCGGTTACCGTAGCCATATGGACGCTTGCAATACACGAAGCATCGCTCACGCGATACCGACTTTCCCCTGAGCTCTAGCAACCTTACTCACGCGCAGGAACACAACTTTACACTATATAAAGTTATTTGGCTGCGGTATTCTGTAAGGTACTTCCCCAGTCGAGCTGCTATTTGAGCGAATAAACACTACGCTCTATCTCTCTCAAAATGTATGTATGTCTGTGTTCATGTTTAAATCCATTATCGGCTAACAAATAAAATTATTTTGATCCGAGGAACAACGTGACAAAGATATCTTGTAGACACATTGTTTATGCACCTAACAACAAAAAAAATCCTGCTATTCCTTTACCGTTCGCAGAAAAAATTAAATGGTTCTTTAAACAAAAGCCGAGTTGAACGTTGGGACTCGGGACGTAATTAAATGGGATGTCCCGGGGGAAATCGGTGCGGCAGCGGTCAAGACACACCCCTTAAGGGGAAATGTGATTTCCCTTAGCATTTGTTCTTTCGCCGTCTCTTAATATTGCCATATATTTTTTTAGTTATGAACGAAATTGATTTTCCCTGACGGAAATTGAAATATTCTCTGTATTGGATGTTTATTTCATTATGGGTTTGTTGACGACTCGTTTATGGATTTACACGAGCTGAATGAGATTTTTTCCCATGAGGTTATGCAGGCATTTTTTCGAACAAAATGTTTTGGTTTTCGAGGAGTTTTTGATTTTTCATCCTACTACCGAACAGTATTCAAAAAAAGTACTAGAGTGGATAATCTATACAATATCTAAGCTAAAGTGGAAGAGTTTTTAGGACTAATCTCTGGAAATAAAATTTATAGGGTCGGCAACGCGCGAGTGATACCCCTGGTGTTGCAAGCGTCCATAGGCTACGGTAACTGCTCACCATCAGGCGGGCCGTAAGCTTGTTTGCCATCTTAGTCGTATAAAAAAAAACTTTCACTAATAGGGATCTACTTTATCCCCGAGTGGTATAGGTTACTTTTTATCCCGGGATCGCGGGCGAAACTGCCGAGGCCTAAATAAAATAAATTACTTTTTGATTTCAATTTACATTTAACCTAAAGTAATTAATTTAAAATATCCTGAAGTCTGAACGCGGCGTCATAGTTGACAGATACCTGTACGTAGGTACAGTCGCGGTCTAAAAATGTTTACCACCTTACGGTCTATAATCGCTTGCACATTTCTGTTTCATAAGGTTGACCGGAAATAAAATTACTTTTGATAGGCGTGGATTGTATTTGACATGAAAAAGAATTCAAAGAGGTGTTATACCTAGTATGAATTGAGTTCTCTTGATATAGCACTAAATATAGAGTTTACAAATAAAAATCTGCCCTTTGCTGCAGGACTAAACTTGCCATTATTACCTTTGTATTTTTATTGAGATTTTTATTTGCTTACAAACGCATGATAAATGTCAACATATAATAAAAAAAAAACATTTTATTAAATGAGTTTACATAATCAAAAAGGCATTGACAGCCTTTTTGCTAAGTTCGATACTTAAAAACATTTCACAATTTTAAAATGTTATAATTACGTTTGTTGATATGACATATTAGACCTTATTGCGCGCGGTATGAGATGGAATCGAGTTTGAAAAGTGATAAACATTTTCAGTCCCCGACTGTACATACCTATCGGTCCTGAAACGATAAGGGAATTAAAAGCCCGCGTGGCTTTGACTTGCGCCAGGTAAATCCCATCCCGATTGAAACCATATTGGAACACGTACACGTAATCTGCAGTCAAATTTGCCGGTACGCGTGTTATTGTGAATCTTATTTCCCGGGGTCTTTTCAATATTTAAATTCCGCTGGGATTTTTATTGAGTTGGGATATGTGTAGTTTTGTAATTACTCTATAAGCGTGATGTAAAGCAAACAGGAGAAACCTAACTAATAAATGCGAATGTGAGTTTGTTTGTTTGTTTATTTGTTTGTTTGTTTGCTACGCCTTCACGCCTCAACTACTCAACGGATCATTATGAAAGGCATGCAGATAGCCTATGGTATGGAGAAGGAAATAGGCTACTTTTTATCCTGGGAACACAGGTGAAACCGCGGGGGACAGCTAGTACTAATATATGTAGTTCGAAACTACAAAGTTACTACCGGTTCGGAGTTCTTCGGGAACCGAAATGACGTAACTATAAAATGAAATAACGTGTCATTTTTTGTATAATTTATTTTTCAACATTTTGATTTATGGATATATATTTCGCGTCCGCGTCATTAGTTCAGTTAATACTTTTAGACTATATTCCTGGAAAGCACGACCCTATAGTATAATAAATAGAGCGCGCGTATCCATATAAAAATACCTACCATACATTGAATTATTTAATTCAATGTATGGTAGGTATTTTTATATTATTTTTCAACATTTTGATTTATGGATATATATTTCGCGTCCGCGTCATTAGTTCAGTTAATACTTTTAGACTATATTCCTGGAAAGCACGACCCTATAGTATAATAAATAGAGCGCGCGTATCCATATAAAAATACCTACCATACATTGAATTAAATAATTCAATGCTACCATATGTTTTCTAATTTCGGTGATTTTTAGAATGATAATGACGATATATAAAATTATGCGCAGAATGCTGGCCTCAGCATTGCCATCCAACGTGACAATGTCTCTGGGAACGTTGTCCTCTGACAACGTTTTTTTTAATTTAGTTTATTTCTTTTCATAGATATTAGAGGTATATTTACTACAATATTTGTTTTAGATTAAAAAGTTAAGAGCATACCTGATTTTCATGCTCTTATCTAAAAATATCTTAAAATAACATATTATTCAGAAAAAAGTCTAATAAATTATCTTTATAAATAAAATTCTTCTGCACGTGTGTATGTACGGTATCTAGGTTATATTATCGACTGCAGCCATCTACCGGGCTGATTTGTGAATCAACCATTCAGGACGTAACCCAAACGCATACAAAAAAATCATTCAAATCGGTCCAGCCGTTTAGGAAGAGTTCAGTGACAAACACACGTGCAGTAGAATTAACTCCCTGGATGGTTTAGATAGGGTAGGGTAGGGTAGGGTAGTACCACGCGAACGAAGTCGCGCCGGGCAGCTAGTTATTGTATAATATTGAGTGCTTCCCGCATTTATTTAAACTAAAATTTTATTCAATTGCGTTCTATTGGACCCAAATCAAAAAGGTTGACAAAAATAAATTCAGTTAAAAACGAAACAAAATTAAATTACGACGGAAATTATATTAACTTCGTTAGATATTATTGGTCGGCCGCAAAGAGCCGGCCTAATGGGATATTGGACAGATTGCCACAAAATGTGGTCACCATGTATGTATATGTAATGAGATGTGATACGCTCGCTACGCCGAATGAATATTAAGTAACGAATCGGATGTCGACGAATAAAGATAAAACCTTCATGCAAAAATGGGAGTAGCCCAGTTAGGATTCCAAACCAAAAAGTTAAAATAGGAACCCTTATATTGCCACCCCGTCTATCTGTCCACCTGTCATAGAAATTTGGATAGTTTTAAGAGGAAATGCTGGTGGCGTTTGTTCCATACAAACGTAATCCTCAGTTTCCTCTCTGGATAATGACACCAGAGCAATGATTATTTTATCATGCAATTTGTAGGTACCACTGTATGTCCCTCGGTTATGTTTTTCTCCATAAATTAATTATTATAAGAATTAGGAGCCTTCTAAAATCACAAAACATACCATTTTTAACGCCCTTATCAGACGTCCAGCGAACAAAGACGAATATAACAAAACAAAGGAAAACCGACAGACATAGCCAAAACCCTTCTTATTATGATTCTTGAATTTTTTTATAAATCGATCCCGTTTTGGAGGAGGAAACCGGGGATTACGAAATAGCGATTTCGTCTAATTTAAATAGGTATAATCGGTCCAAGCTGTATTTGTCTCTATCGCCCTCGGGAGGGATAGCTCGGGCACAGCGCGACAGCAATAGATATGGTAAAAACCTATTTTTCAAATTTCTTGCAGTCATCCTTTCCTCTTAATGCTGACCCAAACATATTACAAATGAAAAATTTAGAAAAATATATTTATTTTGTGTGTTTTATATTGACGCCACAACTTTGACATCCAAATAGCCTAAGGTCCTAAGGCATGGAATGGACATAGCTAATTTTTATCACTTCATTATAGATTATTTTATAATTTAAACAACGTATAGAGAAGCCATCATAAGCAAAGGTTATGTCCCATTTTTTTAGAGTCAAATAAAGTTCTCTTTAGCGCTGAAACAATAAGTCTTCTAAGAAGACAGTAGAAACACATAGCGCTATCAGAAAGCTTTTAGGAGTAATTTTCTCGCAAACACCGTGATTTTCACGGCGCTTACGCGTTTCGTTCATCGTTCTACAACAAGTGTGGCCGGACGGCCTCACTTGAACGGAACATAGTTGTTATAATATATGTCTTCTCTATGCGTAATAATAGCTCAATGTTTTTACGACAGAAATATTTTCTCCAATTAGAAAAGAATACGATTATTTGCTCAACACATATCTAAACTTTCATAGTATGACATCCGCTAAAAGTGTTTTCAAGTAAATTACGAAAAGCTAAGTGAACAAAGGTTTCCGGGGTTGTGATAGCGTAACAAACCAACATGCTTTTTGCTATGGCTTCCATTCCACATGCTAAGTACAGATGTAATTTAATTTATACATCTGTATAACCTTTTAAGATGGAGTGAAGCGGACCATTCATTGCCTGATTTTGCGACAGTCAGATTATCATTCTAAAGCATCGAAATATAAGTCTTTTATATTTCGATGTTCTAAAGGAATTTAACTACGTAAGGGTTTGAACAGCAATAAAAAAAAATTACCTACGTGCCTACCTAATCTACATCTTCACTAATAATAAAGAGTGAAGATTTGGATTTTTGTATTTTCCTTTGTAATGAATAAACTCAATAACTACTGGCCTAATTTAAAAAATTCTTTCACCAAGAGAAAGCTAAATTATCACGGAGTAACATAGGCTAAATATATAATAACAATAATATTATCAGGCTAATATTAGTAACATAGGCTAAAAATAGGGATCCTTAGGAAAACTCCAATAATGTAACTGTTTCACCGGGATAATTTAAAAGTAATAACTACTAATGATTAAATGCGAAAATCAATTTTAATTGGGTTTTCAACCACATTAAAATGGATTAAATTTGGCGCATACATAGGTTAAACCTGTACCTTTAAATTAAAGTGCAGTTGTTTCTATGATAATAAAATATGGGTACTTTCATCCCGGAAAACCTTTAGATTCTTCGGAAACGTAGGTAAAACGTAAAGGGACAGAAACGTGTAAAAAAAAAAAAAAAAATATGATAATTATTTCACGACCGGTAAACCAAATATTTTTTATTTAAAAATTGTTATATGTCCTTTCACCTGTCAATTAATCCAATGTCTGTTAATGAATGCGCATCTTTAAATGCGTCAAGGTATTTTGTTTTGCTAAAATAAGGAAATTCACTTTTCTCCAGGATCCCGAGTTGCGTATTCTCCTTTTATGCTAATAACCTGTCTTACCTTCGTAAGAAAAAAAAATACATTTTAGCATTACGACTGATGCAATCGGCTAAATGTATAACTATGACTAAATGGAAAACCCTTAGGAAACCTTGTTTTTAGGGATATTTTGAACAAAGAGATTTCAGGTAGGTATACCTACTTGTTGGTAACATAAAACTAATGTTTTGAGTATCTATATAGGTAGTATTACCGAATTTAAGACGGTATCGATAATGATCGCCAACTCGTCAAAAATGTATTTAATTAATACCCTAATAACTGAAGCTATTGGTATATTTTAGCCATTCTAAACATTTCTACATAATAGTAAATTATGATACATGTGTGCAAAATTGGTAATTACACACGAGGCAGTATTAAGCGATAAGGGAACCGAGAGTGTAATGATCAATGCACACGCGTGTCATACGTTTTTCAACACACTTGCGAGGAAAAAACAGGTTTGCATTTTTTTATGTAGATTTCTTGATAATCATCAACCACACAATTATAACGTTAACAAATATGGCGCACAGTATTTTTTTACAGCGTTGCGCTGTCAAACTGTTAGGGGAAAGTGGGGGAAACGCGAACGCGGGGTAATGCCGAATTCAATGGTTCTAATATGTTAGAAAGAGATAGCCATATTTTACTTGCCGCCATTTCGGAGATCACGCCACTACTAGTGCCAGTCAACAACATGGGAGACGCGGACGTACGTACTTATCAAGGTATGCATTTTTCAATATTTTGTATGTTTTAGATGTAATTTTTTGGTAAATTCAAGTTGGTGTAGCTTTATTTCTATCTACAATAGTAATTCAGCTTTTACATAGTGGAATAATCACATAATTAATCAGCTAAATGACAATGACGTAATTGGCAAAAGAAATATAACCTAATTTGTTTTTTGACATTTTATTATTTTCGATTCCGCGGGGTAAAGACGAACACTCCATGTCGGGCAATCTCGAACATTAGGCATTACCCCACTCCCGTTTGTTGGCTCCCCGTTCAATTTTTTTTCATTACTGTTACAGATGCCTCGTACTTACATAAGAAAAACCGAACTGAAGTACAGTTAAGAAGATCTCAAAAAGGCTATATTGATATAATAATAAATAAGCTTTATTTTCCTTACACTCTATCTTAAATAGCATGTTTTGCTTAATACTAAAAACATTAGTTTTAAAAATGTAAACCTTTATTTACAGACGATCAGGAAACGCAACTTGTCGATTATGTTACGTTAATAATGTTAGTTCGTAATCACCCCACTTGATGTTCGTATTTACCCGACTAATGTCGGGCAAAGCCGAACACTAAGGGTTTTGTTTTTCTTTAATATTGATGCAATTCATTAAAAAAATATAAATGTTGATTAGTGAATTAGTTAGACAGATAAGTAAACTTTATAATAAAAAATAATAAAAAACTCTGTGATCAAATTCCACTGTTTTATTTAAGTTTTCCCTTAGGTGTTCGTATTTCCCCCACTTTCCCCTATACCCATTTAATTAAGAATGCTTCGTTTACACACATATCATTTGCAGTGAGGTACAAACTTCATTTAATCGGGATTATAGCTATCATAAAACTGTGCGGTAATGTAAAGTAATAATTAACTTTTTAACAAAAAAATAAACCGCCTTCAAAGTACACTAAAAAGTATAAAATAACTCTTATCTGACACTGTTTTGAAGTGAGCGAAATCGCATGACGTGTTCTATAGAAAATATTTCGCTGACTTCAAAACAGTGTCAGATAAGAGTTATTTTATACTTTTTAGTGTACTTTGAAGGCAGTTTATTTTTTTGTTTAAAAGTTAATTATTTTTGAATTTTTAGTTTCATTATATACTGAATACATCTGCGTAACCCTTTCGAGTGTACAGGCCTGATGTTTTGTTGTGTGATTACGTAAACAATGCATATTTATGCGATAGCAGCAATCGCGGCTGATTTACTGTAATTTTTTTAAGTGTTCCGTTGTCTATCTCCGAAACTCATCATCAGATATATATGAAATTTATATGGGACCATTTCGGAATATACCCCTTTCGAACAAAAAAAGAATTTTGCAAATCCGTCTATATATGACGGAGTTATGCCCGAACATACATAAAAAAAAAAAAAAAAAAAAAAAATATAAACATCCGAATTGAGAACCTCCTCCTTTTCTTGAAGTCGGTTAAAAAGCACTAGTGCGTAATAAGCTGCATTATGAAACTAAAATCGGTGCAATAAAAGTCACTTTACGAGCAAGTGTGTTGAAAAGTCTATTTACGAATAAGTTAAATAAAGTTTCCTCGAATGATCCTAGAAGTTTAGAATAATTCAATAAATAAACTAAAAATACTACATCTTCATAAGAATAAGGGTCATCGATTCTCATTTTTATATGACCCAAAGTCAGACTTTTTTTAGCCAACAGAAAAAAGAATTTATAAGAATTAAATTAACGTAATATTATAAAAGCACTCAACAATAAATGGAATAGACCATCTCATTTGTAATTATTTTCAGTTTTAAGTATCCACCAGCTAACTAACCTTTATAGCAGCGTGGTTAATAACCTTTTATAACTTAAAGTGGTATTATAAGTTTAGTTTTAGTGATGATGTTAAAGTATATTGTTAATAGCATGAGCTAAACTAAAATTTTATCATCACTATACTCATCACATCGTTTTTATTAGGTTTTTATTCAACGTAACATCGCATCATTAAAATTTGGTATAATAAAAGAGTTAGATGACCCTATTACGGTTTTTTTTGTCATAACTGATGTATCTACCATAGACGTAGGTCAGGGAGAGAATTCAGATACGCCTCGCGGCGGCTGAGTCACTTATCACGAATTCTGTCACTGAAATGTGCACTATCACGGTTTTTTTTAATCATAACTGGATGTATCTACCATAGACGTCGGTCAGGGAGAGAATTGAGATACGCCTCGCGGCGGCTGAGTCACTTATCACGAATTCTGTCACTGAAATGTGCACTATCACGGTTTTTTTAATCATAACTGGATGTATCTACCATAGACGTAGGTCAGGGAGAGAATTCAGATACGCCTCGCGGCGGCTGAGTCACTTATCACGAATTCTGTCACTGAAATGTACACTATAGCGGTTTTTTTTAATCATAACTGGATGTATCTACCATAGACGTCGGTCAGGGAGAGAATTCAGATACGCTTCGCGGCGGCTGAGTCACTTATCACGAATTCTGTCACTGAAATGTGCACTATCACGGTTTTTTTTAATCATAACTGGATGTATCTACCATAGACGTAGGTCAGGGAGAGAATTCAGATATGCCTCGCGGCGGCTGAGTCACTTATCACGAATTCTGTCACTGAAATGTGCACTATCACGGTTTTTTTAAATCATAACTGGATGTATCTACCATAGACGTGGGTCAGGGAGAGAATTCAGATACGCCTCGCGGCGGCTGAGTCACTTATCACGAATTCTGTCACTGAAATGTGCACTATCACGGTTTTTTTAAATCATAACTGGATGTATCTACCATAGACGTCGGTCAGGGAGAGAATTCAGATACGCCTCGCGGCGGCTGAGTCACTTATCACGAATTCTGTCACTGAAATGTGCACTATCACGGTTTTTTTAAATCATAACTGGATGTATCTACCATAGACGTCGGTCAGGGAGAGAATTCAGATACGCCTCGCGGCGGCTGAGTCACTTATCACGAATTCTGTCACTGAAATTTGCACATTTTTGTTTCGTAAATAAAATTCTATATTCTATTGCTATCTAAGCTTGCCGCGTCTCGGTGTGAACAGACCCTTAGGATTTTGCTACGCTAACTAGACCTATACATGGTATACTATAGAAACGAAATATGACAATCCTTATGACACTTTGCGAGAGAGAAAGAGATGCATAGACATTTTAGTCGTGAGTCATTGTTATTTTCGTTTATCAACCCATATAAACCCGGGTGCTTATGTATGTTTTCGTAATTTACTGTAAATAATTACGATCGTCCAAATAAAACTAGAAAAGTGTATGTTATAGACATTTTCACTTGTTCTGTGTGTGAGCAAATGTGAATAAAAAGAAATAACCCACATAATTATACGTTTCACAGGTAAATACGTACTATTTTTTTCATTGGCTACAAAATCAGTTTTTACAACAGGATATCTATTTATCTATATCTAAAAATATAAATAGGTAACTCAAGACCAGTTTTAAATTTTCGCATACCTACAAATCCCTAACATTGATTTTCGTCTCGGCTTATAACTGATTGTGGAACCCCGATCTATAAAACTTCTGAGCCTCAAACTTTTCACCACTATTCCAACCATAGATATATCTATAAAAAGATTTTGAAGCATAACCAAAGAAGGGATATTAAAATAACATTCTTTGTGGTCTCGGAGTTCGATTGCTTGCATTTCAGCTGATCCCACCACTGGCGAGTAGAAACGAATCTCTTGTACCTTATTGCCACTATGTTTTCTTAGGATATAGTAAAACCGTGTTTGAATATGAAAAAGTTTCATTTTCAATAATATATTGACTTTGTCCAGTAAATGCAGTAACTATTTCATATTTTTGAATACCCTGTGATTTGCAAAAAGCTTTGGTATATATTTTTACCCTGCGGTTTTGTCTACGTTCTTAAAGTACGTTTTTTTATATAAGATGAAATCAGTAAACTAGCAAACGGCCCGCCTGATGGTAAGCGGTTACTGTAGCCATATGTGCGCTTGCAACACACGAGGCATCACTCACGCATTACCGACCCATCCCCCCACCCCGATGAGCTCTGGCATCCTCACGCGCAGGGACACAACATAAAGATATTTAGCTGCGGTATTCTGTAAGGTAGAGGTACTTCCCCAGTCGAGCTGCTCTTTGAGTGAATTAACGCTACGCTCTACCTCTCTTGAAAACGAAAAAATTATAAACTAAAAAAAACGTACGCCTTTCTATTTCCTACGTATCGGCTACGGCTACGGCTAAGTTTAAATGCCGTGGACTAAAGATACTTACTGAGGGTAAAACCGCGGCGCACATCTAGTCTTACAATCAAGGGCGGATCCAGAGGGGGGTCATGGGGGTCATGACCTCCCCCCTGGGGCTCGGCCGTTTCAGTGAATCTGCGGGTAACAACTATAGTATTGTGTATTTTGAAACCCATCCAAGCTGGATATAAGTGTGTGAGACCCCCTTGACCTTGATATCAATGATTTTTATAGGGCATCGTGCCTCTACCCAGATGGATAGTCAGCCTTACTAAAGCATGACATTTAATATCACTCCGCTTGAGGGGCTCCTGAGCAAATCGCACTCAGTTCGTACTGCGCACGGCTGTCATCGCGTCATACTCGCTGTACTGATTAAATAAAAAATGCCAACTAGCATATTGAAATACTGTCACAACACTTATAAAAACCAAAGAAAAACTAACCTTCCATGTGTAAGCGTTGCGATTTCGACACTTTTAATTACCTAAACTTATTACTTTTAAATACTGTCAATTATGGCTTGTTTATTTCGTGTTCCCATAGAGACGACTATCCTTCTGGACGTTTTAAATTCTTTGCTTGATATAAATCCCAGGGAATAAACCTGCAGGTAAAAAATAAAAAGAATAAGTATCTTATCTGTTAACGTCACAAGTTAGCGAGCTCATACATTTTCTTTTAACTCGGAAATGTTAATAACCAGAAATATTCCAAGATCCAACATGAAGCAATTAATTGTTTAAAACGCGACAGGCGTAAGGAACCGTCGGACACTTATAAAATTACAAGATTATCCCGTGGAGCGTTCGGGGAGCAATGTGGAGCGTTCGGGAGCGGGCCCCAAAGTTTCGCCCTACCCGAAGATAATTATTATTTGACTTGGGACCATTTTGAAAATAATTCATTGAAGCTCGTGCCTGGGAATTGCACTAACAAATTATTAATTTATTTATTATGTTTATTGCAATAAAATTAAATAGTACATCATTCATAGTATATTCTATCGCAGCATGTATGACATTAAAATGAGACGCTGATTTATTAATTGTAAATTTTCGTGTATTAAAAATAATGTTAACAGCCGATTAAGTAATTCTTTCATCCATCTACTTCAGTGGAGTGGATTTTGGGACAATGTAATCAGTATTAATGAGCTCTCTTAATAAGGACACTTGCTTTGTGTCGATATCCTTGTCTGGAGAATTTAGGGGAAAATGAGGGCTTTGACATGGCAATTTTATGTGAAGCATATTTAACACAATATGTGTATGCGGGAGTTATTTTTGCAACGTGACAAATAACTACAAAGTATGATTTTCAGACAGAGGAAAGTTTACTACGGGCCTGTTACTATATTTGTATCCACAACAGCCATTTAACAAACATCATAATTAATATGTGAAAACTTTGTAACCTTTTTCAAGCATATTACGCGCATGGAGGAGTCTGAGATTTGGAGAAAGCTAAAATTTATTTAATTATTAGAACTTATGACTACTTTTTTACTTTTTACCACTAGTTTAAGTTAAACTGGAACAAAGTGAACGTAGTATGTCAGCAGGGTAACTTGAAGCCAAGTTCGCGCGGAGGCTGCAGTGCCATTACTCAGTCGACACTGGAGCATTTGTTAACTGTGGTGCTATTTAGATACCCACATAATGTATGGAATTACATTTTAAAAATCTCCTAAAACCCTGCATTTCAGTTCGTTGCATCGCATAGGTATTTTACAACTGTTTTCTCATAATAACACCTGCCGTTGAATATAAATCGAGTGTTTTTTTTACAATAATGAACACCAAAAATAGTAAAGGAAAAATCACAAATCACTGACTATGAGATACTGGTTATATACAAAATGGTTATTGAATACGCGATATTCATTAGTTTATAGCATTGGGTCAATGGAGGCGAACCGCTTACTTAAATTAGGCGGCCAAAATGTACCCATGTAAAAAGTGCATTAGACACTCTTAACTCTATGGAATGTGATGATGTAAAAAGCAGGCGAAGCAAAGCGAAATCTAGGAGGGGAACTGGATCTCATGTGTATCATGGTAAAAATCTGAGTGATCAGTTGAAAGAAGATATTCTGTGTTATCTGACTGAAATAAAATTTCTATCAGACACTGTTTTGAAGTCAGCGAAATCGCATGACGTGTTCTATAGAATTCGCTGACTTCAAAACAGTGTCAGATAAGAGTTATTTCATACTTTTTAGTGTACAATGAAGGCGGTTTATTTTTTTGTTAAAAAGTTAATTTATTTTTGAATTTTTAGTTTCATCTATATGAAATTTATATGGATCATTTCGATATAAACCCCTTTCGAACAAAAAAAGAATTTTGCAAATCCGTCTATATATGACGGAGTTAGGCCCGAAAATACATTAAAAAAAAAAAAAAATACAAACATCTGAATTGATAACCTCCTCCTTTTTGAAGTCGGTTAAAAATAGCCGACGCGATACGTGGATATTTATAGAAAATTTTCCACAAAGAACGCCCTCAATTAACCCGGATTTATCGATATTTTAATATAATTGCCTGTTATATTTTATGGAACTAAATCTATTTTCAGATGTTTATCTGGAAACATCATATATGCGAAGCTGAATGAATGGCTTTGGCTTTCACTTTGTTTTGAAGATTGCCCAACATATTTTCATGTATTTTAGAATGGTCTTCTTGAGTTGGTCAAAATTACAAAAGTCCATCAAATAATAATAAAAACACATAAATGTTACTATTACTAGATCACCTGTTTATGAAACAAAATAGATTTAGAATAGTTTAACCTTGCTTTAGAAAGAACGTCCCCGCTTTGTTTAATAGCATTATCAAGATAAACGTTTTACTCAAGCACGTATTTGTAGTAACAGCGGCCATCTTGAATTATGAGTTGCCAGGGAAATTAATTAAAATGTGTTGCAATGAGCATTAAAAGCTTTCGTTTAACGTTGAATTATTGTTTAGTTGAAAATTATTTTGTTTTAAAATTATTTATAGCTTATTTTTGGTTCATCCAAAGCTGTCGAGTCTTTTTACACATAATCGGCTTAAATAACACTGACAACGGAAGAAACGTAGACGAATTTGTAGGTAAAAAAATTAACATTTTAATCCACAGATAACTAATAGAAATTATTATCTCTATGAATCAGTTTCTCTTAGCAAAGGCTCGTGACTCCTGACTCACTTGTCCTTATTATGACATGAGAATACTGGGATTGCATTTCTCAAAGTGTCGCGGTTTTACCCCACTGTAAAATTATAGTTGAAACAATGAGTCTATGGATGCCCAAAAAATATAGCCAAATGCTATTTATTATAAAAATTAAACATCATTCAATAACGTTTGATCTGACCATTATATTAATCAAAACTACAAGACCCCTGGAAAATGTTCACCCAAACGTTGTTGACATACCGAAAATACGGATACAGCGTTTTGCATCCTCATTTATAATGCGGACAGCAAGGGAGTGGAACTTGCTTCCAGGGCGTCTGCGTTTCCTGACTCTTACAAACTAAGGATGTTCAAGGTTACGCTTCTTCATCGTCCTTTATGGGTGGGTCAATGGCCAAACGCAAGCCTATTTATTAATATATATAAATATATACAGGTCGTTGTTTTGGTCAGCGACGAGCGACTCAGGGTCGATAATACAAATGATACTGGTGCTAAAAAAAATATAAAAAAAATACTTTATTTTTTTTAATAATAAAAATAAAAAAATAAAAATTATGAAAATCATGTATTAAGCCAAAGTGTAGACATAATACTCAACGGGAGTACGAGGGAGTAAAGGGGTGGGGCGATGGCGGCTTGCGCATAGCTCTAGTCTGTGCACGTGCCTAGTAACCATACTTTGCAGTAATTTTATTTCAAATTGAATAAGGTATTTCTCAACATATTTACAGTATGTATGTAATATGGAATAACTAATCCTAACCAATTCTAATCTTAACTAATTTTATAATAGAATCAAAGCTTTCAATAAAAATATACAACTTAAAATGTTAAAATTACTAAAGAATTTAAAATAAATTTCTTATTCGCTTTAATTCCTCATGTAAGTGAATTGTAAATTCTTAGTGAGAGAAATAAAAGTCTTTTACAGTATTAAATGGAATTAAGTCCATTTTTGGGGAATATATATTTTGTACTACCGCTCCTGGGTCGCTTGTCGCCGACCAAAACAACACCCTGTATATATGTACGAGTACCTACTTGCATTCTCTTCAAAAGATAACTATATTTCATTACACTTTGTGTGCAATGTTATAGTTTATATTAATCCCTTGACTTGCTATTAAATAATTGGACAGTTTTACAAAAAACTTAAACCGACTTCAAAAAACACTAGGAAGTAATCAAATCCTGATCTGATAACAATGGGACCAAACGGGAAGTGTACCCTTTCAAATAAAAAAAGAATTTTCCAAATCGGTTAATAAATGACGGAGTTATGAGGTAACAAACATAAAAAAAAAATTCATTCGAATTGAGAACCTCCTCCTTTTTTTGAAGTCGGTTAAAAATAACAATAGATTTCTATTGTTTTCCTCGCCCGCGCGGATCGTCAAACAGTCAAAGGATTAATATAATACCACTGAAAACTTTGATTCATAGCTGTAACATTTTCTTAGAGTGACGGAAGCAAAAAGTTTGAGAAGCACAACGTCTAATCTAAATAAACCATAGCGTCTAATGTGACGTGGAAAATGATTATGAAAATGAAAACCATGTTTGTCACTTCCTCGTGAGGTATGCAAAGTTTACACACACGAATAATGGTAATTTGATGTACGTTAGGGAGTAACATTACATATTATATTATAGGCGTTATTTTAAAGTTTAAGTTATGCGTTTTGTACTGTTATCAACTTGAGTACAACCTACTTGTTCATATACACGATGAAAATGAAAAAAATATCGCTGTCGTCTTTTTTACTGTTACAACTTATTTCTCCTTATATACTAAACCCTCTCCAAGCGAGTTCGGCATACACTTGACCAGTTTACAGTTAACCCTTAACACCCCTTCGCATGGCGATGTTTTTTTTATGGAATGTAGTTTTTGACGACGCGTTTTTATTTTTCAGGGGCTCTTGAACTTGAATGAATGAGCTCACATGCTATATGGCTTTACGAATGAATTCATCGTAGCTGTTATTTCGTCCTCCATGTGGCAAGTTGTAAAATAGAGCGACATTTATTATAGTTTTTTACTTTTTACGCGTTTAATTTTGTAAGGGCACCTATTTCTCGACCTCTGTCCTATGAACATCAAATCATTGATATACGAGTATATCAGATCTAACCGCCATGGTTTTTCCAAGAGAATTCAGCACAGATTTCTTAAAGAATGGCGTGAAATATTTTAGTCATCGCAAACCTGCGCCTATGAATGATACTCCCGGTGTTGTAGTCTATATGCTTACAAGCAGATAGACCGTATGCTTGCTTGCTAACTTAGTATGCAGTTTAAAAATTAAATAAGCTGTTTATTTAATATTTATTCTATTAATAAAAGGTATAAATAAATATCCTGGGACATTCCATGCGTGTTTATATTTTTAGTATCATAGAATAATTGCTTTTAATTAAATTACATGAAAGGAGAATGGGCGTTTTTGTCTACCCCGCCTCTAGCAACCAATGACACTCAATAGGAAGGTTACTTAGGTAGAACATTTTCTCTTATTTAATGTCAATGCTAAGTAACTAATAAAATAGTTACAACAACTTTATAATTGTAACAACAACTCAGTACATATTAATAATCCACATTTGTTATGGACATATAACTTCGCAAATACGAATACTTTACATAAGTTATAATCAGATAAATGTTCTACCTAAAATAACCTTTCTATTGATATATCATTCCTTGCTAGGGCGGGATAGACCAACTTCCATGCATTTTTGCCCATCCTCCTTTAGCTGGAAAATTTCAAAATTATAAAGATACAATAGAATACAAATGCTTTATCATCAAAATCTTAATCATACAATAATAAACGTAGTGGAGATCTCCTTTTAAGTATAGAAATACTTGTGCTAGGAGACCTCGCTCTTCCATAACAGAGTATACAAATATAACAGGATAAAATAAGAATATGTAAAACAATTTAACATGAATAACATAAATAAAAGTGAATGAAACATACAAATTTTTAAATGTGTATTATTGTTTATTAAAGAGCCAAGTAAATACATCGTATGTCTCTTTAATCAGAAATGAATTTTAGATCTTGCAATTAAAATCACAATTGTAATGTGATTATTCGCTGGAGGGCAAAATGTATGAGATAAGATAAGACTTTATTGTTAATTAGTAAGATATATTAATGTAAGTAGATATATTCGTTGTGCAGGTGACTTTGAAATAATATCTTGATACAGGTAAAGGTACTAAATGTTGTATTTCTCTATCTTAAGTGCCTGAAATAGAAATAAACTCTGTGGCCAAAATCGGTTTAACGGCCACTGTTATAATTATTGAAAATTGAACCTGATGTGGCAAATTTCTTCCCCTATCGTCCAATCTTTCCTGTAGTGTTTTCCAGATCACTGACCAATTTTTTTCTCTTTCAAAATAGAAGTAAAAAATAGCACCAAGTCACAATTGACACGTGATTCTAAATCCAATTCGCATCTAGACATTCCGGCTAACAGCACACAGTTACCGGTCCGAGCGCATATTGCCCGGACAAAATTACAGGCGTATTGTACATTTGTCAAATGGCTCGGACAAAGGACGGATTGTCTGACATTGTAATTTGTCTGCGACGTGAACCGGCCGGCTTATAAATAAGCTCCGCATAACTACCACGTGTAGTATGAACGTATGACTATACCCAATTTCAAATATAAAGTCCCGGATGACGATAGAAAAATGAACCTAAATTCTTTATAATAAGATTAATTTGTAACATCTAACAATATACGGATTTAATAACAACGATGAATCAAACAAACGAGGATAAACATAATCTTGGGTCAATAAAATTATTTTAATTTCAAGTTAGTAAATCAATTTAGTTATTCTAGTTTTATTTCGTTTTAGTTACTAAGGCGCCGATCCCGTAGTGAGCGGTCTAAAGTTCTGCGGTCATAGTTCTACGTGCGTTCTCCTTGAACGCCGCGGTCGCTCTGTGAAAAGATCAAAAGCGCCGCATAGATTACAGTGAACTCGGAACGCAGAACTCTGACCGCAGAGCTCACTGCGGGATCGGCGCCTAAAACATGAGTTTCCAGAAATGTCCTTATTTTATACTTTTTATAAATGCCTGTGCCAAAAAAAATTTAAAGTGAACATTGGGGACTTTGCAATTTTTGCATAAACAGAATACTTTTTATCGTGTGTATGCGTGTTTGGTTTAAATTGAAACTACTAGAATGTTAGGTTGTTTATTAAAATGCAAAACAAAATATAACTTGAAGTAAAATTAGCATACCCGAGTATGCGTTTCGATAGACCCGGATAAAGTCACATCTAAGGAAATCCTCACAGTTTTACGACAACATTTATACATTGTATCATATAAAGAGCTGAAAATATTAACCCTCTTATCTGGTACGCTCGAGTAAAAATATTAAGAGCCGCGTTAGCAGGAACGGTATTTCTTCTTACTTTGTATACTTTAAAGTATACATTTCCTCCTATTGTATTGTGAAAAGATTTTTTAATAAAATTAAGCTTTTGAGCGCTCATGGTTTAGCTTGATTAGCCGTTCTTAGTCGAGTATCGGGCGGGTGACCGCCTAAGTGGTATTTCAACTCGAGCGTTTTTCTTACTTCGGCACGTAAAGCCGTTGGGCCCGGCTATCACCTTAGCTAGTTGATAGCCGAGACCACTCACCGTAGTTCAGCCAGTTGGAGGCCTCCTAGGTGAATTGAGAACTCCAACAATAAGTTGACCAGCCTACCTCCACCAAATTTGTAGTACCCACCCGGCTGGCTACTACCCTCAAGTTGAAAATCTGTCGCCAAATATCTACCCTTGTGTTCGGACAGCTGCACTTGAGAAAAAGACAATTTGTTTTAATTATTTATGTTAAGAAAATGACGTACTGGAAGGAGTGGCACGCCTTGCGAGAGGTCTTTCTACAGAAGTAAAGAAACACTAGCTAATAAATCAAAGATAAGAGTTCTTTCAAGACTATCTTACTGCTTACCATCAGGTGGGAAAAATGATTGTTTGCTGACTTAGGGGTATAAAAAAACAGAAATTACACATTGAAAATACAATGAAAAATAAATAATTTAAAAGGCAATGGAAATAAGGAAGAAAATGAACTCTTTGTTATCATACATACAAAAACAAAGCGTGTGGTTATTTAATAAACAGTTTTCCTTTTCGTACAAAGAAAATTTATTATTCTCATTACACTACGGTACAGCCTGTGACAACGAGGGGCCACGACCACGCCGCGCCGCGCCGCGCCTAAACTCGGGGCGAGCTAATTAATTTTTTAACGTAATTGTACTCTCCTAATTATAAGTAATTCAATTTACTAGGGGAAGAAAATTGGATCCTATTCTAATAATTGATTAGGATCTAAGCGATTCTGGGCACGTCAAGTGGTTTCTGCTATTAAAGGTATCTGTTACACAGGAGACGAACGACTTGTTATGTGGTAAATTAGTGTAAGCTTTACAAAATAATACATCTACCTAAGATGTTATACAGAAAATGTCCCGGATTGTAAAATATTATTCCTTTTGAACAATGAACAATTCATCATCATCATCATCAGCCTATAATGTCCCACTGCTGAATGAGCAATACCCCACCACGCATGCCCACTGCCGATCGGTGGAGGTAGGCTAGTGGTCAACCTACTGTTGGAATTTTTCAAGCCGCCTAGGAGGCATCAACTAGCTTAACGACTATCACAATTAAGTGATAACCGGGACCAACGGCTTTACGTGCCATCTGAAGCACGGTAACGCTCGATTTGAAATACCACTAGGCGGTCACCCATCCAGGTACCGACCACGACGATGGTAGCTTAATTTAATCATGCTACACCACGAGCGCTTCAACAACGAAACAAACAATTGTGTAGTAATATTATAGGAGAGGTAGAGCATAGCGTTTTTTACTCAAAGAGTAGCTCGACTGGGGAATTAGGCAGCCAAATAACAATGTTGTGTTCCTGCGCGCGAGTAACTTCGCCAGAGCCATAGATAGTACACTATACATAGATAATACACTATAACTGGCCAGGGATCATCGGGGGGAAAGGAAGGGAGGACGCGTCAGTGATGTCTCGTGTGTTGCAAGCTTCCATAGAGCCGAGGGAACCGTGGCTTCTATGTGGTATGCTTGTTTGCAGATTTAGTAGTATGAAAAATTACATAATGACGTTTACTTTAATGTGGTGCTGTATTCCTGCTATAAGAAAAGTTGCCAGAGCTCCATTAGATGCTGTGCTAGCAGTTGGGGACCAGACAGTACTGTTTGTCACCGAGGTATAAAAAAATGAAATTGAAATTATTTCAAACAAAATTTTTAAATACGATGTCTCTATATTGCGTGACTGGTAATTAGTAAACTACACATGCGCTCGTGGTGTAGCATGATTAGCCGTTCTTAATTGATCAGCAAAGTTAAGCTACGCCTGTCGTGGTCGGTACCTGGATGGGTGACCGCCTAGTGGTATTTCAAATCGAGCGTTTCCGTGCTTCGGAAGGCACGTAAAGCCGTTGGTCCCGGTTATCACTTAATTGTAATAGTCTCTAAGCTAGTTGGATGCCTCCTAGGCGGCTTGAATTCCAACAGTAGGTTGACCACTAGCCTACCTCCACCGATCCGCAGTGGGCATGCGTGGTGGAGTATTGCCCATTCCCTTTCACCTTCACTTGTGAAAGGAGGCCTGTGCTCAGCAGTGGGACATTTTAGGCTGATGATGATGATGACTACACATGATTGTACCTACTCATTATAACAAACAACTTTCCAAAGATTTTTTTTAAATTTACTTAGCACATGAGCCCATAATATTTAGTACCTAACAATAATAAGAATACACCATCAGCTTTTATCTATCCCTATTTGTTTCTTTGGGAAAGTTATTTGTTATCATGAGTACAATCATGTGTCTAAGTATCGTTTACTAATTACCAGTCACCCTATATATCATAAACAAACTTAACCGTCACATATAAAGTATTATTAAAACCCAGAGTATTGTCGCCATCCTATCTAAATAAAACAAACAAATCAAATAACACATTTTCACAAGTAATCTTCCAATTAAAACAACTTATCGGCTACAGTTAAAGTTGGAGGCCGTGATCCGACGAAGTAGATTAGTACATGACATTCCCATTCTGAAGTTGGCTAATCCCAGCTTGGAACGCCCGCAGCTATCCTGTTGGCGGCTCCGACAATACTGAACGGATAAATATAATGGTTAATCTATACAAGTAAATACGACTACAGTAACTCCTTCTGTGATTATAAATATTGGAGATGTGTTTTCAAATGGGATATTATTAATTGAACCTCTGTTTAAAAAATACGCTAACTTAAGAATCTCCTCTAATTTACTTATTGCACGTCTAATTTACTTATTGCATATCAGAAAAATTACTGTTCTACAATTAAACTACCTGTAGAGGATTTCGATAATTTTAATTTTGCAGTGAATAAATAGGCGACCAAGCGAACTGACAAAGCACTCATTTATTTTCTTTCCTGGCAGAATAGTTTTAAAACAATAAATGTATAATAGACAATAACATAAATACATCTAAACGAAGTAGTTTTCAACACTACCTATTCATCAAAACATATGTTCTATCACCCAGAACCGACTCGGGGCACTCGCGGCAGCGGCCGGCGAGCGCTAGATGATCATTCAGTTCAAACAGTTTTGCATAAACCATAAAACTGATACTCACTTTGATTTATACAGGTCGTTGTTTTGGTCAGTGACGAGCGACTTAGGATCGATAATACAAATGATACTGGTGATAAAAAAAAATATAAAAAAAATACTTTATTTCTTTTTAATACTAAAAATAATAAAAAAAAATTGAAAATCATGTAATAAGCTAAAGTGTAGACATAATACTCAACGGTAGTATGAGGGAGTAAAGGGGTGGGGCGATGGCGGCTTGCGCCTAGCTCTAGTCTGTGCACGTGCCTAGTAACCATACTTTGCGGTAATTTTATATAATTGAATAAGGTATTTCTCAACATATTTACAGTATTTAATGAAATTAAGTCCATTTTTGGGGAGTATATATTTTGTACTACCGCTCCTGGGTCGCTTGTCGCCGACCAAAACAACACCCTGTATAGTGTGCGTATTTAGTGTGCAATTCAGTATTTTTGGTTCTAGTTTTGAATTATTTTGTTCGAATAGAGGTTTGATTAATAGTTAGGGTGTTAATTACATGCCTTTTCAAATGTTGGTCCCAATCGACGAATGGAAAGTGACAGATTTGAAGGTGGTAGAGTCAATTGTATGGTGGGTGCAGCCACGCTACGCGAATCCGTCCTCCACGTGTGGTCCGCTCGTACTCGGTTCACGGAGCATGAACGTACCATAATGTTCGTAAGTGCCTTTTATCAGGGCTTATATTGAATCAATGAGTGAGTTTGATGAAACTTTTAAATGGATGGTATTTTTCCACGTAACTGGCTTTCTTGTTTATCTGTTCGGCATATACAAATATTGCAATTGTTTTTTAACTAACTTTGCTATGAGCTAGAGGGTTGAGACTTTAAACATAGCTCAGAACTGTCTGTTTGTCTGTGCATTATCTGTGCGTTAATTATATTCAAAAAAGCATAAAAAAAATTAGCTATAAAACAAAAATAAAAAACACGTGGGGGGCAAATTATTTATTGATAAAAATGTAACTTGAAAAATTAATTCACAATTACATTACCGAAAGTCAATATTGGAATTTACACTAATTTTTGGTACTATTAATATACCGACCATCCAAAATTAGTCTTTATTCAGCTTTTCTGCTCTAAGAGGCCACAGAAGCATGATGACAACCCTACACCCGCCCGTTTAGAACCTTTATAAAAAGCCTATCTAACTATTGAAAGGCTTTCCGCCTTATCATCGTAAAATTACATCTAAAAAATAATCTTGAGCTTCAAGAGTGGCCGTATTTCAATTTCCAAGCGTTTTAAGCTCGACAATAGAGAGGAGCGATTTGTTAGCGAACAATGAATGTTCAGAGATAGTAAAGTCACTCCCATTAATCCCTATAGCTGTTCGAAGCACTGATATGTCTAACTTTCTAGAGCTAGAGGTCGTTCCGATTCTTTAGAAATTGGTTGGTACCATTGTTGAAATAAGAGTCATCTTAGGTTACTACGTTAATGGTTCTAGGTATTCTATTAACCTTTTTTACTTCATGACTTTTACTTATACCTTTTAGGTTGCGTTTATAACAAACATAATTAATTTTCTACATTATTTACGTTATTAATGGTGCCGATTCTGTTATAAATCGCACTAAATTAATTTTAATCATAGGTCATCCCTTTCTGACAAATATGATTGAAAAAGGATAGAACATATTTAAAGCTGTCAAATTAGTCTTTGTCATTTCCATTTTCGGGTAAATAGACGTAACCAATTTTGATGGCGACTGAATTTATGTTGAAATCAAGCAATAGGACTAATTTGACAGAACAAAATTTCTGACATCCTTTTTATCGTTCATTGTTAGAAAGAGATATAATGTGTTTAAATTAGTTTAGTTGTAAACCACAGAATCAGCACTATTGTAAATATGTAACATACGTTCTTTCTACGTTAAATTAAAACATTAAAAAAATATATAAATATTATGGCCTATTTAGACTTTTCGGAAAAAGCATCTAGGGTGTTGTTTTTAAATCATATTTTCAATTAATTTAATTGAAATAGTTACGGAGTACTCAGTTATTAAGCCTACTTTTAATACAACAAACTCACTGGAGCGTACACTAATTGGGATTCCAATTTATTAACCCTGCAAATTGGGGTTACCTGACAATTCATATGTTTCTGATATTACTGTTCCGTAGTTTCAACGAAAAGGGATGTGACCTACCTACTTACATGATGGCAATCATTGCTACACATAGTATTCTTTTTAAAGGTATTCTAATTATGGTGCCATACTAAGTTATTCGACATCATATCGACATGTACAACTCATTGATTTTCTCTAAAAAAAACTATATCATTATCGAATTTGATCACAAAATTCCGAGAGGAGTACAGCCGGAAATCCGGATATCTGGACAGACATACAAAAACATTTTTGTCCAAGCTGAAAAGGAGACGCAAGGCTCGCTCGGTCAAAAAAAAGTTGACACATCAGGGGGCCTACCACAAGCTGTTAAAACAAGGTTAAAATCATTGTTAAAATAACCTTATTTGTCTGTTGTCCCGTTTTGACGTCGGATGTCAAAGAAAGACAAAAGTCAAATAAGGTTATTTTAACTTTGTTTTTTTTTTTTAAGATGTTGGCGTCATACGGCTTGTGTATTTTGCCATTTTCCAGTTCTATTATAAGTTCTAGACACAATAAATCACTTTCACATAGTCCTCAGTCAGTCACTGTCCATAATAGTCATGTTTTAATACAATGGTGGTCATTGTACTAAAAAAATTCACGGACTTCTTGAGACAACTTGAAAAGTCACGATACACATGATTCATTTCATTTCACTTCACTGGTGCACATGGATTGATCTTTATTGGATAAAATACCACCGATAATATGCAATAAAACTCAAAATAAACGAATTTATGAAAATAAAAATGAAAATACAACGTCACTCTGCAAGTTCCCGCCAAAAAGTCTCTAACTTTGTTTTAAGAGCATGTGATTCGCCCTTAGAACACCCACATTCTAAATTACATTCTAAGTTTTATATTGTGCTTTTTGGCTGTTTTAATAAATCATTCATTCATTCTATATTCAAATAATATCAACGTCAATGACACAAATCGGAACAACATGCACCGACAAGTTTGTCCTATGTTAGGCTGGGTGTAGACAAGCGTATATAATTTAGTGCGTGCACATAATGTGCGTTACATACGTCTTGGTCCACAATGGCGTACGGCTGGATGATCAGAGAGCAATGGACACGAGTACCTATACATACATGTACTTTGTATTATCCATGTTAGTCAGGCTATTGTATAATGTACTATGTTTGTGAGTGCTTCGCGTTCTATAGGATATTTCAGGCAAGGAATTATTATTTATTTATAAATGCTTGAGAATTCATGCATTGAGTGCAAAACTCCATTGCTGAAATTAAATTTAAAGCTAAATTGGTAACGAAATTGTAAGCTAAAATGGATTTGGATAAATCGGCAGCATATTGATAATCACCCTGGCTATTGCTCATGTCTGAAGATGACGTTAGTCACTTACCTGCCTGCTTGTCAGACAATTATTAAGATATGAGAGGTAGAGCATAGCGTTATTTCGCTAAAAGAGCAGCTCGACTGGGGAAGTACCTCCACCTTACAGAATACCGCAGCCAAATAACTATATGTTGTGTTCCTGCTGAGTAAGGTTACCAGAACTCATCGTTGTGGCAGGAAGGGTCGGTAACGCGTGAGTGATGCCCCGTGTGTTGCAAGCGTCCATATGGCTACGGTAACCGTTTACCCTCAGGCGGGTGCGCTAGTTTACCGACTACGTAGTATTAAAAACAACGTGCTCCAAGTGTACACCCATCACATAGTATCACGACCAGCCACGATATAAGCCTGTACATACAACAGTATCGTTCCAAACTTTTCAGGCAACGGGATTTGCGAGGATTCCAAATTTATCCGTTTTTCACGGTTGCCGCCTTCTACCAAGAGATAAAACGTCCTGAGGTAAGCTTTAATATTTATCGTTTTCTCTTAGCGAATAGGTATTTCACGCTCGGAATTGTATGGTGACGCTACACGGAGCGGTTTTGTACAAACGCTGGTAGCTGAGACGGATGCAATTGCAGTCATGTATTTTGGAGTCATGCATTTGTGTATTTTTTAACCGACTTAAAAAAAGGAGGAGGTTCTCAATGCGACTGTATTTAATTTTTTTATGGTTGTTACCTCATAACTCCGTCATTTATTAACCGATTTGGAAAATTCTTTTTTTATTTGAAAGGTTTACTTCCCGTTTGGTCCCATTGTCATCAGATCAGGGTTTGATTACTTCTTAGTGTACTTTGAAGTCGGTTTAAGGTTTTTGTAAAACTGTCCAATTATTTTATGTAACAACTTGTGTCCTCTTTAAATTATTTTAAATTAGTATCTTTTATTAGGATTAGGAACGAGCCAATTAAATACTGTATCATAAGATATTATTGTTTTATCTTCTAATAAGTAGCTACTTAATATAAATAAATATAGGATATCATTATATAATTCATAAAAATATATTTAGTATGAAATGCGTGAGAATACTTACAAGTCAGTGTCAATAGAATTCTAGTAGTAGTCTCTTGACAGAGTATATGAAAACTGTAATGTGACACGTATCGTAAGTGATCAGTTACTTTTAACGCTGACTGTACGCGTTTCATAAGTGCGGCTTAAAACCACCCGGTGTAAACTGATCTGTGACACCATGGTGACACCACTCTGATACGTCACACGTAGATATATTGACAATTTGTCTGTGGCTGTCAAAAGAAAGAAGTATCACCAAGTATAGGCGCCGATCCCACAGAGAAGATTTCTAGAGTTCTGCGTTCCGAGTTCTGCATTCCGCGTTGACTGTAAGCTATGTGAGGCCTTTGAAAGTAAAAAAAGTGCATGATGTGCGATCAGTAGCGAATATTGCAGAACTCTAGACTACTTGCTGTATGCACAATAGTCAGTCAATACGGAATGCAGAACTCGGAACTCAGAACTCTAGAACTCTCTCTGCGGGATCGGCGCCTTAGACTTTCTTCAGAGGAACATAAGACTAGCATACATATCAGTTCATAAGAAAAAACAATGTTGTTATTTATACTTTTAATCTCACTGTCGTCGAGCGTTTAGATACCTATACCTATCTTATTTTAACTTAAAGTAGACATATCTACAAAACAATTGTTACCCTCGTGACTGTGAAGAATCCGCTGTATCACATAAAATTTATATCTAGCACAAACTTGCTGTACCTTTAACTCGGTCCGAAACTCATTCAAGGGGCAATGTATACGTTTCTATAATAAAGTACCCAGAGAAATCTAAGAGCTACTTATACATCGATTTAAAAAGATAGTAAAACAGAAGCTATGCAAGAAAGGGTACTATAATGTTTCTGATTTTGTAGGTGACAAGAATGCATTTGAATGAATTGTTCCCTTCGCAGGCTATTGTTATACATATTTTGTAAATTGTAATAGGTTCAGGGTTGGATTTCGTAGTATAATTATACTATTTGTACCATAATTTTGTGATGTGTAGTATGTAGTATCGCAATGCCATTATACTACGCGAAAATACCATAATTTTACCTTTTGGTCGATTGCTACTGTTATTGGTTCAAATAAATTAAAAAATATTACTTTAATTACGAAATAAAGTTGTAATCGTTGTTGTAGTTGTAGTAAATTGCTTTATTGACTCCTGATACTTTCATGCGATGCTGCGAAAGAAAGTAAATGTACCTAATGTGTATTGAATTTATTCCATCTTCGACATGCTATATTGTGTCAATGCCAAAGGCGAAGTTCCGATTGACGAATTGGCTGAAATAAACATCAACTTGCCTTAATTTGGTTGATTTGTACAATAGCAATTTTCTTTCCAAATGCATTTTTATTTAAATTCGTAACAAACTGGACGAAAAACGCGAAACGTAGTATTATTTTCAACAAGTAGTATAATTTTATTTTCCATAGACATTTTCTGGGGGTCTGAATCCAACCCTGAATAGGTTTTAAGTAAACATTTAAAAAAAAGACTTGCTGAGTTTCTTGCCGGAGTCTTCGAGTCATTTTGTTAACGTTCATAAGTGCCTTATCAGGGCCTACATTGAATAAATACTTTTTGAAGTTGAATCTTGAATCCTTACCTTCCACACATCCTTACCTTTATACATCTTGTGTGCCACTTATTAATAGTTTATTAAAGGTTCTTCAAGGAGAGTTTTGCTACATGGTGTGTTTTTTACTCCTGGTGTTGCAAGCGTCTATACGCTACGGCAACCGCTTACCATCAGGCGGGCCGTAAGCTCACCTGAGTAGTAGGATACAAAAATATCTACTTACCGTTGAGAAATTTATATTGAAACGTGTTGGTGCGAAAGCATCAATACAGATCAAAGCATATCAATATTTCAACGGGTGTCGGTCGAACGAGTATAGGTTTATTTTTATAGAGAAATGTCTGATTTCCCCGTCAAACAAAAACTAGAGACAATATATTCATTTACAACCTGTTAGCCACTTTAATTGTACCTATAAAAAAAGCAAATTAGGGTTCAAAATGATAAAAATTAAACATAAAATTAAACATTCAAGTCCCAGTCCTTTACTCCGAAATCCAAACAGGCGTAATAAAGGCATTATATTCCCAAACATATTGCATTATATCAGAACACTTTGATACATTATCCAAAGCTTTTAACAAATTAGCTGATAAATGCTAAAATTTTGAGATAAAAGCTAACTTTTCGTCAGTAAATTGATAACAAGTGTAGAAAGGTTTAGCCTGAAAAGCGATTAATTGGTTTCTCGTCATATACAGGGATCAAATAAAGGCTAATGGATTTCGCTTAATTGTGATCAAAGTTATAGTTGACCCGTTTAAGAGTAAGTCGCTTTAAATATCAAACTCACAATGAATTTTAATGACAACAATCAAGCTCAAAATTGGGTGAAATAATGCAGAAAAAATAAGGTAGGTAAATGGTTTTCTTCGTAAATCAAAAGTAGAGAAAATAAATCTTAGTTTGTTGAGATAGGTAGAGCATAGCGTTTATTCGCTCAAAGAGCAGCTCGACTGGGGAAGTACCTCCACCTTACATAATACCGCAGCCAAATAACTTTAAGATGTGTAAAGTTGTGTTCCTGCGCGTGAGTAAGGTCGCCAGAGCTCATAGGGGAGGGGGGAATGGTCGGTAACGCGTGAGCGATGCTTCGTTGTGTTACAAGCGTCTATACGCTACTGTAACCGCTTACCATCAGGCGGGCCGTACGCTTGTTTATCGACTTAGTTGTATAAAATAATTGTATAAAAAAGTAAATATATAGTTTTAAGGCGATGATAGCTCAGTGGTAGTGACGTCGGATACCGAGACGAAGTTCCCGGGTTCGAATCCTACAATGAGCTTGAGCTTTCGGTGAAGAAAACATCGTGAGGAAACCATAGCACGGTGGTAGGGTACTTTGTAGTACCCGCCTGACTGGCTACCACCCTCAAGTTGAAAATCTGTCGCCAAGCACCTTTCGGTGTATTCCGATAGCTGCACTTGAGAGCCAGTTCCTTCTAGGCTTTGTGTGCTTACCACCTTCGGCCGCATCATCATTTACCATGGTGAGATTGCGGTCAAACACACACCTATAAACAGTAAAAAAAAAAAAAAAAAAAAATAATGGTATTCACTGTGGACCAATAATGATCGTATTGCAGACCGGAGTTGGACTCTTGAATAGACAAGAGGCTTAACATAGCACACTGAGCATCCCTTGCGCTAATCATTGATGTTGATGATTAAAGACCGGATTATATGCATTTGCATATTTGCATATGCATTTGCATATTTAAGCGATCTTCAACGGTAATAGCATATTTTACCTAAGATCTAGTTATGATGCATATTATCGATACATTTACAATACTTATCGAGCGAGTGACCTATGTGCTAACATAGCACCCAAGTTCAAATTCTGCCTGCATACGTCAGTGTATGTGGAGCGATCCTTTTCCACTTATAAAAAATATTTTGAATGATCGAAGACACAATCTTACCACTGAACATTTGGAACAATACTTGATAGTTTACGTTTACAAAAACATTAAATATTGTAAATGTAATGTTATAGTACTGTACCTATTATCGTCTATCAACGGATAATTTACTAATTGTAATCTGATTTTGAAATTTAAAAAATATTAATTTACCTACTTTTCTTATTTTTTGTGTTCCTTTACTTATCATTTAATTTCGCATATTCTGCAAATTTTCATGCATATTCTGCCAATTTTTACGCATATACTGACAAGTTTCATACATATTTCAAGCATTTTTCATGCATATTTGCATGCATATAACAAGCTTTTTATGTTGCATATAATCCGGTCTTTATTGATGATATAAAGATATAGATAGAGTCAATTTAACTGCCCACCAACCAGTTGCGATTGGACAATGTGCTCAGTCGTTTGGCAACTTAAGTTTTCCATGCCGCCTGGTAAGCTGGGATTCCGTATTCATGTCAGTGCTTTCTTTAAGGCTCACTGAAAGCTGTTTTAGAATTCTATCTAATGCTAACTGTGGGTCTGGTTGTTTCGGACATGGATGCATTGATAGCTAGATATTCACATCGATTCTGTAGTGCATTTTGTCTCACTTACTTTCAATGAGTTTAAAAAGAAAAAACAGTTTGCATTTTTCAGACCTTTCTCTAGGATATACTTAATGAGCTCCCAGTTCTTCAATAAAAGCGTAATGAAATCTTAATCTACAATCGGCAACACGTAAGCGATTTCCTGGTATTAGAAATGCCCAAAGATGACGATTACCTTTTTTTTATGATGAGTATTTTGATGTTAAGAAACAATCTTTTAAAACCTCACTTATTACCAGATCGGGGGCCAACTTTCGAAAAATTACTAAAGTCAACATTAATGTCGGAACTGCGAGTAGCAGGGGCCTGGCTACTTATCAACCCATTGACATTATAATTACAAAATGATAATGAAAATAATCGAATTAGTTTCAAACTTTTACAATTTAAATAGTCCACATAAAGCGTGGCGTATCTTTAGTTTAGAGATCATTGGTGAGCACGTTGAGTTGGTTTTACGTCCATGGCTATGGATGTGACTATTACAATAAACACGTTTTATATGTGTTCTCGTCAGGATCAGATAGCTGATATAGTAACCGCCTTGAAAAATTGGTTGTGAATTTTAAGTTAACTAATACTACACCTTCCTACTCACGTTATTAACGCGAATGTGTGTGTTATTAATAATTATGGATGAACCGTATCATATCAGAATATATAGGTACATAATATATAATATATAGTATATTATACTAATTTACCTATATCTATTGTAGGTATCTGCTCGCTAGTTATGAAAAAAAACTTATTTTGGGTAAACATATTGTAAGATAGGTACTTTTGTCCCTAAGAATAATAGTAGAACTCTAGAGGGTAGAACTAAGTATATTAAAAATTCTAAAGTTTGTAGTTTGTTTAAGCTTTTTTTAAGTTTCATAGGACGCCGAGAACGTATTGATTAAATTTAAGGAGTCGCCCCGAAGCGGTATAACAAATTACGGGCATTTCACAACGTAGTTCTAAAGGCGTTAGAAGATTTTAGTATGGATCCTGGTATTCCTATCATTCCGCCATTTCGATTTTATTTCAAAATGGCGTCCACGGATCACTAATATAAAAATCGATAGCTGCCATCAATACAATCAAGAAACATTCTGTGATAAAACCTCGTAAAGTCACAGATTAAAGTTGTAAGTAAAGTGTCACGTATCGAAGATATAAGCAACTAAAATTAGAAAAATTAAAATATAATATACAGGTTGTTGTTTTGGTCAGCGACAAGCGAGGGTCGATAATACAACTGATACTGGTGCTAAAAAAAATATAAAAAAATACTTTATTTTTTTATAATAATAAAAATAAAAATAATATTATTTTGAAAATCATGTAATAAGCTAAAATATAGACGTAATACTCAACGGGAGTGCTGCGGGAGTAAAGGGGTGGGGCAATGGCGGCTTGCGCCTAGCTCTAGTCAGTGCTCGTGGCTAGTGACCATACTTTGCGGTAATTTTATTTCAAATTGAATAAGGTATTTCTCAACGCATTTACAGTATTTAATGGAATTAAGTCCATTTTTGGAAAATGTATTTTTTGTACTACCGCTCCTGGGTCGCTTGTCGCTGACCAAAAAAACCTGTATAAAGTCCTAATAAATTAGTGAGCTTCCTCTTGAGGGATGAATGTATAGGTCATTAGTAATCAAAAAATAATATTAGAAAAATAATCCGAGGGGAAAAAAACTTCTTTGATTTGCATGGAGAGCCTTTATGCAAGTAAAGCAAATGCAGAGGAAGTTCACTAATTTATTAGGACCTCTTGTTTTCTATCAATTAAATGCAGTTTTACTTTATATATGTTTTAATTCACAACGATATAAGAAAAACAAAATTACAGCACACTTAGCGATGTCCACCATAGATAGATAGAGAGAGAGTGTTACCACAGCTAAAACAAAATATGGACAAACTAACTAAAAGAAGGCGCACAATCTTTAAAAATACAACAGGTCCTTATATTTATGCAATATTAATTACTACACCCATAAACTGTACTCAATAAATTATATTTAAAAAATAAAAAATAAATACGTTTTAAAAAGCCCTGCCCACGTTCTTTTTATTTAAATAGACTTAATTACAATAATCGCGTACACTAAGGCCTTTACGGGATAGACAGAGGATTATAGGTTATTTAATATTTAACAGTTTTTAGTGCAGGGCTTTTAAAGCGTGTTTATTCGTTTTTTTTTTAAATATAATTTATTGGGTTATATTTAAAAAAATAAAACCTCAAGTCTGCTGCTGCTTTCGATTGACGACAAGGTTCCCAGCAGGCTGGCAGCGTTTCCTCTTTGGATAGCCAAGCTGATGCGTTGGCGGAAAAATCTATTATATTCGTCGTTAATTTTTCCGCGTCCACACGGCGTTTTCCATGATCGCAAGATTTTCCACTAACTTCAGACCTGCAGTGTCCGCATCAGCGCATCGCAGGATTGAACGGACAAGTGCGGTGAGTACATTACGCCTTGCTTCCCTTTGCTTCTCGTAAGTACTCTACTCTGCCATATTCCCGGTTTCTGCATCACCAGTTTGTGTCGAAGTTTATTACTCAATTACGTTATGGCTCAGCGGATTTACGAAACTTGGGAAATAGGTCTTTAATAAACATATTCATAGCGCTGTGTGCTCACTGTGCACAGCATTATGCTGAGCTGGTGGCCAATTTGTCTGCACACTAATTTCCGTTTTTTACTGTTTTCATATTATGTTGTTAATTTTAAGGTGTGTGGCAAATAAATGTTATATTATTCTATTCTATTCTATTCTATTCTATTATATTTTTAACCTCAGAAATAGTATGTGAATATTTACGTAGTCAACCACGGCGCAAAAGTTTTAAAGTACTTTTCAACACACTCGCTCGTAAAGTGATATTTATTGCAAAATACAAGTCTGTTTTTTCCTCGCAAGTGTATTGAAAAACGTCGTATGACACTCTCGGCTCCCTTATCGCTTAATACCGCCTGGAGTGTTAATAACCAACTTTGCATACATGTATCATATATAATGTACTATTAAAGGTTTACGTTTTTATTCATATAAGCTTTTTCTTGATGATAATTCAATCACATATATGTTGTACAAAAATCCAGATTAACTTTATCAAAGTTTTATAAAACAACCTTTGCCTTTTCCGCCGTATTCACAAAAGGCTAAAGTTGTGAAAAGTATCAGATTTTCACGTGTATCATGCCCGTGTTAAAGTCGAAAGGGTAAGCATTTGTGACAAGGGTTTACTTTCTGTATACCATAAACTTATTGAGGGCACAATGACTCTGATATTTATTTTTCTGAGCAGGTTTCATGTTGATATCTGATTAGTTATATTCTCTTCAACAGATGCTCTCAAAAATAGACCAGAACACTTGTGGAGAACCAAATATTAAATATTAACACTCAACTAGCACCGTAAATCTATGTGAATCGTAACTATATACACTTACCGAGATAAATAAATATTTAACTACATTAAACTCCATACGTATTTCCCCGGGGTTGTGGCCTGAGTGGTGAAAAAGCAAATTTAACTTTTACGAAACGTACGTCGGTTTCCTGGGCGAGTCTACGATACCAAAGTTATTTTAATAGAAAAAACTTCAAGACAAGTGGGCTGCAAACAAAACCCAGAATGTAGTTTTCTGAGTCATTAGTCACACAAGAAACTTGCGATACACACGGACCCGCGTATATATCTTCTTTTATTTATTGACCACTGTGACGGTTAGGTTTTTTAAAATGAAAAAACCTTAGTCAACACAATAAAATATATTACGTATTTAACAAAAGGGTGTGGTTCTATGGCCCGCCTTATTTTTACTTCGCGTAGTCCGGCACTCCCCTGATTGTCTTGTAGTGGCACGAAGGTGCAGGTGCAGGGTCGTCAAGGTCGGGTGGCAGGTGATCTTGCCTTAGCCGGAACCACGATGATGGTGAGGTGCCCGAAGGTAAATATGGAACCCTGTAAATATCCCAGTGATGAGCGACTGGCCTTCTTTCCGTCTATGAAGTCTACGTCACCACCGCAAGCAAAGCACAGAGAATACCGGTGATGTATGAAGTGCGGTGGCAAAGATAAAAGAAGCAGAAGGAGTTCGCTAACGGATATACAGGACAATTAAATATTTAGAATTAAATCTTGTTACATAGGTTACATAATATGAAATAGGTTTGAAGTGAAATGATTATAAAAAAAAGAACAAAGGATTGTCCGTTGGACATGAAGGTGACCTTTAAGCAGAACATGAAATTAACGGTTCATCACTTACCCAATATGGGGTTTTACACTGAATTTATTAAAATATGTTAATTAAAATGTAATTGATTTGATGTTGAAAAAACTGACGAACTAAAAATTTATAAGTTTAATGTTTTAATGTTAAATATCTCACACAACACTGCGTACATAAAGTCCTAAGTAAAGAGGAGACGTGTGTGTGTTCGAACTAGGTGCGAGGAATGAATGACAAAATGGCCGGATCGCTAGTGCCGTCTCGCAAAACGGGCGGTACCTACCATTCTTGCCTTCTTGGATAAAAAATATTTACAATTACCGCCACACCTTCATTAAAACAATCGACTTGCCCATTATGGTACAGTCGATATGGTAATAATGTTACCATATGATTAAAAAAATTATAATTATTAAAATGTAACGTAATTAAGAATTATATAACGTTACACCACAATCCAATGATATTATAATAAAGAGGTAGATATCGCATTAACGCATGCTAATAGTTGCAGACAAATTCAGACAATTGTCGTAATTATACTTAGCGGCTACATATAGCTATCTCTTTCTGTACCATAGTCAAAGTCAAAGCCATTTATTCAATTTAGGCCCCAGAAGGGCACTTATGAAGGTCAAATTTACTGAAGTTACCACCGGTCCGGAACTCGGCCTTCAACTGAGAAGAATCCGGCAAGAAACTCAGCAAGGTTACATTTTTTATATATTTTTTGGACAATCTGACTATGTTTGGCTTTTTTTCCAAATAATTAAAAATAAAAAAGATATACCTAAGCATAGATACAGACGAAAAAAGAACAAGAAAATAAATAAAAAATAATAACCTTAAAAATACAAAACACACAATTATTGACCTACTGGCTTTTGTATAAGTATGAGCAAGGTGCACTTGTGCAGAGTGCAGCTACCTACTTCCAGACATCTTTATCTTCAATATAATCGGCTACTTTATAATAAGCTCTTTCTTTCAGAACTTTTTTTATATGTGATTTAAATTTAAAATCAGTCATCTTGGTCACCGCAAGTGGTATTTTGTTATAACAGCGCACACTATTGCCAAGAAATGACTTACGAACTTTAGCTAGTCTAAAATACGGACCAACTAATTTCTCTTTTTGTCTTGTATTGATATTATGAGTCTCCATTTTTGTTTTATACATTTCTTTGTTTTTACGTATGTACATTATATTTTCATAGATATAAAGTGATGGTACGGTCATAACGTTTATTTCCTTAAATAATTCCTTTAATGATTCACGAGCACCCATACTATAAATTGCACGAATTGCTCTTTTTTGTAATATAAAAATAGTCTCAATATCTGCTGCAGATCCCCAAAGTAATACGCCGTAAGATAAAAAGCTATGGAAGTATGCAAAATAAACTAATTTGGCCGTCTCGACATTCGTCAATTGTTTGATTTTCCTAACAGCAAATGCAGCAGAACTTAATTTACCAGCTAATGATTCTATCTGAGGACCCCATTGCAATTTATTATCCAATGTGATACCCAAAAATACTGTTTTACTAACTAATTCCAAACTGATGCCATCTACTAATACCTGACTGTCTACTTGCACTACATACATACGTTCCGTATTATCTATCGCATTCACCTAATTCAACAATAACTGAACGCCGCTTAGTATGAGGGTAGCTTATCTCTATTATTATTGCCACAATCACCATGTTATGATGATGTGGTCAAAGGTGGTAAGCACACAAAGTCTAAAAGGGAAATCGCACACAAGTGCAGCTACTGAATTACACTTAGTATTGCTTGGTGATAGATTTATGTATGGCTAATAAGCCAGGCAGGTAGGTTCCACACGGTACCGTAGCAACGTGCTATGGCTTACTCACGATATATTTTTTTAAGAATTATTTTCGTACTTGCATTTAGGAATCATTTGAATTTTGAATTAGAGAGTATAATAATGACAATGAAGTCAAATTGATCATACTACAGGGCACACAAAGCCTGAAAAAAAAGCTCTTGAATACCTGTCGGAAAACTAATATGGGTGGTCCGTGGAATATTTATGGTGGAAGCTTTTTGTTTAGCAGAAGATTTCCGAATGTAGAAAATATGTAATGATAGTGTAGGTTTTGTGTAAAAGTTATCAGTAACACAAACTTGTATGTGGAATCTACCTGTCTGCTACGTTTCCACGGCTAAATTCCGAACGATTTTGATGAAAATTCGCCGAGAGGTAGCTATGACCCTGGAGATAGATACAGAAACATTTTTATCAAGGCACGAGGACAGATAGAATTTTGTAAGGTATCTCACATTAATCCAGTGAAATTTCACGAGATATAGATGAAATAAAATTTAAGTGAGAATGAATGTTAGCATTTAATGGTAACAAAGAAACGTTCTCGCCCGTATGTAACTAAGGGCGGACATAAATGATGGCACAGACGGAGCGCACTCAAGGCGAAGACTCCCAACATTACTCCAACCTACACTCCAAACTTATGCAAGTCGACACACTCATCTGTAACTCTACGCGACACTTGACACAGGCACCTGAGAGCAATAGAGTTACGACTGGGCGCATTATTAACGCGGAACCAACTTACAAAATTACGTCGCTCATACGCGACACTGTTTACTTTTGTTGAATGTATTTATGAGGTAAGTTTTCTTTATTGCGTTTTATACTGGGAATATTCAGGTTAGGATTCCTGTAGGGCAATCCAGTGGTGCGGGCAGAGTAGATAGAAATAATGCATCCCGTAACTTCATCAAAAGCTAATTGGATAGATACATTTAAGTTAATCAATAACTCAATAAATTACATTAAAATACATACCAGAAAAAAGACAAATACTTACAGTTTTGTCTTTATTGTAGTTGAATTTAGTTCGCTTTATGTTCAGAATGTTCGAGATTAGAGCTCCTCCTTGTCAACTGACTCCACGCCTGGTTTTTCCAAGATTTTTCCAGGGTGATGATCCCTGTTGTTCTATGCATCTTTTATGCTTTCTTACATATCATTGTTTCTTACCATCAGGTAAGCCATTTAGTTTTCTAAATAAGTCACATACACTGTAGTTTAGTTGTATGAATTAAATATGACAATGGTGCTGATTCTGTTGTAAATCGCACAAAAATTAATTTTAGTCACATCACATCTCTTTCTTACAAACAATATTTAAAGCTGACAAATTAGTCTTTGCCGCCTTCATTTGCGGGTATTTAGACGTAACCGCGATAGATGGCAACTAAATTTATATTGAAAACAAGCATTGTACTAATTTGACAGGACTAAATTTCATACATCCTTTTCTTATGTTCTTTGTTAGAAAGAGACATAGTGAGACTAAAATTAGTTTAGTTGTAAGCAACAGAATCAGGGCCAATAACATTAAAAATAAATTAAGCATTCCGAATAAAAACCAACGTTCCATACATACAATATTCAGTTGCCAGCCAACACGAAAGTTTTATCATTCGAATAACGTGTAAAATTGCGAAACTATTAAGTTTTACAATCACAATGGCTGTAGAACGAATGCGACAATGGTACGGCTATGGAACGATCTGTTTACGTTGTCGTTAACGAACACGTGTCGACTCGGTGCTCGTAAAACGTACCTTGTATTTTGGCGGTGTGCTTTTGCAAAGAGTATATAAGTATAGAAGGTATGTACGTTAAGACTTGCCAACCTAATACACGGATGGGAAAAGCCAATAAAATTGCTCAATATTGACGCGACGTGAATTATTTCTATTGGGTTATTTTCATAGCTCCGCACGCAACGCTCCTGTGGACAGCTTTAAGCGGGACAATAGGCATCCTGTACATATATTTCTTGGTGGTTCCTCACAGGCTTTACAAAAGGGACGTCCCGGCTCTCGCGGGACGGTTGGCAAGCCTAATCTTTTTTTTTTCTAACAAAATGTAACTTTTGAGTTCTGTTGGTTTTTAGGTGTATCGCTAGTCAAACAAAGGGGTAAGAGATAGCATCTCATAAAAAACCAATTCTTTCACAAAAAAGCGGTTTCTTGTATGGACGTATTCTGAGAAAACTAGATATCTATTGCAGTTAAAACTCTGACAGATAGATAGACACAAACATTAAATATGGACCATCTACACATGCATATTCATTGCTCGCATGCAATGGAGATAGGAATGCGAGTACAATAGACTACGCCGCAGATAGGGCAAAACGAACGCAAACAAAAAGGGAACCCAAATACTACTCCCGGTTTCAGATAACTGACAGTACCGGTTCTAGAGTAGGAAGCAATAGAACGGAATGAAAGGCTGTATTTTTCCTATACTATGCTGTAAGTATAGCTCTTGCGTATAGCTCGTGAGCTAGAAGACTGATTGGGCGTAACTGCTGTCCTTGACGAAGCCCTGGTTTTTAGTTATAAGAACTCCTCGACAGGGAGTCCATCCTCACACATTGAAACCAGAAGTGTTTCGTACTGTGCGGGCTCAACGGAGCTTCCTTCCGCGGACGCTCAGACTGTGGAATGAGCTCCCTGTCGTAGTTTTCCCAATGGAGTACAGCATGGGGTTTTAGCTGTATGTGGTTAAGACACGTTTCTCATGTAAAACGATCACTTCAAGTAAATGATATCGAAAAGTATACAGATAAACCATGATTACTTACTACGTATTTTAAGTATACAATAGTATAACCAAAGGTAATAAGCAATAATGTTACCAACCAAATATTACTATTACCATATCCACAGACAGGTAAAATTTCATTCCTCGGTACCCGACCACGCTGTTTCGGATTTGGAATCGTTGAGCACTTTTTATGGTCCCTTTTACGACCCCTACTGATACCGTCTGATCATCGAGTCAGCACTCGCTCGGTTACTCTACTCTATAAACATTGGTGATTACTTCTTTATGTGATGTAGATGGTGGTTACAATAGATATTTTAGTGAACTAGCGATACACCTGGGGCCAAGTCTGCTATATGAACTAAAAATTACTTCTGACACGATCCCAAACTCCACTGCCATTGAGCCAATGTGACCCATGTCCCACAGATTCACCTGCTTTCCCGGGATAAAAGGATTTTCAATGTTCATCTGTTTACAAAGAGTAAGAAATAACCGGGATTATATAGGGTGACTGGTAATTAGTAAACGATACTTAGACACATAATTGTACTCATGATAACAAACAACTTTCCCAAAGAAACAAATAGGGATTAATAACTAAATAAAATAAAATCTGATGATGTATTCTTATTCTTGTTAGGTAATAAATATTATGGGCTCATGTGCTAAGTAAATTTAAAAACCTATGGAAAAGTTGTTTGTTTATATTTACTATCTTTTAAACAAAAATGTAAGTCCTTTTCTTCTGAATAGAAGCCTAAATTTTATAAAAACATTAAACAAAATAAGAATAATACAAAATCATTTGATGCTCTACATATTATGAGTTATTATTTGAAAGGTGTTCAAAGGAAAACCCTTACTAAGCCGCAAGACGTAAGATCGGCAACTATATCTAACCTCCACTGGCCCCAAGATCGACAGCTCCATAATCCGGGTGATAACATTATATCAGCCAGGTGGAAGCCAATACGGGTTAACTGTCACAACGGTAGTTAACAAGACTTAACTATGGTTTAACCTGTAGTTATTGCAGGCAGGGTCAACGTCGCTCAGGGTTTCATGAGCTTGTGATCCAATTCCAAGACGGGTTATTTGTGCGACTAGTATTGATACTTCTTGAACTTATGTGTATGAAAATGTGCAATAAACAAAAATATAAAATAGGGTTGTAACATGAAAAAATATTGGACACGTATTTTTTGCTTTATCAGGTCAATTAAAAATTACAAAGATAAAGCCCGTCAAAGTTCGGGAGCTCGTAAAAAGTGTGCTATGGCGTGACGTCACGCGGTACTTCAACACACCATAATCTTCGTAATTTTTTGTTTAATTAACAAAATAAAAAATGCATGACTAATATAATTTTTCAGGGCACTAGCCTATTACGTTGCTCTTTTGGTCCTGAAAGGAGTCGCACCGTGATCACACTACCATTTGTCCAGAATGGTACCGGAGCTGTCAAAGTCGCTCACCACACGCACCCCAGCACGCCAGCACTAGCATGAGCACTAACGTAAAAATACGCAGCGCAAACACCGGCACTAGCGCACCTTGTTGGTGCTGCTAGCGGATTCAATCCCCGCTAGGGACGCCAGAGAAGCTGGCTCCCATTTCTCCAGAATGGTCCCGGAGCTGTCATGCACGCTCACCTCTCGAATACGAATCCACGCATCTACCCAATGCCTGCAGCTGGGTTACCGGAAAACTAATCCAACGGGTAGTCCTCTACTTTCTATCCAGGAAAGTGCCGGAGATGCAGTTCACTCACAGGAGCTCACTTGCTTGAGGGTTACTCACGAACCCCGCGTCTGACCACCGGGTGGCCCTTTGCCTTAGGCCGGTAACTTCAGACACTTGTTGCGCACGAGGAATGACGCACGACCAACACATAGTCGAGCAGACAACATGCCACTCCTCTGCAACCACCACATAGACCATCGCGAGTCCAATCCCAATGTCAGGTTCCACCTTTGCGCTTGCAATAGTGGAGGGCCAACCTGACCCCGCGTACCCTTATCCAAACAGCCGGACCCGTAGTTCCAGCTGCGAACCTCATCTGTTCGGGTCGTACAGACGTGGGCGTTGCTCATTTCGCACCACCCAGAGGACACGTGTACGGAGTTTTAAGGCAGAACGTACGGACGCGAGCAACATTATCCTCCAACATTGTCCTGAAAGGATAGAAAAAATATGCTTAGGAATCCAAAACTAGACAGAAACTACTACGCGGCGATCCAACGCACATCATTGGCTGGTTCTGTTGCATCGCCGCGTTCGTTACACATTTTGTGGGTAAGATCCCTCATACCGAACTTCGCTTTACTAAACTTGAGCATTGATTGATATGATAATTTGGTGATCCAAAACTCAAATATAGAAGTTTACAAACCCCTAAAACAAACGTAAATTCTTATATGCCAAAAGCCACGGCTCAAGACATATAGATAAGATAACAGTCATTAAAATAATATAACAATACTTCCGTTTATCTCTTAGCTGAGCAAATATAAGCCAAAATAGATCTAAATCTTTGTTCGAGCCATTTATGATATCCGGCATCGTATCGCTATTGGAACATGTTATATAACCAGTTATTGAGCTGTTATTGTTATAACGCTTATGGGTTGAAACAAACAACCCCTCGCGATTTGATGGGTATCGATAACCGTGTTCGTTTATTATTGGTTTATCAGTTGTATGTTTCTCGACGTCCATCTTGTTTAGAGTCCTTGAAGAATTTGGACACAATTCAAGTACTAGTTGTCGCCCCCGGTCTCACCCACGTTCCCAAGTGATCGAATGTTTCCTATGATAATAAGTATTCTATAAGTTATTCCAGGTTTTGATCTAACCGTGTGCAAAATTTTATCATAATTGGTTCAAACATACAAACAAACTCACTTTTTCATTTATCTTATTACTACTTATAAACGAGCAATATTTGTAGCAAATCAATATATATTTTGAGATCTCGACAACGGCTCTAATGATTTCGATGAAAGGTGCTAAATGGGATTTTTTGGAGCGAAATATTTCGAGTTTTCACGCATATGGTAAGTTCGGTAATTTCACCACGTACATACCAGTCGTTAACGCGTTAGAATTCCGTCTCGTAGGTCGTGGGTTCGATTCCTGATCGAATCTTTTTGTATTTTTGAAGTGAAGTTATTTAAACTCGCGTCAGATGTCACGTGACCCTGATCGAAAATTCGTAAGACGGAGGGAGAGTAGTTGCAAATTAGATTGTATTTATACTGGGGTTATGTTCAAATTCTTATAATATTCTCTAGCTAGCCGGAAAGTAGGTACCATTTTTGTTCCCATTTTGAGAATCTTATTCAAAATCGTATATAGATAATATGTACATGTATCTTGAACTAGCTTTCCCTTGTATAAAAACACTATTTGAAAAATGTTTAGTTTCAAAAATGCACAATGGTAATATTCAAGTTTTCACTTTTGCCAGCACTCCTGGAGTGCAACTCGTTGTTTTATTTTTTTTGTGCATCGAGCAAAGCTCGATCAGCCAGGTCCTGTAGTTTAAGTACCTTACGTAGAAAATATTTTGTAAGTAAAGGCAAATTGCTTTCTCAATAACGTGGAATCCAAATCATATTAAAATACCCATCCTATTGTTTTCGAGCGTTTTCGAAATCCGGAATGGGGCGTATATCGTTAAATTCAATTAAGTCACAAACATTGGTACAAGTCACAAGAGGCTCCATGACTTTACACAACTAAGCTTGTAGTTTTTTGTTTGAAATTTGGCATTATAGGCGTTGAGTAAAACTAAGATGGTTACGAGGCTATTTAAATAAGTTAAACCCTAATTAGATTACTGTCCCTCACTTAACTAATCACGGTTTTATCACATTGGGTAAAGCTACATCAGATTTTGCATATAGACTAAAATGTATTTTATGCAAGCGTTCATAACTTGCACCACCCACGATGAGAGGCGGCGTTTCTCGGTACCCTCCAAACATAAATCGAACCCCGTTAAATCAGGCCCTGGCAATTCTCACGGGGATTTAGTCTCTCTTTAAAAATACCTTAAGAATTAATAATTTATTTATTTTATTTAATTAGGGAGTATACAAGTATAGCCTTCCCAAAGGGTTAAAATACTTTACACGTGTCATTTCACAATCAAACTAATAACACTAAGATTTTTAGGCTTAGCTTATTTTGTATTTTATAGACAGCTAGCGCTAACACAAAATATGAACCACGATCATTTTGGTTTCATTGTATTCTTTGGTTTAAATATTAAAATGTTCTCAAAAACTGTAAGTCAAAAGCCCATGGTCTGTAGCTCCACAATTCCAGAAAACTTCCTTGAACATCAGCCAAAGCATCGGGATCCTTGGCGTCGACATTTCTGGCGACGTTTTGTTCCGAAGTCACTTGGAAGACAAGGTTAAGCTGGCATCCAAAAAGCTTGGAGTACTCAACAGAGCGAGGCAGTACATCACATCTGGGCAAAGGCTGCAACTTTATAAGTCGCAGGTCCGGCCTCATATGGAGTACTGCTGTCATCTACGGTGCGTGCTTTCGCGGACGCACACATTCCACACGCGAATGTACACCTTATTGCTTGTACCTATAGTATAAATCAAAATAGCAGGACGTTGACGGATTTTCGATTGTTTTCATTCGGTATAAAGCTTGTGAAATGGGCGTGTTTCCGTGATACCGTGGGAACCCACTACGAAAGGAAACCCCTAAAATATTTACAGCAGTTCAACATCATCATCAACCTTTTTTTAAGTCCACTGCTGGACATAGGCCTCTCCTGGAGCGCGCCCCTCCTTCCGGTTTCTTGCCACCCGCATCCAGCCCAGTCCGGCCACTTTTTTGAGGTCGTCAGTCCATCGGGCTGGGGGCCGCCCCACACTACGTTTGCCAAGACGCGGTCTCCACTCTAAGACTCGTCTGCTCCATCGACCGTCGGTTCAGCGGCAGATGTGACCGACCCATTGCCACTTCAGCTTGCTAATTCGTTGAGCTATGTCGGTCACTTTGGTTCTTTGTCGGGTGACTTCGTTGCGGATTCTATCCTTCAAAGAAACTCCGAGCATAGCTCTTTCCATAGCTCGCTGAGTAACTAAAAATGTTTGGAACAGTTTATGCGTTAGTGTCCACGTCTCGGCTCCGTAGGTCATGACAGGCAGGACGCACTGGTTATATACCTATGTTTTGAAACTCTGCGGTATAGGCGACTTAAAGATATGACGAAGTTTTCCAAATGCTGCCCAACCCAAACGAATCCTGCGTTCAGCTTCTTTCTCGAAGTTGTTTCTCCCTACCTGGATAGTTTTGCCCAGATCGCCAAGTCACACAACATTAACTATAATAATAAAGAAATCGCAGTAAGGAAACTTAGACTTGGCACGACTTTGTCTAGATTTCATTACTTTTTAGAGATAAATAAGCAGCTCCATCGAGACTTGCCTAGTTTTTTACAGAATGTTTTTGGTGGGATAAACATATTCATGGACAACTTCGAGGTGCTCGAATCCAGGATTCAATGAATATTAATTTATACTATTTATTTCACATAATAAACCAAATAAATATATCTTGGTACTCAGAAAACGTATAACGATGAACATTTTATGTTATAAAACTTATTTAATGGTATGCACAAAGTTGGAGAGGCTTTCGTCGAAAGCTGAATGACTCCATCAACGCGATGTGGGTTGAAAGCACTTGAGCAATCAAAAAGTATATTTTTTTGGTATAACTCGATTTTAAATATGGTTTTAACAAATAAATGCTCTTATTCGTGTTTTTTACCTTTATTTTTCGTAGAAGTTGTTGAACCCATGATAAATTAAATACAGAGTGCAAGAAACTATCATCATCATCATCATCAGCCTATAATGTCCCACTGATGAGCACAGGCCTCTTTTCACAAATGAAGGTGAAAGGGAATGGGCAATACTCCACCACGCGTGCCCACTGCGGATCGGTGGAGGTAGGCTAGTGGTCAACCTACTATTGGAATTTTTCAAGCCGCCTAGGAGACATCCAACTAGCTTAACAACTATCACAATTAAGTGATAACCGGGACCAACGGCTTTACGTGCCTGCCGAAGCACGGAAACGCTCGATTTGAAATACCACTAGGCGGTCACCCATCCAGGTACCGACCACGACAGGCGTAGCTTAACTTTGCCGATCGATTAAGAACGGCTAATCATGCTACACCACGAGCGCAAGAAACTATAGTCCCACAAATTTATCTGGCCCGGTGAGAGTCGTTGTTATCGCATTGGTGGAGCAAACAACCAATGAACGTAGGGTTTATATTCTCTTTGACTAATGACGATTGACATGTTAAAATGGCGTCGTTAGTTCCTCTTTTGACCAATGGGCCAGATAAGTTTTTTTAAGTCTAACTGACGGGCTAATTAGATGTTTTTTTCACGCGAAACTTCAACACACTATATATCCATAATTTATGTTTAACTGACAAAAGAAACAGTGTCTAATATTATTTAATAATGTAAAAGACGGACTAAATAGGTATTTTTTTTTTCATCTAAGTAGTCCATTTTTCTTCTTTCAGCCAAATTTCTGGTATAGGAATTTTCTTTATACCAATCCTAAATAAGGAAAAAAATGCATTTTTCAATGCATCTATTGGTGTAAAACTTGACAAAGACAGTATTGTACAGTAGTACCCAACTTATATGGCGCGTCGTGAATCTTCGTTCGCACAGAAAAGAAAGTATGGCCCCCGAAGATTAACGAAAGAATGCTTCAAACTTACAATCAACCTTAGATTACTACTATAAGGTTCATAATACACTGCAGCTGTTAGTTCCGTCTCACTCGCAAGTCACGCCCTCCGCACGGCGCGCGCTAACATGACGGCAGCTGTCGGCCAATAGCGTTTCCCGCACTTTGAAAATGTATCTTCTGCGCAGGCACATCGGTAAGCCATATTAATTGGGTACTACTGTAAACCATTATGAATTTAGTAGAAAACCCATATTGGCACAATGGCAAAGGATGGGATCGTGTCAGAATGTTATTTTTCATTTGAAATAGCAGACTTGGCCCCTTGGCCAATGTGTAGCCAGCCTTTGAGGTTTTTTGAGTATCTAACTACCGTGCTATAGTTTCCTCTAAAAGTTTTTTCCATCATTGAAAACTCAAGCTTATGGATTCAAACCCACGACCCGTCACAACGCCACTATCACTGAGCTATCATCGCTTCAAGTGTGCATAGTGACATATATGTCACTCTTAATTTTTGCAGATGGATTCTCATTTTTTTTATAAATACAAAGCCAACAGAAATGGTTTCCCAATAAACTAAACCAAAAGTTATTCAATAAAACGGCCATCAGAAATACAAGTAGATTGCTAGTAATTTATTACAGCCAGTTTTTTTACGAGGGTGCGCTGTATTCGCGCATAAATCATTATTTAAGTCTATTACAACAACATTATTCCGCGTTAGTGCGAAATCTACGTGTTTATTATAATCATCCTTTATAAGGGGAGTTTTATTTTCTATTTACCGTTGTAATTTATTAGGCCTCCGCAGACGTTAGTGTTGCAAGCTCGGAAAATTCCCCGCTGAGATATATTGGTAGGGGAACCGGATAATATCTAGTTAATTTGAAAATATGTGTGCAATTAATTGTTTAAGATTTGATTTAAATATATTGCACGGTGGTAGGGTACTTTGTACTACCCGCCTGACTGGCTACCACCCTCAAGTTAAAAATCTGTCGTCAAGCACCTTTCGGTGTGTTCCGACAGCTGCACTTGAGAGCCAGTTCCTTCTAGGCTTTGTGTGCTTACCACCTTCGGCCGCATCATCACCTACCATGGTGAGATTGCGGTCAAACAGGCCTATAAACAGTAAAAAAAAAAAGAACTTTTTTTCTGTACGAGTGGATATTTAAACCAGAATATATATATTTTTTTTTTGTGAATTTGTTCATGACCATGGATACAAAGTCCTTCGGTCGCATACATTTTATTTATAATATCACTTTAATATAGTCCGCACATTCACTTTCACATAGTCCGCATGATCAGTCACCGTCCAGTCATGTTTTAGTAAAATGGTGGTCATTGTACTAAAACTTATCACGGACTTTTTGAGACAACTTGTAAAGTCACGATACACATATTCATTTCATTTCATTTCACTGGTGCACATGAATTGATCTTTATTGGATAAAATACCACCGATAATATGCAATAAAACTCAAAATACACGAATTTATGAAAATAAAAATGAAAACATAATGTCACTCCGCAAGTTCCCGCCAAAAAGTCCCCAGAATGTATAAAGATGTATAGTGTTACTAGCTGCCCCTTGCGGCTTTCCTTCCTACTATAGATAAGTATGTTCCGGGATCAAAAGCAAATATAGATAGGTTATCACTGCCTCTGGTACCTTCAATTCTGGTTTCAATATGTGAGGATGGACTCCCCATCGATGGCGAGAGTTGCGATGGTGGAAAGTAGCTGTGGGCATCAAGTCGAACAATTCTAGGTTCTAGGTTAGAACTCACTTCCATATATTTTAAAGGATAAAGTTACTTATACCATACCTTATTGTATCCACTAGCCTTCATATGACCATTTGAACGCACAGCTGAAACTGTAGGGAAGTCTCCTTAATGTCACCAACTAAAAAAGCGTTTTTATTGTGGCTATAGCGGGGTAACTCCGCGAGGCGAACGCTAGTAAAACATAATAATTATAACAAACAATTAATTAATACCTGATTGGAAAAGAATATTTATAATAATAAGTCGTGAGGGATTTACGGTTAAATAAATACTGGCTACGTATAATTAACGCATTCTTGATATTTGTAAACGTTCAAACTCCATGCGGATTACATATCATCATAATTAACTCTTGATTAATTTTGTTGACGAGTAATGTGAGAAGAATGAATAAAGTCGGCCAAGTGCGAGTCTGACTCGCGCAACGAGGGTTGGGCCATGACTGTTGTTAAAATATAATAAAAAACTGAACCGCGTTTAAATTTGTTAGTGACGAAATTTTCATGATTTCATAAAAAAAATATTTTGTAATTTTTCATCATAATATGTCAAAAACCACGACCACGACCCAAAAATTCATAGCAAATTTTTCCTTCCAAGTTTATTTAATTTAAATCATACCAACACACGTTTAACACGTTTAACACGTTGGTATGATTTAATCTCACGATCACGATCTTTATTCTATGGTATGTTATTTTATTAAAACGATGTGATGTGATGATTGACATGATTCTGAGCAATGATTTTATAAGTAAAAGAGGTAGATAGGTTATAAGCGCTCCGCGAGTGACACCGTTCTAGTTAGCTCACATGAGTCGCGTCAGAGCGTCAACGACGCGACATATGACAGTGTGCCATTTATGAAATTCAAATCTTGTGTAGGTAACCTATCTACCTCTTTACTTATAATAGCATTGATTCTGAGAACGAGAATATTATAAAAATATTAAAGATGAAATATTCTGTTGATTGTATCTTCAAAGCACCAAAGTGACCCCCTATTATTTAAATATAAATTGAAACATATAATATTAAGATGGAGTCCCAGATCCAACATGAAAGTACAATATTATTTCGAGCCGAAATAAACCGAAAAGGCACAGTATCACGAGTGAAGTGGGTGCTAGGATATCATTTGCATTAAGAGGACAGTCCACGGCCTTAGATTAATGGACCGGGTTGCGTATTACCAAATTATTGTACATATATAAAATATTAAAGAAAGAATTGGAATAAAAATAATAGGTTTAAACCCCATTATGTTATGGTGCGTCCATGCTACGCGAACCGAGCATGAGCCGAGCCGAGAAAGAACAGAATTCGTTCGTTGCTCGCGATGTCAAGTGTAGAGCGTTACTACGAGCCTACAACCACGAAAGAATATTAGATATTCTTTACCTTGCTACAGTATTACCCAACTGATATGGCGCGTCGTGAATCTTCGTTCGCACAGAAAAGAAAGTAAGGCCCCGAAGATTAACGAAAGAATGCTTAAAACTTACAATCAACCTTAGATCACTACTATAAGGTTCATAATACACTGCAGCTGTAAGTTCCGTCTCACTCGCAAGTCACGCCCCTCCGCACGGCGCACGCTAACATGGCGGCAGCTGCCGACCAATAGCGTTTCCCGCGCTTTGAAAATGTATCTTCTGCGCAGGTACATCGGTAAGCCATATCAGTTGGGTACTACTGTACAACTATCGCGTGCAAATCCCTGTGTTCGTGAAAAAACTGACAACCGGGCGGAGCGAAGTCGAGCGCGAGCCGAACGCTCGTTCGAGGCTCGCAAGTCCGTCCACGCTACGCGAACAACGAACGAATCCTGTTCGTTCGTGGCTCGGCTCGTGCTCGCTTCGCGTAGCATGGACGCACCATAAATTATTTAAATGTATTGAATGAACAGCTCAGCAAAAATATGTCTAAAACGTATCTCGAACTGAAATATTTCTGACATCGTATCCGATAATTGCCGACATTTGGCACGAAATGCGGAAGTTTCATCGATGCCTATTGAATTAAACGTCAATCAGCAATTTTCCGTAAATGGGTCGTTCCCAATAAACGATCAGCCTGCACGACATCTCGACACTTATTATGACAGTGACAATATAACCGATATTCATCATTAAAATTATCAGAAAGAAGCATTTAAAATACTACATTATACAAAACACTTTACAACTTGACATTTCGCAAAAATAAAGAGAAATAATGACACTTGTTTGATTAAAAACATTCTTCAGAAGGAATTTAATTTGTTTTTCCTTCTTTCACGTTTTTTTACTCACGACGAAATGGAGATGGTATTGCGTTTTCAGAAAAAAATGTGTTTGTGTATTTATATGTTAAAAAGGCTTAATCATTTTAAATTCCAAAAAAAAAAAGATAATATTGATCGCCACAGCTCACTAGAGAGTTTGTGAATTTTCATAGACAAATCATACAACAGTTCAAAAATTTGAAATAATACACTGTTCTTTGATATTACGCGATCGCAAAAGCCAGTGAATATATTTTTTCACTTTTCTAGTTCACGTGACCTACCCCGAGGGTACAAGAAATGACCCTTCTACATTCTGACCCGCGTGTGAAGATAGACATTCGTTAGATATGATCCGGATACAAATACTGTACCCTTACAAGTGCATATTGATACAGTCAGCGTCAAAAATACCTGAACACTTTAGAACCCCGCACATTACGCAATGCAGTTTCTATACTGACTTTCAGGAGAATGTCAATAGATTATTATGAAAGGGTAATACATTGATTATCTACGTCGACGGTGACTATACGGTGTACATTCCATATAACATAACAAAACATAAATTCTACATAATATATATATGTTATGGATTACTTACAATAAATTAGTTAAAAAATTATTAAAAGAAACAAAAAACCCGACTGCATAAAACATAAATTAACTGAAAAGAGAAAAACAAGCTATTAAATCTATAGAATTTTGAATCTAACTTGAATTTTTTAAGGTATTGCAGATTTATTTCAGACTTATTAGTTTTATACAGAAAGAGTTATATGTATTAGTAAGTAAATGAGCGGTACGGTAAAGGAACGCTAACAACCATCGCAACTCTGTGAGTTACGTACGACGGTAACGGCTCAGTAGGTACCTACTGTCCTTGCATTAAACGTGGTTTTTTGCGTATTACAATATATACATATATGGAATGGTCAATTTACAAGCTTTCATTTGATACCCATATTGTTATAATAACGAAACTTTTATTTTTAATACCCCTGTTTAGGCCAAAATACCTATAATAATATTTATAGTAGAAACCTACTCATATTGAGTATCAATGACGAGCCTCTGCTTCCCGATTCCTCTCCTTTTCCCACATCATATGTGTGAGCGAGAAAAGAACTTCTTCTACATACTTCGGTGACGCATCGCTGAACGCGTGTGTGTGAGTAAACGTAACGCGCGCGTCTCGCAACCCCGCAAGATTCAGTACGAAATACGCTACAGAACGAAACGCATGTGAACTTTGTGGGTGGTGAATTGATATGAAGAAATAATAGTGCGCATAATCATTGGATTGCCATAGGAGTTCCTGGTAAGTCCTTACCTTTATCCTGGGAGGCTCCTTGTTTTCCATATTGATATTTTAACGCAAAAACCCACCATTTTTTCTGGTACGCCTTCGAGCGGATTCATTTTGAGTCAGCCATTACAGTAATTTAATTTCATATCAAATCACGTATAATTTCCCGCTTTCTATAGGTTTTATGCCTCTAAATAGGTATATACCTCATAATACGCAAGTCTTATACCTCATAAATGGGTTTTAGACTATATAAATACGATATTTCGTACTCCCGCCATTTTTACCACGCCAATCGTGATAAAAAGTAGTTAGGTATTCAATACCGCCGCCGCTCCTCCATATTTTTAGGACTTAGATTTTATAGGTACCGATTCGTATCTTATTATACGAAATCATATGGTGTACTAATAACCGCAATACGTACTTACTATTTGTACTATTACTACGCATATAATTGCATTCTATGAGCCTTGTCTGTCGACTTGAAATAAACTTTCATACCTATAGGTAGGTGCCTAAACTGTTGGATATACCTACTTACCTACAACATTTTACTTTAATTAGGTAATTTTGCAATTTATTATTACGCAATCTTTCACAATGGAAGCTATTGAAACTAAAATTAAAATATTGGAAGCTAAAAATGAAGCTATTTTTGAACAATTATCGTTCTTATATGATTCTTCTAAGAATGTTTCCACATCCGCGAGTGCAGACCTTCGTTCCTCAGAGACATTCATGGCGGACACTGAAATTATAAGTACAATTCGTCATGAATTTAGTGCCAATTTAGATACAATTAACGCGTTAAATATGCAACTTGATCCAGAATATAAGATTGATTATAAAAAAATGATTTCCTTTGATACAGTGTACACCCGAATAGAAAGGGTTCGTTCTCTTATCGTCAATAAGACAAATACTACGTCGAATGTGTCTGCGCAGAATACTATTCCGTCCCAATATAAAGGTCGTATCAAACTACCACCAATTCAAATTCCGTCATTTGATGGAAAAATAGAAAATTGGCCCGTCTTCTTTGAATCTTTTAAATCTAATATACATTCAAATCCTGATCTTTCGAATTCTCAAAGAGTACAATATCTTGTAGGTAAATTAACAGGAAATGCTTTAAAAATCACGGCAGGTATTATACCGTCCGGTGATAATTATAATTCTATTTGGGACAGCTTAGTTCAAAAATATCAAGATAAAAGAGCATTAGGCTCACACTACATGTCTAATTTATTCAATATTAAACCCGCATTAAATAATTCCGCGTCTTTAAATACGTTCATTGAAACTTTCCACGCTTCTGTATCTGCTTTGGAACAGTTAGGTATTGAAGATATGAAAGATTTTATCTTACTTTCTTTAGCTTTAAATAAGTTAGATCTCGCAACCGCTAATTCCTTTGAAATGTTTATGAGGAATAAAGAAATTCCTTCTTATAAGGATTTTGTTGATTTTATTAAATCGCAAGTAAAAATATTAGATCGCACTTCTACGCCAATTGCTGGCTCCGCGCGAACCGCCCCAGTCGGTAGCAACCGGAATTAATAATCCGCCCGCTTCTCGGTCTCAACCGCGTAATTCACATACAGTCCACCATGCTTTCCTTGCACGCGATAATAATAATAAAAGCACTTGCTTATTTTGTAATAAATCTGATCACTATCAGATTTTTAATTGTTCATCTTTTAAAGCACTTAATACTAAAGATCGTTTAGATTTTGTTAAATCTAAAAAAGGCTGTGTAAACTGCCTCAGCCTTACGCATACTGCTTCTCAGTGTAAGTCGTCGTATAGTTGTAAAACTTGTAATAAACACCATCATTCTCTTTTGCATTTGGATAGTAATTCACAATCGCAACAAATAGTTTCCGACTCGCGTCCCTCTCACTCGACGCGTCTTGATAAGAGCGATAACCGCATCGCGCCGTCTCCACACGCGCAGGACGCGCAGCTTTGCGCGCAGACGTCCGCCGCCGCCCGCGCCGCGCCGCGACCGCTCCCGTGCGCAGCCTCGCCCGCGCATCCGACCGCGTCTCCTTCTAACGCTACGGACGCTCCTCAACCGGTGTCGCTATGCACCCGAGCGCGAGTTGATAAGAATAATGATAACGAACGCGATTCTTTTAATAAATTAAATCCTTCCCATACTACTGTACTTTTATCAACCGCTCAAGTTTATGCGTCTAATAAGGACAATAAATATATTTCAGTTAGATGTTTAATAGATAACGCGTCTCAAAACAACATAATTACAACTGCCTGTTGTAATCAACTAAATTTAAATATAATACCGCTTAGCAATTCTTTTATAAAGGGTGTAGGATCCACTTCGCGTCCTATTCACGGCTACGTTCAACTTAAAATAACCGCGAAAAATAAAAAATATTTTTATAATATTACCGCTCTTGTCGTTGATTGCATTACTGACAGGTTACCGACTGAATATGTTGAGACTTCTATAGTGCAACATTTAGGTAACTTACCGCTCGCTGACCCTCTGTGGCACATCCCCGGAGAGGTCGAAGTAGTTCTTGGGGCACAATTGTTCCCATTTTTATTATTAGGTCAAAAAATTATTGCACCTCCCGCTCCTTCTGCCCTTGAAACCGTGTTCGGTAATATTCTTATGGGTGACGTTCCCGCTAACTCTAATATTAATAAAAATGCATCCACTTATTTTAATACCGCGACTTTTTTCATTTCTGGTCCCAATGACCTTACTATTTCTTTAGATGATTCCCTACTTAAGTTTTGGGAGCTCGAAGAAATTCCCGCGCAAAAATTTATGAGCTCGGCCGAAAAGGAGTGTGAACAGCTGTTCTCTCGTAACTTCTCACGGGACTCCGCAGGCAGATATTGCACCGCGTTACCTATTCGTAAGGATCCTGACGTGTTAGGTGATTCCCGTTCCGTTGCTCACCGCCGTTTACTTGCTTTGGAGCGTACCAAGCTACGCGATCCACAGCTACGCGCTAGTTATAATGAGACTTATAGTGCTCGAACCGCTATTGATAATATATTCGCATTCTCCGATTCTAAAATTACTCTGTCATGGATACATTCATCTCCACATAGATGGAATGTTTTCGTTAGTAACCGCATTGCTAAATGTCAAGAAAATCTTGACCCAAAACATTTCTACCACGTTAGTGGTATAGAAAATCCTAGCGACTGTCTCTCTAGAGGTATTTTACCTGAGCAGCTAGTGTCACATCACTTATGGTGGCACGGCCCGAAATGGTTAAAAGATCCAGTTTCAGAATGGCCTATCACTCCATTTAGTCCCGAATGCTGTGAGGACCTACCTGAATTTAATAGTAAAACGCTTGTTACTTGTACCGCGTCCGCTTCTGTTGAGCCTAATTTAATTTACGAGCTTGCTCTGAAATACTCATCATGGAATAAAATATTACGCATAATAGTATACATACTTAGATTTTCTCGCATAATTTCTCGTGATCAAGGTCACAGCCGCATCACAGCTTCTGAGCTAAATAAAGCTGAAGTATATTTAATACGCTCTGTACAACAAGTTCATTTTCAAAATTTATTTAATAATATTCAAAAAGTTAAATTATCTTCCCCTCTTAAAAAACTTGACCTCTTTATAGATCAAGATAAAATTATTAGAATTGGAGGTAGACTTTCAAATGCAAATCTTCCGTATGAAGCACGTTACTCATCTTATTATAGACTATTTTCACCGTGCTCATTGCCATACTGGTGCCAATCTTCTGAGCTCACTGTTGCGCCAGAAATATTGGATACTGTCCGCTAGAAGTGTCATTAGACACAGAGTACATTCATGTAACTTTTGTTTTAAAAATTCCCCTTCATTTCTCAGCCCAAAAATGGCTGATTTACCCTCTTGCCGCGTTCAGGAGACCAAAGCGTTTGTGCATACGGGCGTTGACTATGCTGGACCCATTAAAGTAACATTATGTAGACGCAGAGGTCAAAAGAGCCAAAAGGCATATATTTGTTTGTTTATATGCTTAGTAACCAAAGCTGTACACATCGAATTGGCAACTGATGTGTCATCAGATACTTTTATTTCCGCTTTTAAGCGATTCATTTCCCGTCGAGGACCTGTTTCTTTTCTTTACTCCGATAACGGAACTAACTTTGTCGGAGCTAAAGCTCAATTACAAGAACTACTTACCGATCAGTACCGCATTGAATGGAAAATGATTCCACCCCGCGCCCCACATTTCGGAGGATTGTGGGAATCTAATATAAAATCGATTAAAACTCATTTATACCGTGTTATCGGTTCGCAGCTCCTCACATATGAAGAGCTCCTCACTGTTCTTACCCAAATTGAAACAGTCTTAAATTCTAGACCGCTTTGCATTTTATCTGAGGATCCCTACCCGGAGCCTCTTACTCCCGCTCACTTTATAATGGCTTCACCATTGACTTCATTGCCGCTTCAGAATGTGTCCGAGGAAACCATATCTTTACGTTGTCGGAAACAATTATTAGATCAGATGGTGTGTAGCTATTGGAAAAGATGGCGTATAGAATATTTACATAATCTTCAAGTTAGACAGAAATGGCTCATTGATAAAAATAACATTAAGATTGGTACTGTGGTTCTTATACATCAAGATGATATTCCCCCTTTACGTTGGCCGTTGGGCATAATATCACAAGTTTATCCTGGCAAGGATGGAAATATCCGCGTCGCTTTAGTAAAAACTTCAAATGGATCATTCAAAAGACCCATTGTCAAGTTATGTCCATTACCCTCACAATAAAAATTAATCATACCGCATCTTATATTCAGTACTTTAGTAATTATTATAATCTGTAATTAGTTCTTATAATTAATTATTTTTTCTTTCTTTTGAGAACACTACGTATTCTCAAGGCGGCGGAGGATGTTTAGGCCAAAATACCTATAATAATATTTATAGTAGAAACCTACTCATATTGAGTATCAATGACGAGCCTCTGCTTCCCGATTCCTCTCCTTTTCCCACATCATATGTGTGAGCGAGAAAAGAACTTCGGGAATCTTCTACATACTTCGGTGACGCATCGCTGAACGCGTGTGTGTGAGTAAACGTAACGCGCGCGTCTCGCAACCCCGCAAGATTCAGTACGAAATACGCTACAGAACGAAACGCATGTGAACTTTGTGGGTGGTGAATTGATATGAAGAAATAATAGTGCGCATAATCATTGGATTGCCATAGGAGTTCCTGGTAAGTCCTTACCTTTATCCTGGGAGGCTCCTCGTTTTCCATATTGATATTTTAACGCAAAAACCCACCAACCCCCCTATTTTTTTATTCTTAGGCGCCATATAAAAATAATATACCCTATGACACTCCCCCAGTCAAGACGAATCTAACGACACCTCATATGCTTAAATCCATCAAGCCGTTTAGGCTGCAGAGCGGCACAAAGAAATATACATACATACACTCGAAAAACATAACCCTCCTTCCGGGTCAGTCGTGTAATAAAATATTGTTCAATACTAATATTTAAAGAAATGAATAATTCAGCTTCCATAGATAAAAAAATTATAAAATACATTGATATCTATTTTGATTTCTTCGGAAACATAAAATCTAGTTGGAATTGAAACTGGCAATATGTAAAGAGGTTAACATAAAGTCGAGCTCGCAACGTTTTGTTTAGACTCGGGATCTGGTTCAAACCGGATATTACATGTTCGGTGCAACGCTTCTGAATTTGTTTTCAGTCCGTATATTGGTTTCAATGTTCCTAAAACTTCCAAGAATATTGAATTTTGCCGTTCGAGTTTCATTACTTTGAGACAGAAGTTGCTAGTTCTTATAGTTTTGCAACATTATTGATATGGCTATTATATTTTCGCGGGAACGCAGTCGAAATAGGGACAGAAAGTGTATAGCAATTTTGGCTACAGTCGATTTACAAGCATTAAAATTAGTACATATAGATTTTAACTAGACTATAACCCTAAACACGTTTACACAGCAAGGACAATTAAAAAAAAAAATGCATATTGTTGGTGTTTAAGTTAAGCCCATCAAGAAAACAACTATAATTATATTACCTAAAATATTATTTTAAATAACCTTGATCGCACTTTGTCATCAAAATTAATTGAGGCCTCCGGGAACCAGCTTGCGGAGAGCTTTTTCCGTCAAACCCTCAGCTTGGCTATCCAAAGAGGAAACGCTACCAGCCTGCTGGGAACCTTGCCGTTAATCGGTAGAAGTGGCAAACTCAAGGAAATTTCCTAGCTCGTACATACCAAACTCTTAAGGTAAAACTCCGAATTTTTTTCACATTTCGTATCAACCTACCATTTACCAGCTCATGTTGGTAAATCCAAAGATGTACCGATAAAACCTAGGAACTACCCGTAATCGGGCTTTTACAGTAACATATATATGTTTTTATAAATTTAAAATAACCAAGCACTTCAACATAAAAAAAAAACGCGAATAACATCATTGATGTATTTTCATGCAGTTTGAGGGAGTTCGCAATGGCACTACTACATATAATTTGTTACTCCTAAGATTTACGTTTTTTTCTTTTTAATTTGTATTTATATTTTTAACATGTGTAACTGTTTCATCCCGTTCAGTTTCCCGTATACTGAAAAGTATTATTAAAAAAAGCTAAAATACTAACCGCAAGTCCTACCTTATTAGTGTTAAGAAACAAACTATCCCCATGAGTACATCACATTTCCTACCAAAAATATGAGTGACATCCAAACAAAAACCTTTTAACACGACACGCCTGTATTAAAGCCAAGTTTTTCATACTAGTATTCTCTAAGGACTAAAGTGACAGCAAAGGAAAAAGTGAGATGACCTCAAATGGAATCCATTAATCTGGAGTCAGGACGTAGCTGTCAGCGGTGACGGCATGTTATCTCGGCTTCGCAATTCATACATTTGCAGCAAATTTTTATTATATTTGTTTTTTTCCTGATTGCGATTCAATTGTTATAAGATTTTTTTTTTATACGACTAAGTCGGTAAACAAGCATACGGCCCGCCTGATGGTAAGCGGTTACCGTAGCCATATGGACGCTTGCAACACACGAAGCATCGCTCATGCGTTATCGACCTTTCCCTCCGCCCCTATGAGCTCTGGCGACCTAACTCACGCGCAGGAACACAACTTTACACAACATAAAGATATTTGGCTGCGGTATTCTGTAAGGTGGAGGTACTTCCCCAGTCGAGCTGCTCTTTGAGCGAATAAACGCTATGCTCTACCTCTCATAAAATAAGTAATATTAGTAATAAGTAGTATTATTTTGATTTTTTACTAATATATTGCCATCCGTCAGGGTTTCCCCGGATTTTCCCTAGTCTATAGTGCGTCCGGCGGGGTTTCAGTAATTTGTAGTCCGGGTTTAAAAGTTTTCAAGTCATAATTTTTTTTTTTATTTATTTGTTATATGTTATATTTAAAAAAGTCGGATATATTCTCGCTAACAAAAAACTGTGTCACTCGAGTCGGCCACCACGCTGTACGTACAAGCCGGCACGCACACATTCACACATTAGTTGAGCGCGAGTAATCGACTCTGTGTAAACGGCGACAGAGTCTAATTTCCCGCGGAATAGCCAACTAAGGTATGCGTGAGACGTGGCCGACTCCATAGACACAGTTTTTTGTTAGCGAGAATATGTCCTCCGTAGTCTGTGTCATAGGCATAACCTCGATTCAAGGGGTAACGGTAATATGTAACTAAACGATATAATAAACATTAACCCCCTTACTCATAAAACTTTATGTAACTAATAAGCTGATTAAGTGGTCACCTAAATAACGTCAAATTGTTTGACAATGACAGCAAGGTGACGTTATTTATTTGACCATTTATTTAGTAGATTTAGTTAAATAGCGTTTATGAGTAAGGTCGTAAGCTATTAAGTACCGGAATGTTTTAAACACGTTTCAATGATCATAATTAATACCAGACAATAAGCTTACTTTAAGACGATTCCTGTGCTAAAGACATTATAAACAATAAAGACAGAATCAAACAAATTTTCTAAAATACAAGTAACAATAGAACTAATTAAATAACCAAACATAATCCGTCCCAAGTAAAATCCAAATTCAGTCTTTGAAGTCACTTATTAATTAAAATTTAAATATACACGAACGAGGCAATTGTTATCGGAGCTGCTAAGCTATTATAGCTCTTATGGTTTCCCTTGAAATTAACTTTCGTTGTAAATTTAAGCAAGCCTATAGAACGCCAGGGAGTCCTTATAAACTCGTATAATAGATGTTTTAACCCAAAAACGATAAAGGCCGCATTTGCATACGAAGTTCGTTAAGTTTAATTACTGAGCCCCACGGACATACTTATAATATCTTTGTTACACACAGTTTACACGAATTTTAAATATTTTTGGCAGAATGCACGCGATAATGATCCAAAAAAAACATAAAACAAGAACTATTTCTGTGAAACTGAAAATCTTGTTTCTCGAAAATCCGGAGTCTCCAAGCAATTCAGGGCCCAGGCTTTGAAATAAGAATAAAGATTATTACTATTGGTAGTTGTAGAATATAATAAAATCTACAAAAGAGCAAATTGAATATTGGACAACTGTGATATTTTCTTCTGCGGCTACGTTTCTTTTAATACACCAAATAAACGATTCGTCCAACAAGATTGCAAGGCAAATGCTGTCTAACCAATTTTATTACGATGATGGTCGTTTTCAAAATATTCTTTTCAGACATGACACAAATGTGCATTTAATGTTGCTTTTGATCAGTTAAACGACCATGTGCGAGTCGGACTCGCACGTCGAGGCTCCGTACAGAGTTGTAGTAAGGAAATAGTTCGTTCATCACCGGAATCGAATCACGAAGATTTTTCCCTTTTCCAATTATGTAATTTTTTTATGTGCTGTAACTTTCACGGTTACACATTTACGGTTTTTGGATTTCTTCCTTAAATTGAAGAAGAAGAAGAAGAAAGAAGAAGTTTTGATTCCCTTGCTAACGTCAAAATATTCGGCATAAAGGGCCGTATCTTTTGATTGTGTTGACTTGATTTTTTCACTGCTCCAAGGGATTGCAGACCTAAGTATTTAATATTAATTCCAGCTTATTACCTCCAGGCGTTCCTGAGAAAAAGGGTCTTGACAGACGGACAGACAGACAGACAGACGGACAAAGTAATCCTATAAGGGTTCCCTTTTCTTTTCTTTTGATGTACGGATCCCTAAAAATATGTCATAATTTAGTTGATTGATTTTAGTGTTCGTTTTAGCAATATCTGGAATATAATCTAATAACCTGTATATATTTCATAGCACTAATATTATCATGCCTACACATTTCAATAGCTTAAGTTTCGTTAGGTGTTAGGTGCTTTTAACCATAATATGATTCCTGGTTAATCCTGTACTAGACCATAGGAAATCAGCTATAATCTTACAAAATATAAGTGAGAATACATTAGTCAACGTTAAAATAAGAATTCATTACACATCATGTAATAAATATTATAAATAAATAATGTTAGTATCTTGCGAAATTGCTAAATCTACTTAGTCCGTCCCAGTTCCCTTATTTGGGACCTGGTCTGCTCACTCTTTTGCGAAATTGCTACATAATTTTAGTAAACATAACATAGATTTCAATCCTCACTGTAGGTAATCTAAGATATTTATGCCCTACTAGGGCCTAAATTGAATAAATAGCTTTGACTTTGACTTTGATTTTAGACGAAAATAGCTTCGCCTGTCTTAACTAAAACATAATCTCGTAGATCTATAATTAAACTCTCCAAAAACAAAATAGGAATGTATTTATTAAACATAATTTAATGAATAAATAATTTCCCTCTGGCATCCAACTAGTCCCTAAAGAATAATTGCTTTGCGCAACAGAACGAAACTTACTAATTATTTCGTTGCATTTTAAACTTTAAACTATGAAACATAGCGCGTTGAATATTCAGCTGCATATAAAATTGCACGGATACAAGTCCGGTCTATTTTCGCGTACTTACACGAATGCTAATGTACATATTCAATTTATGGGGCCTATTAAAGACATTGCATCGGCAAGTTGGTGTGTTAGGATTCGAACCACGTCCACTCCTCGTGTTGGGTAGGACGTGGAATATTAACAATCCGACCAGCTGTAGTGAGCGTAGTTTGTAGAAAACTGCCTTTTAGCAGACACTGAAAAATAAAATCTTTTTCCGTATGCGCGACGGCGTCGTTTGAAAAATGAAAAGGAGTTTCGATGTCTTGGCAGCCGTATGATCATGTAGTGTGCAGTGTTGGTGCGTACAAGTGTGAAAGATTTATTTTTGGTAATAAACTAACATTTGTTATGAATTTCAGTATGATTGATATAGCTATTATTACTACGTATACAGAAGCTATCATAAGCAATGTTATGTCCCATTTTTTTAGATTCATCTATAGTTCTCTTTAGCGCTGGAATAATAATTAGTCTAAGCAGACAGTAGAAACGTTATCAGAACGCTTTTAGGTGATTTTTTCTCGCAAACATCGTGATTTTCACGACGCTTACGCGTTTTGTTCATCGTTCTATAACAACAAGTGTGGTCGAATGGCCTCACTTGAACTCATAGGTGTGATGTGTGGCGTCTTCTCTGTGTAGTAATAATAGCTCAATGATGAGTTATGGATTGCACAACGGGGAGTGTTCCAAGGAATTGTTCGACTTGATGCCCATGGCTACCTTCCACCATCGCAACTCTCGGGGAGTTCAACCTCACACATTGAAACCAGAATTGTTTCGAACTGTGCGAGCTCAAAGAAGTTTTCTTCCACGGACGCTCAGACTGTGGAATGAGCTCCCCGCCGTGGTTTTCCCATTAGAGTACAGCATGGGGTTCTTCAAGAAAGGTGTGAAGAGGTTTTTTCAAGGTCGGCGCGAGTGATATCCCTGGTGTTGCAAGCGTCCATAGGCTACGGTAACAGCAAACCATCAGGCGGGTCGTATGCTTGTTTGCCAATTTAGTGGTATAAAAAAATGGATATTTTAACAGAGAATTTAACAAAATGCATTACGTAGTCTGTCGTAGGCAGCTACGAGTACTGCTACGTTCGTAGCTTTGTAGAACCGTACACTTTGATGACATAACATTTTCTTGTTTTTTAGCTTACATCCTTGACTTTTGATGTTGTAGTCCATATTCTACTCAATAACCTGCTTGATTTAAACTGACTGCTTGACAAAGATTTTTCAAAAAAATAAATACAGGGCAAAAGCTACTTACTAATAAAGTACTCGGTAAATGCGTCCTTATTTAAAAGGCTATATTTGTCAATTAATAATGACATTATGAAGGCTTATTCATAAATTAAAATAGGTTCTGAATCCCGACGGGAGCGTGGGTGGGCGGGTCGAACACTAATTAAATGATGAACATTGATTAATGATGCCAACAATATTCCAGACCCTTTGAGTAATATCTGTGTATTAAAATAAATAAACCTGGCGGACGGGGTCGCCATGAAGCGTTCATTTAAAGGTATAAATTGAGGCCAGATTGTGAAGAGCAGGGAATAAATAACTTAATAACTTCAATGGAGACACAAAGAATTACGTGCTCAGCTCAACAAATTGAGCTTAATTATTATTTTTATTTTATTGGTACAATATTATAATAAGCTGAACAAAATATGATAAAAATATAGGGTAAGAGTGATTTGGCCCGGTTGCGGCCCCTTAAAATTTTAAAAGTCAAGAAAGTGTCAATTTTATGAATAAGCATAATTAATGTATAATGTATCAGTATTTGGAAAAAAAAGCTGTAATTTTAAAGTCTTCCACAAACAAAACAAAAAAAGCCTTGCTGAGTTTCTTGCCGGAGTCTTCTCAGTTCAAGTGTATTTCGAACCGGTGGTAAATTCAACTGTATGTAACAAATTAACGTTCACAAGTGCCTTATCAGGGCCTAAACTGAATAAATGACTTTTTGATTTTGATTTTGGTGCAACCGTACATTATTACTAACATCAACATTTTACACGTCATTCACAAATTCATCAATCACGCGTACTCACTATCATAGCATCAGCACATCATAATCATAGCAATTCTCATTTCACTATTATTTTAGTTACATTTCAAAGAAGCAATAAACAATTTTCTATCAAATTTAAACTCTTTCAATCATCAACAAGATGTACCCCGTAATTTCATATTTTATCGTTTTACGGAAGAGACCGAAATGAAATTGTATACATGTATAGAAGAGGATGTATATCTGTGTATATGATGATGATACTCTCAACCATATAGCTTGTCATTTAGAGAAGTAAAAATGTACTAAATTCGTACCTGCGTTTCCTAAACGGGTTTCCATTGCTTTCATACTCGTCTACAGAATTCCTTTGTTTTTGTGCAAAAGCTGAGGGACCAATGAACACGAAAACAGAACAAAGTATATGTTCAGTGAATATCCTGAATGTTACAACGTATCCACTGATGACTCGCTTGACCTTATTATTCGGCGTATTGTGAGCAATGTAAAAACATTGGAGGATGGAGGGAGAATTTCTTTGGCCGTAATTCGATTTGTTTTTTTAATTTGCGATCTGAAGAGGTCTACATAAAGAACATTATTGTTATTAGCTGTATTTTATAAACAATACTTGAGTACCTCTAGTAGTATACTATATCCATATTGCGGTTGGAAAACGAGATTTTGTTTTGTGCATTTTATTTAAGCACTTACAATTTAAATCTCAAACACAGTATTTTTCTAATGCATTTCACTCTTGATGGAGTGGCATTGCATACAGTAGTGAATGTGTATAAGAGAAAAACATAACAATACATTACGGACAAAATATGGCCGCAAAAATCTCTCTACTCGGAATATGAAAAATACAAACATTGATGTAAAACATGAACTAATTAAAGTGCAAGAGAATGCGGGAGACCATGAAGAATTGAATTACTTCGCAGCTCTTCCGCTTGTTCGAAGGAAAGCTCATAAATTGAATATTGGCATTAACATTCAGGAAGAGAACTGTAGCTAATGAATTAGGTACTAAATCATACTGCATTTTTATAAAACATAATTTTGGCGCGAAATTGTATTTACTGAGTATGGAACCTAATTATCTTACAGAAATTATTTGGCAATGTTACCATTATACCAAAATTAAAAAAAGTTATTCTTGATCTATTTGTGGAGAGTAGTGACACAGAGTTAATAATATAATATAATATTAACTCTGTATAATACCCAAATCATTTATTCTTAATGTCTATAAAAATAATACATCTTACTATAATCCAATTGTTCGTATGTGTCGTTTGTATAATGAACATTGCTCAGGCTTAGATATCTTTGATTCGCGTCAAATTGCTTTTAAAAAACAGTTAAAGGATGTCCTGAAATAGCGGCTTCTCATATTAATTGTATTGTATATTTACTGTATTGTATTCTGTATTGTGTTTGTATTTGTATTTAGATATTTATAACGCTGATAATGATCATCTTTATATAACTATAACTATACCACGATAAATTTATATACTCTAATGATAGCATCATTAGAATATATAAATTTATCAATAACTAACTTATTATAATTTTTTGTTTAAAATGCCTTTTTGCTTGTTATTCTGTGTATACACGTCTTTGGATTTCGATCTAGACTCTAAACTAAAAATTTATCTCTTTGGTGTGAATTTGCGATTGTTATCTGTTGTGTGTACCTAATAAATAAAATAAAATAAATAAAATATAGCAATGTACAAGTAATTAGTGATGACCTCGGAAGTGACAATGAAGCTAGCAATCCAAATGCCCAATAAAACAAAACACAATATGCTACCTAATAGCTGCAAACATCCGTGCCTAGTTCGCACGAAACTAGCGAAAGATTTGTTAGATTGTTATTTAGTTATTTATCTTTATTGTATTGGCGAAACAATCGATATCCAACTGTTATTCCGCCCAGTAATCACGCTTGCCTTTATTCCCAACACGCAACACACAATTCTAACGGAAAATACATTTCAATTCTTTATTGAATCCCTCTTCCCGGCTTCCCATAACTTAACTCCCTGGGGTTTACTGTTGGCCCACACATCTATAGAGGTATGAGCGTGGTGAAATGCTTGTGATTTAAGCATTGCCGTTGCTTTAATCCTCTTTGCACCTTAAAATCGGTTGCAGCTCTAATTCTCTATTTTTTTAGAAAAAAAGTTGAATTGAGTTTGTCAGTTGAAACTGCATTGATGATGGAAGCTACTTTATGTTTTAGGTTCGATTTCGAATATATTTTAAATAGCGACTATAATAAATACAATAGGATACCTTTTATCCCGGAAAAACTTAAGATCCATCGAGAAAACGAGTAAAACTGGCGGAAGCTTGTGACCCCATGAATGCAATAATTTGTTAACTCATGTACCTGTAGCTGTATTAGTAAACCGTTTCTTGCCATCCTATTTATATACATTTCAAAGAACCCCATCCCAGGTTTATAAATCTTGTTCATATTCACGATAATCAATACACTCGAAGGTAAAGCGCGGCCTGAATCTTCCCCCGTCGCAATTTGTACGGACACGGCAAACACGCGAGTTTTCACTGATTGCAAATGTTTGACCACCAACCATGTACCGACAGAATATTAATATTGCACGAAATATTAGTAATTGAATATGTTGCTAAATATTGTTCGGTTATTTCTTTAGTTGGTATTTTTATTTACATAAACATATTACAACAAATATGCAAAATGTAATCTATATACAGAAAATTTCCTCGAGATTACCTCTGCTGCCGAACATCAGCAAAATTGTTCAGTTAATTATGAAGTTTAGGAAACGACTATTTCTTGGTAAGGGATAACCTAGCTGTGTAAAAATACTATTATGAAAGTAGCAAGCTTTTTGGAAGCAACAGATTTTTTTAATTTTAATGGGCTTATAATTGGCCACGGATTCGAAGCTATATCAAAAAATTGGTCACGCTTATCCAGAAAATGCCTCCAAAAAGGGATTTCAGGTCATATAAATTCATTCAGTTCCACAAAAAATGGCTTTTCGTAGTATGTCAGCCGAAATCTTAGGACGTGTACAGTAAATTGTATACGTTCATATGTGACTTATTAGATCCTAAATTTATTAAATTAGTTTCACGTTATCATCTAAACTGATCGAGGGCTTAAGAGGACTCAATTCGTCATACTTTTCATACAAAACCTCTGTACTTATTATGGCGTTGTTAAACATTTTTCGTTAGATGTTTTGAACAAATTAGTATCTTGTGCACTATATCTAGCCTTGTATCTAGGCGTAATTTAAAAAAAGTGTGAAACAAATTCAGTCAAAGCCTCCGAAAAACAGCGTTTTTGCCTGAACTTTGGCCATATCTAATGTACCTATAAATTGTAAAAGTAAAGAAAACATTTAGATACCAGGCTTGCAAATGTATTGGAGATTCTAAATAACTAACTTTTTTTTCACAAACTTGTAAGATTTTTTCACAAGAAGTATACTCCTGGAACAAGTTTTGCGAATGCGAAATCATGAATGACGACCTAGCGAAGCGGCCGCGAGTGATCAGCGGAATTTACCGACTGATAACCGACGGCTCTAATGCTATCTCTCTTTTTTCGTAGCCAAACATTACATTGGATGAAACAACAAGCTTTTAGACTATGCTCGCGTTGAAGTTGCGCCAGCCGCAGAGGGCCGCCTTAAGAGATTGGGGGACGGGCTTTTTCGGCCAACGCATTAGTTTGGTCATCCAAAGAGGAAACACTGCGACCTTGTCGATGATCGACAGTATCACAGATCATATAATACTACAGTAACAGTATTGAGGAAATTTTCTATATACAGATTTTGTATTTGCTATAAATTATGTTTATGTAAATATGTTTTGAGTTTCAGTTTATGTATATTGTAAATAAGTAACAGATGCAGACAGTAATTAGGTAAAAATTTGAATAAAAATATATTTTTTAATTTCTGAACCTATCTATTTATTATGCTGTCGGTACTTACTAACGAACCGATTGGCAAACGACAAATGTGAGGATTAATTCACGGAAAAATGCAAAGCGAGTTCCGCACAGAGACGCTTAAAAATAATTTCACTTTTAAATATTTATAGATACTAATTTGTATTTGTAAATAGGTACCTACCACTTTCATTTTTTATATTCCATGCTAGTTGCACCACTATCGACGTGTCTGACTTAAAAAATATATTTTTTAAGTCATTCAAGCTTAATTGCTATACACTTTTAGGAAGATTTTCCAAAAATAATGAAACGCGTCATTCTTAAAATCGAACCAAAGGACTACATACATTTTTATGGATTTATATTTAAAAAAGAGGATATTAACTCAAAGTAATATTTAATTTCACTCACTTATAGCAAGTATTTCTTAAAAGTTTCTTCTTCTTACAAGATATTTTCCAAATACGGCTCTATCATTTGCTTTGACTCTGCGTTGGAAGACCGTTTGGAAATCCATGGCGAAGTCCTGTTCAATATACCTACATCCTTGGACTGAATATGATAATGATGATTAGTTCTATCTTAGTGACCTTATATGTATCTAAGTGGTATAGGTAGGCATGTATGTATACGTTTCAGTTTCAGGCAGTGCCGGCAGCTGAACGTCATGAAATAATTACCGTAGCACATTAAGTATTCGTTCATTTGCGTAAATGACCGTTTTAAAGTATTCACTCGACCACTCGCATATTCATCGCAATTGTTTATTTCATAATGAGAGTATCTGGTTGTTCTCATCATTTAAATAGTGCAGAAGCTTGATATGCAATTAATTAAAATCCCTATAAAATACAAGGTTTGGCATTATGGTTGAACTGCGTTCTAGGAATAAGTTATTGTTGCATCGGGATAAAAAAAAACTCATCATGTTATGTGATGATGTGGCCGAAGGCAAGCCTTGGTTACAGATTTATGCTGCTACCCACGCCCCCTTGATGATTAGGTAAAAGTACGTGCGTAGGAACTAATTGTAATTACGAGAACACGAATTCACAGTAATGTCGTATCAGTGTTGCCAATGCAAATTTTTAGGCGGCCGTGTACATGAGGTAAAAAAGCCGTGTTTATATGGAAAAATACCAATGTTGGGCCGTGTCACTGCTTAAAAAAGGAAAAACGTTAAATTAATGTTAATTAAACGTTTTTAAAGTTTAATTAATGTTAATTAAACGTTTTTAACATTTAAAACCTTAAAATTACCATAGACAGCTTTGTAATGTTGTAATTCGGAATATTCGGATTCGGAATTGGATACAGAAGAGCTACTCCGATTTTCGAAATTCGACAATTATATTATGCCGTTTCTCTCAAACTCCTGTCAAATAATATTTGGGTAAGTGGGACGGCACTATTCGACGGTAAAATTTCGTACATGGGATTGGCATTTCGCCCTTTAGAACCATACCCACCCATACATTAATTCATTACCGTAGAATTTGCGAAAAGCCGTAGAATCTGCTACGGCCACAGGGATGCAGCCGTAGGCCGTGGATTTTGTGATATTTTGGCCTGAAAGCCGTAGAACACGGTAATTGCCGTAGCATTGGCAACACTGTGTCGTATCCTCAAATCTCCCTACCATAAAACCAATTCCTGAATTCCATTCAGAAACATATGACGTCGTTTGGAACAGAGACAGAAAAGATAAAAAGCCCTGTCGATGACTGCCTGAAAGCTCCGCCGATGAATGGGAGGGTACACAAAGAGGCTACTGAAATTAATTTGGACAACCTAAATTTCAATTCGACGCGATCGTACGAGAACTTATTTACACTTAATTGGAATAGATCCTTTTCTAATTGAAACGTCTTCTGATGTACAACTTTTGAGTTTATACTGTTCAAAAAACGATTATATCTCTAGTATAATTACTTGACGTCGTGTTGTATGTTGATATATAAAACTTTTATTTGAAATTGGGTTCAAATTAAATCCGGAAATTTTCAATTGTAGAAATCTCCAAACAAGTCCACAACAAGTCCACTTCAAAAGAATACAAGCCGATTGACAACAAATGTTGGTTCTGTGACAAGATTAAAAGCCAACTTCGAGACGAAACGAAAGTATGACTCGAAAGAAAATAAAAATAAGAATCATTCATTCGAGAACAATTCAATTACACGTCAATAGAACTGGGAGCAGTCGTCGAGTACACTTGAGCTGACAAAATAGAGCGAGAAATGAAGACGGATTACAGGTCCACAAAAACAAGTGAACGAAAGGAAATGTCGGAACGAATACGCAATAGGTATTGGGGGAAAAAACGAAAGGAAAATACCGTTCGAGGAGGCATTGTCAGAGGTGAGAGCGCGGCGTAGGTACCTCTGAAATTTACAGGCATTATTCAGCACTTGTTATAATTAAGACGTGAAATATGAAGGTGCGAATTTATTTTGTAAGTTGCAGCCAATCATGCTTCGCTGCATAAGTTCGTGTGAAAGTTATTCAACAACTCCTTTGAGAATTAAGCGAACAAAGCAAATTTACAAAATCCAATTATGTTGTTGTATTACTTGCACAAAATATGTACATACAAAATCTAATTTTAAACTGATTAGTATTCAGAAATTAGCAAATTCAATATTTCATTTGATTTTCCTTTTGGTCACTTACATAGATGTACATCATTCTCGTACGTTAAATATGTAAAGGTACTCTAATTTTTATGGATACTAGTATCCCAAAAAACGCTTACTTTATGCACACTCCATGTAAACTTTAACTGTGTCTAATCTTACACTCAACCGTGAGCGCAAGGGGTACAAAGTTCTGTTCACGTAATATTATAGATATTGCATTATAGGTATTATATAAACATATTCAAAGGATAACTTAAAAATGCTTTCTTAATAAGATTATCTCTAGAAATCCATCCTCCATCCATTCCACCACATATTCTACCCTAACCACAACAAGTTCCAACCAATTCCAAAGAAAAAAACAAGCTAAGTGTTTGAAAATGCGGTTTCGTACCGTGAAATTGCAGCTCACTCCCTTGAGAGTTAAGGCGACACGTCTTCTCGCGAAAGGCTGTCCAAATAGCCTTTATTCATTTCGGTACATCTCGGTGGATTTATGTGATGCCTTAATGTGACGTGAAAGTGAAAAGGCACTTGTATATCGCAAAGGGAATCGAGGTGAAGACATTTCGCGGAACACAGCCACTCTTAATTAGTTTTACACGCACGCTCTGGGCGCGGAATTATTTTTATGCATGTGAATAACATGGTGCTGGTTATGAAGTTATGGTGAAACATTTACGTGAGATGGTTTGAAGCAAGTGTTACCCCAGATTATAAATATATCCGTCACTTTCTCACGTTATATAAGAAAAAGAGCCGGGACTATCTTACTAGGCTTGGCTTAAACCATCTTATGTAATAAGACAGTTAAAATCAAAGCCATTCTGTTTAGGCGTTGGCGTTAGGGAGGCTTATGAAGTTCAGGGCTACTCACAGAGAAAATAAATATTCTTCCTTCCGTGGGGCTACTAATGTTACCACCGTTTCGCAAGTCGGCCTTCAACTTAGAAGAAAACTCAGCAGTTATTTTTTCTATATTGGCATTCTTTTAGAAACGGTGAGACCTGTTGAATTACATAATTATATTGACCTTGTGGTAAGTTTGAATTTAATTAGCGATGTTTTAATACCTTGGCTTGCGGTTAAAAATATAACAATGACATTAATTTTATTGTTATTACCTATAGGACGCGCGTCACTCGCGAGAACCAACGGGTTAAGCTAACAAATATTATACAAGCATTTGATTTAAACTCTTTTTAACAAGGTTTGATGAATATTTAGACGTCATTTCAGATATTTTGATGGCTTCCTTACGCGATCAGAGTACGAGAGTTCTGGGAGAGTAAAAAAAAGATTTCGGAAGTGCAACAACTGTTCAATACACGTGTCCGTACGCCATTTTCCGCATCCTAATTAAAGTTTCTAATCATTAGAATTATTTTATTTATTGATCAACAAGCTGTTCCCCGCGGTTTCACCCACGTTCCCGGGATAAAAAGTCGTCCGTTGAGTAGTTGGGATGTGAAGGCGTAACAAACAAACAAACAAGCTTTCTTTCGCATTTAATAAATAAATAAATATCCTGGGACATTCCTCACACACGGTCATCTGAACCCAAACTAAGCAGAGCTTGTACTATGGAAACCAGATAACTGATACATTACATATACTACTTTTTGTTTGTAATTTTTTTTGTACCACTAAGTTGGCAAACAAGCATACGGCCCGCCTGATGGTAAGCGGTTGCCGTAGCCTATGGACACTTGCAACACCAGGGCTATCACTCGCGCGTTGCCAACCCTGCAGAAATCTCTTCACACCCTTTTTGAAGAACCCCATGCTGTTTTAACTACATACTAATTCACCCAGACTCAGGACATACAGACATAATATTAGTTATTTTACAATATTATTATTATAATAGGATTAAAGCTATTAGAATCAAAACTCTGATACTGTTGTCCCATAGGAATACATTTCCTTTAAATCCGGCAATCCTGATCGATGGCTAAAGTCTATAAAGCCAATTAATGCCCTTACAGTTCGATGCACTAACGAACGAACTGCGGTCTAACTCCACATATCGCATTTGTGTACTATCCATTGAAATGATACTTCTTGTTCTATACATAGGTATTTGTTTTGTTTATGATAGTGCGAATTATTGACGTTTTCAGATTTAGTGTTGTAACAGTCATCATAATCATCATCAGCCTATAATGTCCCACTGCTGAGCACAGGCCTCCTTTCACAAATGAGGGTGAAAGGGAATGGGCAATACTCCACCACGCGTGCACACTGCGGATTGGTGGAGGTAGGCTAGTGGCCAACCTACTGTTAGAATTTTTCAAGGCATCCAACTAGCTTAACGACTGTCACAATTAAGTGATAACCGGGACCAACGGCTTTACGTGCCTTCCGAAGCACGGAAACGCTCGATTTGAAATACCACTAGGCGGTCACCCATCCAGGTACCGACCACGACGGTGGTATCTTAACTTTGCCTATCGATTAAGAACGGCTAATCATGCATGAATGCCTTGTAACAGTAATGATTTTTTTATTTTAAAGACGATAATTACATCTAAGCTATTTAAATTCCCAGTCGATTTCTAGTAGATACACTTGTTAAGTTACAAAGAAAGCCGTTATGAACAAATAGTACTTATATTAGACACTGAAACTAGTTTTCAATTTCTAAACCGAACGATTTCTTGATGAGATTTCCTTTTCCCAGTGTTCTATAAACGCTCGACTTTTAAACAACACCATTCAAAACACATCATTTGTACACGCCAAAATTGCGTTAAATGTAAATAAAACAAAAGTTTCTGCCCCTAAACCCAATTTGCAAATAAGCACGAACTCGTCCAAAATGCTTAAAGCAAATTCACAATATAAATCTTCACAACAAACGCGACAATACGATGTTTTCGTTTTGCCGAGCAGAAAATTTACAACGAAATGTAATTACAGTAATCTTTGAATAGCTGGGAGGATGATACACTCGGCTGGCACCCGAGGGCCAGGTACAACTTTCCATTTAGTTCTGGATTATGACATAAGAGCGAATCTAATACCCGTGAGAGGTGGCCCAAACTTTGACAAATTCGGATTGTTGTCCGACCAGCGTTAAAGCCGTGTTACTTTCAAGGGGAAATTCAAATTATACGCTCGCTAAAGGTTCTTTGCGAGTTTTTAGTGAAGCCTTTTTATAGCCATCTGCCATTTGTAACGTAAATGCGTTTTAGGAAAATAGTCTTCAATTGTAAAATAGCATGGAGTTAGAATGTTATAGAGTGATAGTGTTAACAAAGTTACCTTGCGCGAAGCGTGTTTCTAAATATATACATTCACAGATATATCGTACACTAGTGTATTTACAGTCAGACAAAATGTCAATATGGATTCAAGGAATTTGTTGTTGGTAAAAGAATCAATAAAAAACTAGAAATTGGCATTGTTTATACATATTTTTGTCGTTCAAACTATGTACGCGCACTTCATTTCAAGGCATTTATACCGTACCCGTGTTCATAGACCGTACTCTACAGTCGCTCTATAATATTCTAAATCTATGTAAAATAGCATAGCATTTCGAACCGTAAATTTGCAGATCCACTACAGCAAATACTAACAAATCCTATCGTCTTACAGCACACAAAAGCCAAGTTTGTTGCCTCTGACTAAAAACACAGAGTTAGCAGAACTGACTGAAATAACGTAATTGCATTTACCGAAGTAGATTCAAACATGATATTCTGTGAGTGCCGAGTCACCAAAAAGTGTCTCCCACTATTTTGTAATGTAATCCACACCGAAACGTAGCGTTCTTTAATAAGTCCCGTCACAGATTTACATCAGAGGTAATAATTTAAAACAAGGAAGCACCATTAAAAGCATACCTTTCCATATCGTGTAAACCACTTGCAAATTTATTCAGGACACTCATTCCCCACTCATCAAATAATATCATGATAACATTTTCATTTGCGCGACAATGCTTGATTATGATCTCTATTGTGTAGTATTAGAGTGTGTTTTACATGTTGGTGTCGCACGGAATATTTCAATTTAAGTATTATTCTAACAATTTACATTGCAGTGGCCGTTATTGTGAGGACGCTGGTCTGAGTGCTGGCGTCCTTTGGATTTAGAATAATCACGTATTTAGCATTACCCCTCGGAGTCTCATTGCAACATCCAGAAAGCTAAATAAATATTCTTCTTGGACTTAGCACTGTTATTTATATGCCCAGTGTTCAGGTTACATTATTACTTAGTCCGACTTACAATTTATCGTGAACACTTAAATTGTTTTTGAGAAATTAATTTCGTTGATGGAGGAGCTCGTTTAGATGTAAGCAAATTGTCTGTTAACTTTTTGTTTACGAGTTTTATTTGATATATGGCTCACCGTGCGATAATCAAATTACTACAAAGCAAGCTGTTCTAATACTGGGTGTAATGAAAAGGTACATCAGGTATAGTCTCTATAAAAAGTTTCAAATCAAAATAAATTACCTACTCAAAAAGGCATAGGTACCAAATTTTTGTTTCCAAGTTTATTAAATACAAGATGTAAAAATGATAATGACCGCTCAATGATGGTCATTATCATTTTACGTCTTTTGCTAATACTAATTAAAAAAAATCTCTTCCGCGACCTGTGCGCCTAGTTACCTACTGTTAAGTCGAATTGGTCACAACACTAGCTCGACTCTCGCATCAGCGTGTCCCGTCACTAAAGGACTATTAAGAGTTTGACAGATCGAAACAAGATGGTTTCCGCGTGTTTGGAAGAGTTTTATTATGTGTCTATAATATTATTTTTAGGGCTTGTTTGATGTAAATAAGCTCTAACAGTACCAAAAATGTAGATTACTTACTGCAATAGATTTAAATACACTTTTGGTAGTAGGTACATATATAAAGAATGGAATTCGTAAATCTCTCAAATCTACATTTACAAAGGTAAATGCTGTATTTTAAACCTGTTATAATCTCCCAATGCTATTATTTGAATTTCTCTATTATTAACAATTAAAATCTACCATTATAGTGGATAATAATTATTAAAACCTTTAAATGATATTCCAAAACATAATATTTATTTAACATCTGCTTCGCTATCAAAATTATTAAATGTACATTCAATTGAAACATCCAATGCGCATTGCTTTGAAATAACTATTAAAATTTGTTAAGGGCGTCCACAAACTGAACAACCAATTAGTATTTAATGCAGTCGTCTATTATTTCTAAACATAAAACTGTTTATAGACCATTAACGCTCATAATTATATTCGTAATAGCAAAATAAGGAATAAAGCTTTAATTACAATTACTTGTGCCCGTCATTGAAAACAGTTCAATTTTATTTATTGTACTGCTGTACTGTGTTCTAAGTAAAAAAAAAACCGCGAAGTAATTACACGATAAAATAGCTTACAAATGCTATTTACTTTTTGATTTTTTTTTAAATATCATATTACTAAATAACAAAGCTTGCCCAAAATTCGCAAATTCGCGTTGACGCAGTCGCCTGTTCGTTGTCATGCAAAAAGTATCTACGTGTGTCAACACCCTAACGGGAGATAATTTATCAAAATATACCAGCACTTTTGTGCTGGAGTTTCGTACATTTCAAGCGTACTAAAGTAAGCGGAATAAATTATACGTACTGAAAAGCTTATAAAGAAAATAAAAGTACGTTTAAACTTGCACAGAGTACCTAATGTTTTCATTTGAGTATTAAGCGCTTTATTCATTATTACTAATGGTAACATTAGTATTTAATAGCCGAAAATGCTTTAACATTAACATTATAAATATAAGTATGCAATAGTATGTGTTTAAAATACATCTAACAGTAAATTAATTGATAAACAAACATTAATCTTCCACCTTTCGAAATTCGGTTCGAAATAGGATGGCAATATTCACGTACTCTCTTGTACCGTATAGTACTTTACTCAATACATATAGAAATAGAATAATGCCTACGAAGAAGTCACGAATGAAACGTAGTATTCACATAAACGCAGTACCTACACAACAATCGCAGAGGGCGAAACGGAACGTTTGCCGCAAGTTCGTGCTATTGCGCTTTTAACGCGATATGCTATCTCGATAGAAATCTCCGCCATGGCTCATTGCTGCAAAACTAATGTTTATACCCTCGCACACCGACTGGGAATAACAAAGACCTATAGTGGAGCGTAGGAAATAATTTAAAACCTATTTTTGTCTAACAGATTTGTGTTTCTATTCGCGATCTAAAGGAAATAGGTGTAGATGTGACCTAAACTAAGGTCTTCCTAATAGGTCACTTTTGAAAGTCCATATACATTCATGTGTCAAAAAGAGACAAGCATAGTGCGGCAACCTCTTGTCAAATAGGACTTCTTAGCATGGCCTTTTTATAATGGCAATATTAAACCATGGTAATCACCCGGTGGCACTGCGCCAAACAGTATTGTGGCAATACCTACATCAATACTGGAAAAAAAACTTGTGTTTATAGACGATGTACGAAGTATAAGTAGGTATAGGTATGTAGTACAACTATGAGAAAAAATGTAAATAAATTTATTAAAAATTGCGCTGTTTTTAGTGCAAAAAGTGGATCTACTTCCAAAACGACATTGAATTTGCAGATTTATTAAAGAAAATACTGTTATGTGCAGCTGCCGAAGCACACGGTGCTTGGCGGCAGAATGTCGAGTCAGTCAGGCGGGTGCCTTATGGTAGGTACCTACACACACAATAACACCAACTGAGTGTTTCCATTTATTCATGGCGACCGAATTTACTCCATCCCTAAAATCTGTTTTTTCTTCTACGAAGTCAGTAAAAGTACGGACCGCCTGATGGTAAGCGCTTACCGGAGACATATGGACGCTTGCAACACACGGGGCATCACACACGCGTTACCAAACCTTCCCATCTCCCCAATGAGCTCTGACTCACGCGCAGGAACACAACATAAAGTTATTTGGCTGCGGTATTCTGTAAGGTGGAGGTAATTCCCCAGTCGAGCTGCTCTTTGAGCGAAATAACGCTTTGCTCTACCTAACTCTCTTAAGTCTCTATCTCTCTTTTTAAGGCGATGATAGCTCAGTGGTAGTGACGTCGGATACCGAAATGAAGGTCCCGGGTTCGAATCCTACAATGAGCTTGAGCTTTCGGTGAAGGAAAACATCGTGAGGAAACCATAGCACGGCGGTAGGGTACTTTGTAGTACACGCCTGGCTGGCTACCACCCTCAAGTTGAAAATCTGTCGCCAAGCACCTTTCGGTGTGTTCCGATAGCTGCACTTGAGAGCCAGTTCCTTCTAGGCTTTGTGTGCTTACCACCTTCGGCCGCATCATCAGTTACCATGGTGAGATTGCGGTCAAACACAGGCCTATAAACAGTAAAAAAAAAAAAAAAACTTATTTAAAATGGTGTATGTCACCTAAACTAAATGATGGAAACTACATGGAGCAGTCATGTCATGGCATTTTAATCAATTACTTAATTATCAACCACTTGTTGATGAACTGCTAACTGCCAATTTATAGCCTACCCAGGCATAAAACGCCTAACTTTTCAAACGAGCAATGTCGATTGTATATTTCGATATTAATTAACGAAGCTCTAGATGAATGCAGACAAAGTCCCAATTGAAACATGATGCTAATAATTGCTGTGCTCATTAGCTGTTCATTCCGCGTCTATACAGTAAAGTTTTGCTGGTGTCCAACATGAATACCTATAAAAGTTTTTGCGTATGGTTTTTCCTAATGAACCTAGCTCTGCCTTAAACGTCAATAAAATTCATAATACGTGGAACTACTTCATTTATTCAATGTAAACTCTATGCCTGAAATGACTTTGCTCAGAATCAGTAATTCAGTATAATCTTTTGTCAGTATCAACCGCTCGTGGTGTAGCATGATTAGCCGTTCTTAATCGATCGGCAAAGTTAAGTTACCACGGTTGTGGTCGGTACCTGGATGGGTATCAACCGCTCGTGGTATAGCATGATTAGGCGTTCTTAATCGATCGGCAAAGTTAAGCTACAATCATCGTGGTCGGTACCTGGATGGGTGACCGCCTAGTGATATTTCAAATCAAGCGTTTCCGTGCTTCGGAAGGCACGTAAAGCCGTTGGTTATCACATAATTGTGATAGTCGTTAAGCTAGTTGGAGGCCTCCTAGGCGGCTTGAAAAATTCCAACAGTAGGTTGACCACTAGCCTACCTCCACCGATCCGCAGTGGGCACGCATGGTGGAGTATTGCCCATTCCCTTTCACCCTCATTTGTGAAAGGAGGCCTGTGCTCAGCAGTGGGACATTATAGGCTGATGATGATGATGAGTATCAACCGTCGAAGCTATATCCCGTTTACACGTTTGCAATTTACACCTTATTTTGTGGTAAAGCTATCAAAAACAATTCAAATGCATATAATATCTACGTAATAGTTATACGTACTAGTAGCATACCCATTGACTTATATATCATCAGCCGAAAGATGATTCTTCCTCTCATTGATCTTCTTACTCCTGTTTTAACTTATATCTTCAATTTTTCAATCACTACTAATTTCTTTCCGTCTCTTTGGAAAGAAGCTTTTATAGTTCCTGTTCCCAAAAAAAACAATCCTTCTTCCTTTTCAGAATATCGACCTATTGCAATATTGCCTTTTTTATCAAAAATTCTAGAACGTCTTGTACACCACCAGCTTAGTTCTTTTCTCTCTAATAACATTTTACACAATCCTTTCCAGTCTGGTTTCCGTCCCGGGCATAGTACCATGACATCGCTTGTCAAAATTACAGAAGATATTCGCTCTGGGATGGAGAACAGGCAACTTACTGTTCTAACTCTACTGGATTTTAGCAATGCATTCAACACAGTTGATTTTGATATATTACTTGCTATACTGTGCTCACTTAACATATCTCCAACGGTAATTGAGTGGTTTCGTAGTTACTTGTATGGCCGCCGGCAACGTATTCGCGTTGATGAGACATTGTCCTCATGGTGTGATACAAACGCCGGCGTTCCTCAAGGTGGCGTCCTTTCTCCTCTTCTATTTTCCGTTTTCATTTCCTCTATAACTGATAAAATTTCTTCTTTCTACCACCGTTATGCAGATGATCTCCAATTGTACAGACAATCCTCTTTAAGTGATCTTCCTTTTTCCATTAATTCAACGAATACGGATCTTGCTGCAATATCTGACTGGAGTAGGCGATTCGGGCTCCAAGTTAATCCAGCTAAAACCAAGGCTATCATCATTGGTAGTAAAACTTTAATATCTCGGATAAAGTGGGACCAACTACCCCAAATAACATTTGACGGTGTCGCTATACCTTACAGCGAAGTTGTAAGAAACCTTGGTATCTTGATGGACCGAACCTTATCTTGGGCTCCGCAAATAGCGGAAGTGAGTAGGAAGGTGTTTGCCTCCGCTGGTTCTCTTAGACGGTTGCGGAATTTCCTACCTATGGACACTAAGATTGCGCTGTCACAGTCTTTACTTTTACCTCATCTCGATTATGCTGATGTCAGCTATCTTGACCTTACAGAGGAGCAGCTAAATAAACTTGAGCGTCTTCAGAATTTTTGCATACGGTTCATTTTTGGCTTGCGCAAATATGACCACGTCTCCCAGTTTCGTGCTCAGCTCAAGTGGCTTCCTATTCGCCTTCGCCGGAATACTCACATACTTTCACTTCTTTATACTATTCTATTTAATCTGAAATCTCCTCCTTATCTTAAGGAGCACTTCGAACACTATAGCTCGCAGCATCACTCCCTTCGTACCTCTCTTGAACTTCGCCTCAAAACCCCTTTACAAACTTCACACTCTTTTTCCCAATCTTTCACTGCTCAAGCTGTTCGTCTTTGGAACGCCTTACCCCAGACTATCAGACAAGCTCAGACTATTGAATCCTTTAAATCTCAAATATTCTCCTACTATCACTCTCTTTAATTCCTTCTATTATCTTTTAGTTACTTTAATAATATTTAATATTAGTATTTAGTTTATTTACCTAATTATCTTTATTTATTCTATGTATGTAAGTATTAGTATATTACTTTATATATCTCAAAGTATTATAGTATTTGTGTATTTCTAGTATTAGTTTATTTAATATATATTGTATTACTTGTAGGTAGATGCTCAAGCTGCCACCTTTTGAAGCTTCTCCTGTACCCAAAGGTTGCCTGGAAGAGATCGCTTAAGCGATAAGGCCGCCTATATTGTATTACTTCCTTAATTTGTGTTTTTACTAATGTTTGTTCTATGTTAGTTTATACAATAAAGAATATTTCATTAATTCATTGGTGCCGATTCTGTTGTAAATCGCACTTAACTAATTTTAGTCACATCTCATCTCTTTCTTACGAACATTATTGAAAAAGGATAGAAAATATTTTAAGTTGTCAAATTAATCTTTGCCGTCTTATTTTGCGTGTATTTAGGCGTAACCGCGATAGATAGATGGCGACTAAATTTATATTGAAACAAGCATTGAACTAATTTTGACAGGACTAAATTTCTTACATCCTTTTCTTATGTTCTTTGTTTTTGACTACAGTGAAATATTTTGTATGAAATTCTTCCAAAAGTGTCCACTAGAGGCGGTGCTCGTCATATAAAATATTCACCGTACCGCTAGCGCGTGTGTGCGTAGAAAACTCATGGTAGAGGTACAGATTCAATAATCACCTCGTGTGACAGCCCTAATCATCAACTTAAAGCTGCTGTGACATAGCAGCTGACAATGTCATCGACCCATGGAATGGAAAGCGCGCGTGGGTGCCGTGGGCCGTGGGGTAGGCGTGACGCGGACGTGGCGTGCGACTTTTGTTTGAGCGCACACCGAGTTGAACGGTTCCGGCATGCAACGAACCTTAGTGTTGCCAGGTGTACTTTCTATTCTTATTATATTTTAATAATATCCTTTTTGAACAATTGTGTTTTAAATGGAAAAATTATTTTCAAATGGAAACTGAAAGAAGTTTTGTGAACTTTTCATCAATTTAATCAGACTACAAGATAATGCAAGTCGAGTAAGTAGTGTCGTCGTGTTGTCGTGTGATCTCAGTAGGTACCTTAGCTACCTAGTGCAGGGCTAGAGGGCGCTTCTTCACGTAAACATAAATTATCATAACTCCTATTGTTTACTTTTAAAATAAAATATAAATTCCAGTGTTCATACACCAAAATTGTTCACAAAGTGTAACTTATATGTTAATTTATCTGGATTCCTTTTAGTTTTCCTCATTATCATCAGTAAAACATAATAAAGTGCAGTTTAAGTTAACACTCAGTGACTCAGTGACTACCTATACAGTTTTGAACTCGAGCGTTTATTAACTGTACCTACTAAGCTTACAGACGACGGGCTTTTTCGTGGTTTTCGTGTTTTTGTGACTCAGTGCCTGCCTCAGTGCTATTTTCTGGCATAAATTGTGGAATCAGTGACTGAAACTCTCAATCAATTTTGCTTCGTCATACTGCTTATCATCTTATAGCATTTGGCGCCATCTATTGTCATCTTGTTGAACCTCTTGCCTACCTATATCATACTATCAGATATTTGATTAGCGCTTAGTGATCCCTCCGCTTTTGCTTATCTTCTTACTCCGCTATAACACCAGGGGGCGCTAGCTGTTGGTAAACAATCGTTAGTAATTACTACGAAGGAAATATATATTAATCATGAACTGCAAAGGTTGTTTGAGTATTATAACTGGTGACACCTTTCTTCAATGTCGAGGCTGCAAGGGAAATTTCCATCACAAGTGCCTCAACATGAATGATGATCAATTTATGTCCTTGCCTCGAGCATACAAGTCGTCATGGGTATGCCCAACCTGCAGTAATGTTACACGCCGGGCCAATAACAACCTAAATACTCCGGTAAAACAGCATCAGGTTCCTGTGGCCGACAACACTATGGATATGTCATTTGATGCTCAAGATAACAGTGTTGTAATTGCCGCAAGTTTCTCAGACCCGGTGCCCTGTCATTCTGGATGTAATGGAGTTACAATGGAAAAAATCAGCGCTTTATTCGACGAAAAGCTGAATGCTTCCCTTGCGGGTTTTATTACCAATTTTCGTTCTGTACTGAAGGACGACATCAAGGATATGGTTCGTTCTGAGATGGGTTGCGTTGTGCAGGAGTTTAAGGATGATCTTAATACTGCGACAGACTTTTTTAGCTCTGAGCAAGAAACTCTAAAGTTACAAATAGCAGATAAAAATGCAACCATTAGGATATTGGAGGCTGATTGTGAGCGCCTGCACGGAGATCTCCGCAATCTGACAGGCCGCATGTCTGCTATGGAAAGGAACACTCGCAGTTATAATATTGAGGTTCAAGCAGTGCCTGAGAGTCGCAATGAAAACGCAACCTTATTGTTTAAAAAAATGTGTGATATTGTGAATTTCCCCATCGAGGACAGCTGCATCCATGCGTGCCGCAGAGTGGCTAAAATGGATAATACCTCTAAGCGGCCTAGGAACCTTCTAGTGACTCTGGTTTCTCCCAGGATGAAAGATTCATTACTCTCTGCTGTCCAAAAATTCAACAAGGGTCAACCCAAGGATACACTGAGCTCCCATCATCTAGGCATCAGCGGGGAAACCCATAAGATCTACGTTGTGGAACATCTCTCACCAGAATGTAAGCAACTGCATGCTGCTGCCAGGAAGTTTGCCAAGGAGAAACAATACAAATATGTTTGGGCCAAATATGGGAGGGTGTACCTGCGTAAAGATGACCAGAGTGGCAGCATTTTTGTTAAAAACCTTGAAACCTTGGATAAGTTGGTTTTGGCTTAGGTTTGTTTCACTTAAAAGTAGTATTAATTAATCTGTTTTAATCTATAAGCTTTTATTTTCTTATCATTTACCATCATGTTAGTTTTTTATCAGAATGTTAACAGGATTCGGTCCAAAATCACAGATATTTATTTGAATGTATTAAACAGTAATTATGATATAATTTGTCTCACGGAGACTAACCTCAATAGCAGTGTGTATGACTCCGAGCTATTTGATAGCCGCTACAACATTTACCGACGCGATCGTTCCAGTACTGCCATTGGTAAGGTAGAGGGTGGGGGTATACTTATCGCTGTTAAGAAAGGCATCGAAATTATTCGCCAAGTATCATGGGACAGTAATGTTGAAGACATGTGGCTAACTATACTGCCGATAAATGAACATACTATGACTATTAATATTTGCTTATGTTATTTGCCTCCGGACCTTCCACACAATTTGCTTCAGTCTTTTTATGATAATTGCTATAATATTATTTTAAATTCTCGTGACTCAGATGAATTTATTTGTATTGGTGACTATAATACTCCTGGGCTATCCTGGTCTAAGGAACTCAATTCTTCAGCTATGCGAGCAAGCTCACCTCATGATTACAAGTCTCATTTACTATATGATACCATGTCTCTCTGTCAACTCAAACAATATAATAGTATAATGAACACAAATAACCGACTTCTCGACCTTGTATTAAGCACGATTGACGTTCCAGTATATGGTGCAGATCCTCTTAGTTGCGTGGATAACCATCATCCAGCAATAGCTTTGGATGTAGCTGTTAATTCTGGTGTGTCCGTCCAACGATTAAGACCAAAGTCTCGTACGCGATACAATTTCCATAGATGTAATTTTTTGGAATTAAGATCAGAACTATCTGAGGTTGACTGGCATTCTATGCTAATATCTTCTGAAATTGATGCGGATTTGGATACATTTTACACTACGCTCTATGGAATTATTAATAAGTACACTCCTCTCTCAAAAAAACATGACGACAGATACCCTGTCTGGTTCACTCCTGCATTAAAACGTTGCTTAGAAACTAAATATAAGTTTCATAAACTTTACAAAAAATTTGGAAACCCTCTTGATTACGACAAGTTCTCTCACTACAGAGCCAAAAGTAAAAGAATGATTGATACTTGTTATAAAGAATTCATTAATTCCGTAGAAGATTCTTTGGATAGTAATGTCAAAGCATTTTGGAGATATATCAATGGCAAAAAAGCTGTGAATGCAGTGCCTTTAACCATGAAATATGACGGTATCACTACTTCTGACCCTTCAGGTGTGTGTGAACTATTTTCCAAATACTTCAGTTCAGTCTTTCAGAATTTATCAGGTGTTCCGAATTCTAGTGTTCCTTTAAATTTAAATTATAATACGTTAGGTGACTTATATATCACAGAAGATACGATTTTGAGAAAGATGATGATGCTGGATTTGAACAAAGGTCCTGGACCGGACGAAATACCTGTTAATTTTATTAAGGCCTGTGCCAAGGAACTTTGCTTACCGTTAAAAATATTATTCTCTAAGTCAATTCAATCCGGTCGGTTTCCAACTACTTGGAAGATAGCTCACGTAATACCTGTCTTTAAATCCGGAGACAAAACTCAGTGCGAAAATTACAGACCAATTAGCATATTGTCATGTTTTGCAAAACTGTTTGAGAGTGTAGTGTATGATGTGCTATATAGTCATGTCAAACCCATTCTACGTCCGCAACAACACGGATTTGTGGCTGGTAAATCTACCACCTCCAATCTTCTGGAGTACAAACATTACCTGTGCGATGCTTTTAACAAGCGCTTACAAATTGACTCCATCTATACAGATTTTGCGAAAGCATTTGACAGAGTGAACCATTCAGTACTTTTGAATAAACTTGTAGGCTTTGGCATCCATGGCTGTCTGCTTCGTTGGATCCAGTCATACTTGAGTCGTAGGAGCCAACTTGTTGCAGTGAAGGGTCACCTTTCAGAACCGGTAACAGTCACATCTGGGGTACCACAGGGCAGTCATTTAGGGCCTTTATTATTTATCATATTTATAAATGATCTGATTGACTCTCTAACATGCCCCTGTCTACTTTATGCAGACGATCTGAAAGTGTTTACTACAGTAAGAGAAGCTAACGATATGTTGAATTTACAACATGACCTAAACACGCTCTCTGTTTGGTGTGATCGTAACTACATGCAGCTCAACATCAATAAGTGCTTTGTCGTAAGCTTTACCAGGAAAATGAATAAGTTCATGTTTGATTATTCTCTCGAGGGAAATATTCTTGCGAGGAAGAGCATTGCTAAGGATCTGGGGGTATATTTTGATGATAAACTTACATTTCATCATCACTATGACTATATCATAGACCGTGGTTCACGATTGCTAGGGTTTGTCTCGAGATCTACAAAAGACTTTCGAAAGCCTAAGAGCTTCATCTATCTGTATTACTCACTCATTCGTAGTATTCTCGAGTACAATTCAGCGATCTGGTCTCCATTCTACAGCGTTCACATCGATCGCATCGAACGCGTTCAAAAACGTTGCCTGAATATTGTCAGTTACAGATGTGGCATGGGTCGTAAGCTTAATTCCTACAGCGAGCGGATGGAATACTTCCACGTGACCTCTCTAGCTGTGCGCCGGAATTATATTGAACTCAACCTACTTTTCAAAATAGTTAACTCCTTTTTAGATTCCCCTACTCTTCTATCCCTCATAAATTTCAATACTCGATTCAGGTCCCGTAATCGTAACTACAATATTTTTGCCCTTCAGGTATTTTCCAACAATACATCTTTCTACAACCCTATTGTTCGAATGTGTCGCCAATACAATGAGATCCTTGTAACTAATAGAGACATCGATATTTTCAATGCAACATTGTGTCAGTTCCGGAGACAATTAAAAACTATTCTATTTTAGTTTAAGATTTTATAATATTATATTTTGTTTTAAATTTAACCATAGATTTAATGTAACGTAATACGTTTATACGTGTTACGTTACTAGTACTTTTTATTCTATATAGTACTTCTAGCGAATATCAATTATATATTTTTGCTATGATGCATCTAGGCATACATGTATTGGAGTACATTCCAGATCGATACCTTTAATTGTATGTAATTGTCATGTATTGATTGTATTCTGTGTTGTGTGCTATAATAAATAAATAAATAAATAAATAAATAATCGTTCGAACTTACCTAGGTTATAGTGTTCAATCAGTAAGTAAATTATGCATACCTTCGCTTAGCTCGCGGTTAAAAATATAACAATGACATCAGTTGTTATAATAGGACGCGCGTCCCTCGCGAGAACCAACGGGTTAACCCGTTGGCTCTCCGATGTGACGCGCAATCTACCTACATATGTATCATGAAAAAAAAATTGAAATCCAGGAACTGCGGGTCAACTGAGTACTTAGGTACGTAGTTAAAATAAAATACTTAATCTGAGATGCTACTTATTAACTTAATAACAATTTTCTTTCACTTGCAACATACTTATAACATGTAAAGCGAGAGCCTCGAACATCGGCGTAGGGTTTCGTGTTTGTCGGTCTTCTATAGGATATATTTTGGAGAGTGTGCTACAGTATTGTTCAATCTAATTCCTCCATCCCCGTTTCTCCATCGAAACACAAGACGCCGGGAGAATTTCCACCCATACGTTGTCGACATCCCGCGTACCCGGACACAACGTTTCGCTTCATCGTTTCTTATACGAACAGCAAAGGAGTGGAACTCTCTTCCGGGGTCTGTGTTTCCCGACACCTATAACCTAGATTTATTCAAGGCCAGAGTGAATAGGCTCTTTCTGGGTAAGCGTGCTACATCCTCGGCCTCGTCATAACTCCTCGTAGGGTCAGGCGAAGGTCAAACGCAAGCCCATTTAACATAAAAAAAAAAAAAAAAAAAAAGTCTCAATATGTAGAGAAGAGAGGTATTGTTGGCAACACTAGTAATAGAGCGGCACTATTCCATATTCCTATTCCAGACGTGTCGAGTGACAAAGGCGGATATTGAAACCTCACCACTCTTTGCGTATACGTTTGACAACTGTATTCAGGTTAACGTTTTTATCGAGGTCCTGCCAATCGGCTTGTTTACCGCACAGACATTGCCTTTGTAAGGAGCATCTGATTTTAAGATCGGGTATAATTATTATCACGTGGCATGAGTTCGGTGACACGTTGATTTTAAAGTTCTAGAGATGTTGGTGAGATAGATGATGATGGATGAGACATTACGAAACCACACAATAAGAGAAAAAAGCTGCGGTGCTATATTGAGAAAAAATGATATCTTTGTGTGCTTGTATCTTAATTAATACAAGGGTTGGGGATCCGAGTTTTTATTATATGATTTTTGAGATCTTAATTGAGTATTGCCTTGAAGGAAAACACGTTTGATAGAAATTTTCTCGATAAAGTTTAATTCCAAAGTAGCCTCTAAATAAAAATCTTTTACATTATAACTCCGTCAAACAGGCGAATTTTACAGTGAAATTTAATGCAAAAAATTGGTAATTCATTCTTCTTATACTGTGAAGAACAGATTTTCTATACATTGCATGGTTATTTTATAAACAATTTATATATGGTTTGGTAATTACGTCGTTTATTAAAAGCTGCCGCTTGCCCGGGCGAGTGCCTGAGAGCACTATACACATCTCTTTTTAGCACATACGAAATCACGGTGAACGTATTTATTATACTACTCTTGCATCGCTAGGATCATTCGGCCGAAGCCTTTGTCGACGACGGACCTACGCCAGTTTTTGCGGCCGGCTCTCGTAGTTTTAAACATTAAATATTTTCGTAGCATATTCTTTATTGTCTTCAAAGATAGTATTATAGTTTGTAATATCGTATTAATTTCAGTTTAGTGTGATAACCTAGTTCAATAGTGCTTGTAAATATAAAGTCAGTTGTGTAGTTTTGTTTTTATTATTTTTATAGTGTCAAGTTTAGTGTTAAAGTTGATTTTAATATAATTTCACGACATGGGTAATAGAATAAAGACCAAGGAAAAACAAAAAGCAGCATTTGGAGCAAATGAGAGCCAAAAGCTCGATACATGACAAAAATTAAAATGTAAGTATTAACAATACATATTAATATTATTTTATTAATCGTTAATAACATAACTAACGATAACTTATTTAATTATTTTAGCAATTATATATTGCAGTTAGATCATTATCAGTTTATCGTTCACGTACCGGATAGATTTATACGAACTTATATATAAGTTCGAGTCCGAGTCCGAGATCAGAGAGAACATGAAAACTATGATAACAACTAATTTGTTATTATATTTGCGGATTATTATTATCTTACTTTACATTACATTTTATTACCAAATATAACATGATTTGATTATTATAATTATTTATTATGGTGTATGGACAAATACATATTTTAATGCCTAAAAGTTTTATTAATAAATTTTGTAGGTACTATAAATTAGTATTTAAAATAGGCTACAGTTTACAGTGTATTTCTTATGGTGTACTTAGGACAACTATCTCTTTTTATGTGTTATCTTTTTATTAATAATATTTGTAGGTGCTATAAATGAAATAAAATATTTATGATTCACAGGGAACAATCTCCACAAAAAAGTTACAGTCGTGAAAAGATCATGGTAGAACCCACAGAATAATTTTTGACTTCCTTGGTAGCGCCGCTGGCAGCTTATGATGTTGTCACAGATAATGAATTGTTTTTCGAAAATTTGGATAAGCAGCAGTCCTCCAAAGTGAATTTGGAAGTAAGTGAGTATGTATATTGTACACCTACTTAGGTCTAGCATTACCCGTTAGTTTTTAGTATCCGGATAAAACAAATATTATTTTTTTAGAGGTAAAACCGGTTAACCGGTTTTAATACCGGTTAACCGGTTATTTAAATGTTCACTCGTTTTTTTTCCACGTTATTTCTATAGCTCGAATTATAGATAATAACCGTGCCAAAGATAAAATAATCGTAAATAGGAATTATTGTCAGTTAAAGTTAATAGAGTGGGTATAAAATAAACATCATTTTTTTTTTTTTTTTACTGTTTATAGGCTTGTGTTTGACTGCAATCTCACCATTGTAAGTGATGATGCGGCCGAAGGTGGTAAGCACACAAAGCCTAGAAGGAACTGGCTCTCAAGTGCAGCTATCGGAACACACCGAAAGGTGCTTGGCGACAGATTTTCAACTTGAGGGTGGTAGCCAGCCAGGCGGGTACTACAAAGTACCCTACCACCGTGCTATGGTTTATCATCAACATTATCATCTGGCTGCCCTGTTCCCAATCATTTGGGGTCGGCGCAATATCTATGTTTTTTTCCATTCGTATCTTCTATCCGTTATACCAAAATTCACTCCTTTCTTACTCATGTCATCTTTCACAATATCCATCCATCTCTTTTGCATCAAATTGATAATAAAGATAAATCTACAGAGTTAAATAAACTATTATTTCCATGGTTTATTTAACTCTCTTTATATAGACTACGCGGTTCGTTGCTTTTGATTTTATTTTGAATGACATCATAAAAACATAATATTTGCTTGGTTTTTAATTGCTATGAGATATAATGATAAAGTCATAATATCTCATAGCAATTAAAAACTAAAATGTTAAATAAAAATTAGATCAGTAATGAAGAAACATTTATTAAATTATGTTTATTTAAACATTTATTAAATTATGTTTCGTACGTTATAATAATCATTTCACACTTAATATTATGTTACATAGCATATTGTAGCAGCACAATAACTTGCGTCTACACAAACACGTGTTTATTATTATACGAATGTTTTCTTGCCTGTTCTTCTCAGTTGAAGGCCGACTTACGAACTGGTGGTAACTTCAGTAGCTTTGACCTTCATAAGTGCCCTACCAGGGCCTTAATTGAATAAATGGCTTTGACTTTGACTTTGACTTTCCTTAGATAAAAAAACATTACTCAGTCTTTGTTGTCGTGCAGACGGTTAAAAAATAACACCAATCAGTCAGCTTGCTGTCTGGCCGATACATAAGAGCCTTCGTTGACAGTAGTTGCTCCGACAGCATGGCGTTCCACAAGGCTCTGAATTACCCCGTACACTGTCCTTCCAGCATATCAATGATATACTCTCTATCAGGCGGGCCGTACGCTTGTTTGCTGCCTAAGTAGTATATTTTTTTAACATTTTTTATACCTATCATAAAAAAAAAATATTATAAGTTATTTTCTTACCAGCTCAACACTATACGCATCAACACACTTCAATTCATCACAAAAATCCTCACTGCATTGGAGTCAGTTTAAAAAACGGCGGCTAATCTTCCTTTTTCCAAACAAAGAAAGAAACCGAAAAAAATCGAAACCGTTTTTTTTTGTTGTTCAAAACCATACCTAATAACCGGTTTTCGATTTTCGGTGAAACCGGTTTGCATTCCCTAATGTGTGGAATGTTGGTAATTACAGACGAGGCGGTATTAAGGCGAACGCGATAACAGAGCCGAAAGTGTAACGATCAATACACACGCGTATCATACGACGTTTTTCAACACACTTGAGAGGAAAAAACAGACTTGTATTTCTTGGAGTAAATTTTTGATAATAATCAACCACACAATGAAAACGTTAACAAATATGGCGCGCAGCTTTTGTTTTTTTTTACAGCTAAGCTCTGTCAAACTATTTTACCCGTTTAAATTAAGAATGATTCGTCTACACACATATCAATTACATTGAGGTACAATTAGGGCATCGGAACCGGGAATTCCCGGTTCTGAGGGTTGCAATAAGAACCGGTTCTTAAATATAAAGAACCGGTTATTTCGGGTCTTTCGGTTTCTTTCGATTAATTTTAAAAGGTCGTTTAGGATGGATCAGTAAATTTCGTAGAACAATCAAAACACACTATAGGTGGTTAGTGTCGCAGCATGAAGCTACTTGTAGCGATTAAATAATGTTAAACTGGTTTGTTAAAAGACTGTGATTCAGAAATCACTGTTTGATTGTCATTCTACGACATATTCGAACATAGAAAACTATTTTATTGTTATTATTATACTACCTATAATGTTTTTGATCATAAATTAATTAAAAGAACAAAAGTTTATATCGAATAATTAATGGAACCGAAAGAACCGAAAGAACCGGGTACCCGGTTCTGGATTAGAACTAGAACCGAAAAAAACGGTTCTCAAAATATGGCCGGTTCTCGATGCCCTAGGTACAATCTTAACATAATTAATAATAATAATACTACATTGCCTGTGTCACAGAGCGCATTGACTTCTTGAAGCAAAAAGTTTATGCGTGGGTACGCCGTATTCGCCGCTACAGAGAGCGTGTGGATCGATTCCAACAGAATCACTTCTTCCAGAGTGACCAGAGGAAGGTATACCGAAAGTGGGAGGGAACCGACCAACGTGTGTTGGGTGGACAGCTGCCAAGTGCTACTGCCATGATTAATTTCTGGCGTAGTATCTGGTCAATGCCTGTCCAACACACCGAGGGTGATTGGATGAGTGTTGTCAAACGTGAGTGTGAGTCCATCGAACCAATGGAGGCCATTACCATCAGCCCCAATGACATAAGTTGTGCAATCCGCACGACCCAGAACTGGAAAAGTCCTGGGCCGGATGGATTGCACAACTTTTGAATAAAGTGGTTTCGATGCTCACACGAACGGTTGGCAACGCAATTCCAACAAGCTCTTGAGTTTGGTTCCCTGCCAACTTTCCTTACAACCGGTGTTACCTCCTTGTGATAGTACCACGGAAGCGAAAAACTATCGACCCATCACGTGCTTGCCTACACTATACAAGCTCCTTACATCCATTTTGAGAACAAAAATTAATACGCACATTGTTTCGAACAACGTTTTGGCCTCCTCTCAAAATGGATGTAGGGTTGGGTCCCGTGGTACCAAAGAGCTCCTCCTCATTGACATGACAATTTGCCAACAGGTCCGCGGGACAGGTGAGCCGTCTCGGCTGCCTGGATTGACTACAAGAAGGCATTTGATTCGGTGCCTCACTCATGGCTGGAGAGGATCTTGGAACTGTATAAAGTTGATACAGCTTTAAGATCCTTCTTAAGCGCATGTATGAGGCAGTGGATCACAGTCCTTCATCAACCAGGTGGTGGTGATGGCACCTCTGGCCCGCAGGACTTTATAAGGATTCAGCGAGATATTTTCCAGGGTGATAGTTTGAGTCATCTGTGGTTCTGCCTAGCTTTGAATCCGCTCAGTACTCTGCTGAAGGATTCAGGACTAGGCTGCCGGCTTCGGAGAGGTGGTGAGAGCATTTCTCACCTGTTGTACGTATGGATGACCTTAAACTGTTTGGACCAAAACGTCAGAACTTGTTGGAGCTACTGAAGATTACAGAAGTGTTTAGTAGCGCCATCAAGATGGAATTTGGTATAGATAAGTATGCGGTCATGCATGTACAGCGGGGGAAAGTCGTAAATTCGAAAAATTTACAGGTTTCTGAGATAATGTCTCTCAGATCTCTCTCCGAAACAGAAACCCATAAGTACCTTGGTATGTCACAGTCGTTGGGTATTGTGGACGGGGACATAAAGCGGGCGGTGAAGGAGCGCTTCTTCTGTCACCTGATAAAAGTACTGAACAGTCTATTATCGGGTGGCAACAAGGTGCGCGCCTTCAACGCCCCTGCTCACATACTCCTTTGGCATACTAAGGTGAACTCAAAGTGAGCTAGACGCCCTGGATAGAAGGGCCCGTCTTCTGCTCACAACTCATCGCATGCTACACCCACGCTCGTCTGTTAAGAGATTGTACATCCCGCGTAAATGTGGAGGCCGTGGCTATTTAAACGCCAAGGACCTCCACAACCGCGAGGTGTGCAGTCTTAGGAAGTATTTCCTTGACAACGAGTGTGGGATGCATCGCGATGTGGTGGCAGTGGATAGGAGCCTCACCCCATTATCCTTGGCAAACGAGAACTGGCGCAAACCAAAGGTGCTAAGTATCGAGGACCGCAGGGACGTATGGAAGAGTAAGGAGCTACACGGGCGGTTCTACAGGGCCCTAACAGTGCCCGATGTAGATTTGCTCGCGTCAGTGAACTGGCTATGCTTTGGTGACCTATTTGGGGAAACCGAAGGTTTTGTCTGTGCAATTGCGGATGAAGTTATCAAGACGAATAACTACCGAAGATATATCCTGAAGGACGGTACGGTCGACATCTGTCGAGCATGCCGCATGCCGCTCCTGGACGCCGTCCCAGAGATTCACTCAGGCATATTATCTCCGGCTGTTCTCATCTTGCTAACGGTGAGTACATGCACGGACATAACCTAGTAGCCAGAATCATTCACCAGCAAGTTGCTCTTCGATACGGCCTTGTATAGTCCGAAATACCGTACTATAAGTACGCACCTGCGCCAGTTCTCGAAAATTGTCATGTCACGCTCTATTGGGATCGATCTGTCATCACGGACAGGACTAATAGTACTGTCCGTGATGAGAGAGCACGATATGAGGCTTATTAGCCTCATATCGTGCTGACAGATCGATCGAAGCGCCGGGCAGTGCTCGTCGACATCACCATCCCCCATGACGAGAATCTCGTGAAGGCCGAGAAGGACAAGCTCAGCAAGTACCTTGACTTGGCTCACGAGGTAACCGCCATGTGGGATGTTGATTCGACGATCATTGTTCCGATAGTTGTTTCGGCGAACGGTCTCATAGCGAAGAGTCTCGACCAACATCTTAAGAGGCTTTCGCTAGATGGCTGGGTCAAGGGTCAGATACATTGGTAAATAAATAAAAAAAAAAAAAAAAAAAAAAAAAAAAAAAAAAAAAAAAAGAAGGCGGCACTCCTGGACACGGCGCGCATCGTCAGGAGATTCCTCTCTCTGCAGCCCTTACCACCGCACCGGTAGCTTGGGCCCTACCCCGCTGCCGGCGGCACACTAAGATTAGGTTTTTTTATAACATTGTTAGATTTTGTAAAGATATTCTTTATAATATTTTTACATTAGATTAGATTTTTTATAATATTTTTGATATTTTATACTAATGTTATAAAAAAAATATTTTAAGAATCAAAATAAATAAAGTGAATAATAATAATACACAGTTACAACAGTTCCCATAATACTATCATCCACTGGTATTGTACCTCATACTTTTCACACCAGGCTAAAAATACTCGGAATCCATAAAATGACATACATCCAACTACCAAAAGCCGTTACCTTGAACACATGTAGGATAGTCCGCAAATTCTTGACAATAGACCAATAATATCACACAACAAACAAACACACACTCATGAACACTTTACCCATTTTTTTCTTTTGGCCAAAAGCCCGCGATAAAATGTAAATACCCTACCAGTAAGTAGGAGAAATTTAAAAGAAAGAAAAAAAATAATAATAATACGTATTACCAAAATAATTGTTTACAATTTTTCTTATTTAATTGGGATTATACCTATCATAAAACTGTGCGGTAATGTAAAGTAAAAAGCACTAGCTAGTGCGTAATAAGCTGCATTCAGTTACTAAAAACGGTTCAATAAATGTCACTTTACGAGCAAGTGTGGAAAAATAAATTATGTCCCCAGTCCTCACAGCTCATATATTATATCCTCATTGCTGAGGTTTGAACTTCTCCTTACATAGAACTTAACGCCATTTTTAATAGACTAGTTAGCCTTCGTGTTAAATTTGTAATGAATATTGTAACCTTGTTTCAGAGTACATTGAAAACTTCAGTAAGTTCAGTCACAGATTTGTTGAAATACAATTTTTTTCAACGAACTGTTGAAAATTTCTAGGCATGAGTCAATGCTTCATTGTGGCTTCAGTACTTATGTGATTATTTCAGAATAAACATCAGGCCTTACATCGATTTTTACGTTATGTTGCTCACTATGTAAAAAGACTTAAGATACGAAATACCTCCAACAACTTAGATAAAATGGCAGTTGCTGGTGTAGTCGCTGCAGGTTGTGGAGCTGTAAAATTAAACCAATTTTCAGCTGCTCTTGATCTAACACTAATGTCAGAACTGAATTATAAAGCAGCCCAAGATGATAAATAAAGATAATTAAAATACATAATTCGTTTTTCTCCTATCCTATCCAAGACACAGACACTGATGATTGCACTAGTATTTGCTTTTATTTCAATAAGTAATAACTTCGGGACCAGGGTGAAAGCTAATTTATTGAATATTTAAAATTTATAGTATAGCATTTACCTCTAACAGATTTTACCTAAATAGTTTATTTCATAAATCTATACAACGTGTAACAAAAAAGGTATATATAACTCTCCGAAAAGGGATAATTACATCAGGTAGTTAGGTATTTAGGTAGCATTCACACCAATTGAAAAATTAACTGAAAAGAGAAGAACAAGCATTGTAACCTATAGAATTATGAATATTCTTGAGTTTTATAAGGTATTGCAGGCGGGGACGTGTTATTATATATATGTATATATCTATATGGAAATGACTACAAGCTTTTAGGGGAAAGTGGGGGGGATTCGTACACTTTCCACTTCGAGCCCTATAGCAGAAAAAGTAAACGCTATTTGAAAACAATTTGAGCATTGCTAGATTGCTTGTATATTTGCCTACAATATTCCCTTAGACGACTAGCTCATAGAAAGAAGTGAGGCCAAGCTATGACGATTTAAAAAAAAATCGTACGTATGTACCCCCACACACGGGGTAGCTTCGTACATGTGTTGGGGTACCATAAAAATTAAACTTTGTACTCAGTAGGATTATATTTGGTAATCACATGACCAACATAGTGTTTGACAGACTTTTACTTCTCGAACTTCACTAGAATAAAGCCTTTCTCTTTCACGAATTCAGTTATATTATAACTAGAGTTTCGTTCTCCACATCAGATCCTTCAGCAATCTCTTCAATGGGAGGACAGGAAATTTCTCTTAAACTCATGTCAGTCTCATCTTCACTTTCAGTGTCTGTACTTTGCTTCTTAACCAAAATTTTACGTACATTATAGGTATATTCGTACAGTACGAACGGGGTGGCCGTTCGAATCTGTACGAAGCTACCCCAACCAAGAAATTCAACTATTTTTTTTTTTATTTATCCTAGGTTACACCTTCTTTAGTGTTCCCTATTCATACCACAATCTAGCCTTAATATTAGGCTAATAAGTAATTTAAATTTAACATAAACTTCGATATTGACCATAATTCAACTAATATATTGAAAATAAAAATAACTGCTGACATTATCTTCAAGTAATGTATAACGAAATAATAAACTTAAATATGTACCCAAACAGCACAAAGAATCAGTTTAATACACTTATAGAGATAAACACGTTTAAAGTTGCATCCAAAAATTACTTTCGCGAAGCGAAATCTCGTAACATCCTGTCACATCGAAGCCGGCGGCCGCATTGGCAAGCCACTCCGCGGTTAGATTATGTGTGTGAGTAGGCATTACACACACAGATAAGAAGGCGCCACTATGTTGCGTATTCGAATTATGGCCATTGCACGAATGCTATATGCTAATTGCCCGGTGTACGAATCCCCCCCACTTTCCCCTATTTGATATCCATATTATAATAATAATGAAAAAAAACTTCCTCTCGTTTTTTTATTAATAGATACCACATAATATAATAATATATACTCGAGTTAGGGCATCGAGAACCGGCCATATTTTGTGAACCGGTTTTTCGGTTCCAGATCTAATCCAGAACTGGGTACCCGGTTCTTTAGGTTCCATTATTAATTCAATATAAACTTTTGCTCTTTTTAATTATTCATCATCAAAAAGATTTTATTAGTTCCTTTAAATAAAAATATACCTAACATAACAAATTACTTATAGATACCGATACGTTCAATTTAGGTGTCGGCTTACACTAAGGGCCTGCTATGATGCCTTATCTCTTCCTGCTGGTAATGGATGCTTTGACGTTGGAAATAAGAAGGAGGTACCCAGGTACGCACGGCTACAGATCAAGCTATACATTTCCAATATAAGCTGACCTCTCATTGTAGGGAAATCCTATACATTGCGAGATCAGCTTATACTGGAAATGTATAGCTTGATGTGTTGCCGTGTGTACATGCTTTTAACCGATAACATTGTTCTCGTCCGTGAAAATGGATTTAATGTCCATAGTAGGATGATGAAATGGCAAGAAGAAAATTAGCTGAACTAAAACTGAACACATGTTCTGCGATTTTGGCGGTCTCTCTACTTTCGTGCCTATTTTAATTGAGGAGTTTCAGTACCAGTCTTCTACTACTTCTGGTACACATGGCCACACATCAAGCTATACATTTCCAGTATAAGCTGATCTCGCATTGTATAGGATTTCCCTACAATGAGAGGTCAGCTTATATTGGAAACTATAGCTTGATCTGTAGCCGTGCGTACCTCGGTTCACATAATACAGAACGATGGTAATACTAACCGTGATATAAAGTAGTGTATCATCTCAGGTTGGATGAAATGATGACAGGTCAAAAGACAAACATGTGATCCATGGGATCTCTGAAGCTAAAGGGGAAAATATATAGTCCGTGATGATAGGTCTTAATATATGGTTATGGTGAGAGAACCCGTCAATATGTAGTTCCACGATTATACAATAAGTACCGTGTATTGAGAGATGCGAATATTAAAAGTAAACTTCTATTGAAACGGAAAACAAGGGAACTGTTGTTGTCAAAAATTTTTTGAATACATGTGTAAAATAAAGGATAAACTGTGTTATGGTTAATGAGAAAGGTAGTGAGTAAATGTACCTACTTATGTATATGATCATGTCATTGTAGTGATTGTGTTGCAAGGACATGCTGATATATGTTTAGGTCATATATGTGTCAAGAGCGTTACGCCTACAAACTGCATTAGCAGTTTGGCGATTTTGAACTTTGTAATTTTGGTGATGTTTGGGTTTAATAAATGTTTATAAAAAAAAAAAAAAATTGGCCATTAGGTAAAGAAAATGTATAAAAGACATGCAGTTGAGATGATAATGTTGAGATGGATGTATGGAGTGACAATAATGGATATGATTAATAATGAGTACATACAGAGGAAGCTTGAAAGTAGTGGTATGGACATCGGACATGTTATGAGGAGGAATGAAAGCCACGTGAGTAAAATAGTTGAATTTGGAAGTGGGTGGAGGTATGAATATGGAAAAAGAGATGGATAGATCGTGAGAAAGATGATGTAAATAAGAAAGGAGCGAATGCTGTTATGACGGATAAAAAGTCAGAATGGAAGAAGCGAACATATTGCGTCGATCACAAATTGTTAGGAACAGGATATGTAGATGATGAACAATTAATTACTTATAGGTATTATTACATTTTAGGAACATAATAGGAATTTCAATAATTGCATAAACATAATAATTCACATAATCAAGTAATAATAGTTAATAATTATACACATAATCAATTAAAAATTGTTAAATTTCTGGAGTTTGGTGTCGCTACGCTACACACCAACATGCTCGCCACAAGCTGCCGTTTTGGAATATTAATAATATTTAAACGCCACAAGAAGCTTCATGTTGCGACACTAACCACCTATAGTGTATTTTGATCGTTCTACGAAATTTACTGATGCATCCTAAACGACTCTTTAAAATTAAATGAAAGAACCGAAAAAACCGAAAGAACCGGTTCTTTATATTCTAAAATCGGTTCTTATTGCAACCCTCAGAACCGGAAATTCACGGTTTTTTTGGAACCGGGAAAATACGGTTCCGATGCCCTAACTCGAGTCCCACAGTTAAAACGAATCTAACGACACCTCATAATTATGTTTAAATCTATCAAGCTGTTTAGGCTGCAGAGCGTGCCAAAGAAATAGACGTATATACAAACACTCAAAAACATATATAAAAGTGTATATGTCACCATATTTTTTTGAAAACCGTTAGTTTATAATCAACCTAGCGAGATTATAAATTCCCCGAAATAGTGTGAACTGTACCATACTGCTAACAATATAACGTATTCATTTTCGATAGTTTATAATCTAACATTGTCAAACCGTCATATTGTAAACTGGCATCATACTTGAACTTGAATGCGTCGGAACGCACTTTGCGCGCTGATTGGTTAAACGTCATATACCCTTTTTGTTACCTGCAGTATATATACATTGTATAAACATTTCATTCATGTTCATTATTATAGCTTTTGGTAAAAAATCGTTAATTGCAAGTCTAATAAAAAAAATAAACTTATACTGCTCTCCAATAAAATATACTCTGTGATTTAAACGATGGCGGTTCGGCCTTCGTGTTTCTGCCGGCGTCGCCCGAGTCCGCCCGAACGTATCTTGCTGTGGCGCGATTTTTTAAAACTTTGATAGTTCTCTAGGGGCAGTGCCCCCCGCGCGGCCGCCTAGGCCACGCCTTTCAAGGAACGATTTATTTCAACTATATCCTCTTAAGTACCAATTTTATTATAACTAAGTTATACCAAAACGTTGTCAAACTCGCATTTCTTTTTTAAATCTGTTCAAGCTATATATAGGTACATTCGCCTTTTTTTTACTTTATATAGGCCTGTGTTCGACGACAATCTCACCATGATAAGTGATGATATGGCTGAAGGTGGTAAGCACACAAAGCCTAGAAGGAACTGGCTCTCAAGTGCAGCTGCAGGGAAACACTGATAGCTGCTTGGCGACAGATTTTCAACATGAGGGTGGTAGCATGGTAGATGGGTACTAAAAAGTACCCTGCAACCGTGCTATGGTTTCCTAACAATGTTTTCCTTCACGCGGAAACTCAAGCTCATTGTAGGATTCGAACCCGGGACCTTCGTCTCGGTATCCGATGTCACTACCACTGGAGCTATCATCGCCTTATAGGATGTTAACTTATTTGTTCTTTCAATATGTCACACAACTCATGTAATATGAAAACAGATATAGGTACCTAATACGTGTCACCCTATCAGCTTCATCATATCCCACAGGCTCTATTTTAACCTAATTTTATATTAAAAAACCATAAATAAAGGAAGACTGTAGATAAAACAAAACAGAAGCAAAAATGCGCATCTAAAACCCATAACAAACCAAATGATCCGGCAAAAATAGGGTGTAAAGTGAAAAAGAAACCCCGGATATTATTTGATCGCGCGATATATCACGAGAATAGGCGGGGGGGCCGGAAAACAAACTCTGGGCTCCAATATCCAATGAAAAATCAATCCATCAAACCCAATAAAAAATCTAGAGCAAGTTATTATTGCTTTATATTTTTCTGTTGGACGAACGATTTGTGACTTCAGATAGTTTCGTTCTCCAAAGGCCAAATTGCCGATTCGTGTAGGCTTTTTCCATTTCACCCACCCTTATTGTTAGTTATATTGAAGTCAAATATGGAATAGATTAGTAGGTAGGTACCCTACCTTTAACATATCTATATTGTATTGTAATTTTTAGGTTTTTAAGTAGGACGTTACTTATTCCTACGTCACTTTGAGATCGATTGTTTTTATCAGATTACAGAAATTGTAATCTGAAGTTTTTATTATAAGTGTCCTAAAAGAAAATAGCAAGCTTTCTTCGGGTATTTTGTGATGGCTAATTCATTGAAACTGATGTGAAAAGGTAGGCGTCTTTGGGTAGGCGTAAGTAAACCTACTTATGTAGCTCCATGACGTTAAATCGCAAAACAAAAAGTCACTTGAATAGGTACTCAACAAGAATCTATAATATATAAGATTCTTGGTACTCAACTATAGTACGTACAGTAGTATGAGCATCGATTTTATTTATTTAAAAATTGTGAAGTTCTAATTTAAATTCCGGCAGGTCAGATCATCAAATAACCTAAAATCATTCCTAAGTGCGGGTAGCTGAACTGTAAATATGAGTTTAGTTTTGTCAACATTTGAGTGTCAATGCTGCCCAACAACAACAAAGTATTTATTGGAAACTAATTGCAAATAATTTTTATTTTTTTTCATTCATATTTATTGATAAATTTAATTTAAAAGGCTATCGTTTTTATTCTTAGAGAATATAGTAGTTTTTATTGTTTCAATCTCATCTTCATTTGTATCGAAACGTTTTTTATGTCACTGTCATGTCATTTGTCAAACTGTGAATGTCACGTTTGTTTTTATACTTTTTGTATCTTCGAATTCTTCGATTTCATATAATTTCACATTTTAAGTTCTCATTGCTTTTCATTACCTAATTCTTTGAAATTTATTGCTAGGTATTTCCTAAGAAATAAAATCTCAACTTATGGTACTATACGGCCAATTAACAAGATCTATGCATAGCATATTACAAACAAGTAAGTTAACCAAAACACATACGTGATCACGATTTATTGCATTATTTTGATCTTCGTTGGACATTACTCGGTGCGTAGAGGCCTGCAGGCACTGAAACTAAGTTCAGAAAGCTTAATTGACAGACCATATCGCTCGAAGACCCGATGGAAGCTGTTGATGAATGTAACATGTTATTTTGTATACATTGTGCAATAATTAGGAAAATAAAGGCTTTCGGGTGGTGATGGCGACCACGTAAGTACAGGCTAGCGCCAAGCGATCTCCTACCAGCTGGATCAAAAAACCGTCAGTTACTCAGAAGCGGCCTGCGGATCTTCATCATAAAACACTTATGAAGATGTATGCTCCTATAGTTCCATAGAAAATTCTCCTGTTAATGATTTAAATGAACTTTCTAGGTGCTTTCCTACAAAGAAATATGTCATCAGCATCAGTGGTGACAGGTGTGGTAGAAAATAGAATAAGAACCAAACTGCAGACACAACTAGACACCAAACATTTGGATGTTATCAATGAGTCTTACATGCACAATGTCCCAAAGGGAGCCGAAACACATTTCAAAGTTGTTGCAGTTTCCAACAAGTTTGAGGGAATGACACCTATAAAGGTAATTTAAACTAGTAAAATTAATAAATGCAGTATCACTTGCATGTTGATGACTGGGGATGAGTAAGTTATCTAGGGAACCACAATAGATCCCAATGGGTCGAAGTGTCCGAGCTATTTCTCGGCCCCTCCACAAGATAGGATAAGATAAGATCACTAGCACTACCAACCCTGCAAAAATCTTTTCACACTCTTGAAGGGCTGTGTGGTCTGGGCCCCTAGACAAGTTGGTTGATAATCATCATCATTAGTAAACAATCAAGCATTGTATGGGATTGACATAAGAGATTGTTAAAAATCACGTGATATTTCAATTTGAAATGTCAATCCCATACAAAGGTGGATTGTTTATTAACGATGAATAATAATTGTTGACAACAATCTTGAGTAGCCTGAGGCATTAAGCAATAATTAACATACTTATATTTGTGATCAGATGGCAATGTGTGAAGAATGTTCCATGGTAATTATCTATTGAGGAATGACATTTTCCAGAACACATTGATAGGTGCTTACAATATTACCCAACTAATATGGCTTACCGATGTACAGTCGAAGACAAAGATATGTATACACGTATCATTATAAAAAAGAAGTAATCATAAAAAGCTCCAATAATTTGTACTCATTTAAATGCTAACAAATATGTAAACAATATAGACAACATAAATATGTACCCGACACGATCATTAATATGTACACGTTAGATAATGTAAAAATATGTATTCCCTGAAAGATGCATAAAATTGTTACCACTCAATGTGCCAAAAATATGTATACAACCATCCGAACAATGATGACACTGAAGATCACACAATATTCATTGATATATTATGTAGTACCTACATATACAGGGTGAAATTTTTTTTCTAGCCAGTGATGGCAACTTCTGAACTACAGGTCTTAGAGAAAAACGCTGAAGGGAACCCCGAGCTAAATTTTGAAGAAAATAAAAATGCCATTAAAAAAAATTAAAAAAAAAGAGTTTTAATTTTTTTTAATTTTTTTTTTCTTTTTCTACTTCTACTTCACAATACGAACAAAATTATGTATGACTATCTTGGTCTGAAGTTGCTAGAAGTTATCAAAATTGACCTCAAATTTTTTGTCAGAATGCTAAGAGCCAATTCTTTAATCGTTAAACATAGTGAGGTCCCTGCGAGATCTGCTCCACTTCGTCAAACTTTACGCAGCATAAAACCATGGTCAAGGAAAATATAAAATAATATTTTGGATAACTTACTAGAGAGCAAGATTGTCTTACATAATTTTGTTCACATTGTGACGAAGAAGCAGAAATTCGAGTAAAAATTTTTCTTTCTTTCAGCGTTTTTCTCTAAGACCTGTAGTTCAGAAGTTGCCCACACTGGCTAGAAATAAAAATTCGCCCTGTATATATCGCTGCACACATTATTAAATATTTACGTCTTGTGATGTCTTTAGAACAGGGCATGACGTCATTTGCGTGTCATTTGTTTCATAAATTACACTTTTAATTTGAACTAGCGACCCGCCCCGTCTTCGCACGGGTGCAATGTCGTGTGGTGTCGAGCGATCTGCGCGTCCGCGCCCGTCTCTTTCTTTGCAAAAAAATAAAAAAAGGGACCGCCATTTTGAATTATTTAGTTACTGGTCCGATTGCTCTCAAAATGGATATTTGAGAGACCCTTGGGCCACATTACACGAATCTTTGCTCAAAATTTAAAATATTGTCCGCCATTTTGAGAGACCCTTGTCTCAAATATCGATTTTGAGAGCAATAGGACCAGTATCTTAAAAGTCAAAAATGGCGAACACTTTTTCAAAAATTTGAGGATACATTCTTGTTTTGTGACCCCGAGGACTCTCAAATATCGATTTTGAGAGCAATCAGACCAGTATCTAAAAAGTTCAAGATGGCGGACACTTTTTGAAAATTTTGATAATAGATTCTTGTTTTGTGACCCCAAGGACTCTCAAATATCGATTTTGAGAGCAATCGGACCAGTATCTCAAAAGTCAAAAATGGCGAACACTTTTTCAAAAATTTGAGGAATGATTCTTGTTTTGTAACCCCGAGGACTCTCAAATATCGATTTTGAGAGCAATCAGACCAGTATCTAAAAAGTTCAAGATGGCGGACACTTTTTGAAAATTTTGATAATAGATTCTTGTTTTATGACCCCGAGGACTCTCAAATATCGATTTTGAGAGCAATCGGACCAGTATCTCAAAAGTCAAAAATGGCGAACACTTTTTCAAAAATTTGAGGATAGATTCTTGTTTTTTGACCCCGAGGACTCTCAAATATCGATTTTGAGAGCAATCAGACCAGTATCTAAAAAGTTCAACATGGCGGACACTTTTTGAAAATTCTGTGGAAAGATTCTTGTTTTGTAACCCCGAGGACACTCAAATACCGATTTTGAGAGAAATCGGACCAGTATCTAAAAAGTTCAAAATGGTGGACACTTTTTCAAAATTTTGAGAATAGATTCTTGTTTTGTGACCCCGAGGACTCTCAAATATCGATTTTGAGAGCAATCGGACCAGTATCTCAAAAGTCAAAAATGACGAACACTTTTTCAAAAATTTGAGGATAGATTCTTGTTTTGTGACCCCGAGGACACTCAAATACCGATTTTGAGAGATATCGGACCAGTATCTAAAAATTTCAATATGGCCGACACTTTTTCAAACTTTTTAGAATAGATTCTTGTTTTGTGACCCCGAGGACTCTTAAATATCGATTTTAAGAGCAATCGGACCAGTATCTCAAAAGTCCAAAATGGCGAACACTTTTTCACAATTTTGAGGATAGATTCTAGTTTTGTGACCCCGAGGACTCTCAAACATCGATTTTAAGAGCAATCAGACCAGTATCTCAAAAGTCCAAAATGGCGAACACTTTTTCACAATTTTGAGGATAGATTCTAGTTTTGTGACCCCGAGGACTCTCAAACATCGATTTTAAGAGCAATCAGACCAGTATCTAAAAAGTTCAACATGGCGGACACTTTTTCAAAATTCTGAGAAAAGATACTTGTATTTCGACCTCGAGGACTCTCAAATATCAATTTTGAGAGCGATCGGACCAGTATCTAAAAAGTTCAACTCCACTATGGAGTTCCAGTGCTTACCGTTCTTCTCCATCATCAGACCCTGAAAACCATATAAGGTCAAAGTTCATTTCACGAAAACTCCAAACCCGGCTAGGATACGTTGTTCCGATATAGAGTTCTAGTGCCCACCCTCCTACTCCATCATCAGACCCTGAAAACCATATATGGTCAAAGTTCATCTCACGACAATTCCAACAACCACAAACATGGCTAGGTTACGTTGCTCCGCAATGGAGTTCCAGTGTCCACCCTCCTACTCCATCATCAGACTCTGAAAACCATATATGGCCAAAGTTCATCACACGATAATTCTAACAATCCCAAACACGGCTACGGCTACGTATCTACTAATTCAAAATATTTGAAATAATAATCATGAATAAATATGTCACGACGAATTGTTGAAATTGCTCAGTGAGTGCCCTGTTACAGGGAGCGACAATAACTTTACCTTTCTCAACGACTTGATCACATCATGCGGTAGGCGACGTTGCCAGCCAGCTTGCGCACGAGCTGACAACGTCGCGAGCGCGAAACTACCAACGTGTCCGAACACAAAATTATTGATTTTTTTAAAAACTTTTTTCAAATACCTACCGTTTTTCAATTAAATTCCATGAAGGCCTTGACTTCAATGAGTTTACATATTTTTGACTATAATGATGAATACATATTTATGGTACACACGGCAACACATCAAGCTATACATTTCCAGTATAAGCTGATCTCGCATTGTTTAGGATTTCCGTACAATGAGAGGTCAGCTTATATTGGAAATGTATAGCTTGATCTGTAGCCGTGTGTACTTTGATTGTTCACAAATTAATGATTTGATACATGGATATATATTATTGAACTTGTTGTTTACATACATAATTGTCCAACAGTGTTTACTTATTTTTGAACTTTTGTATGTTCCCATATCTATGATAATGTGAACGGCTACTTTTTATGAGGCTTGGTGGTGTATACTTATTTTTGTCCTCGACTGTACCTGCGGTCCTGCGCAGAAGATACATTTTCAAAGTGCGGGAAACGCTTTTGTTAGCACGTGCCGTGCGGAGGGGCGTGACTTGCGAGTGAGACGGAACTAACAGCTGCAGTGTATTATGAACCTTATATTAGTGATTTAAGGTTGATTGTAATTTTTAAGCATTCTTTCGTAAATCTTCGGGGCCATACTTTCTTTTCTATGCAAACGAAGATTCAGGACGCGACTTATCAGTTGGGTAATACTATACTACAGACTTGCAACTTGAATACCAGGTAGGCAGATATAGTCTACAACCACATTAAAGTAGTTATTTCTTTTAAATTCCAGAGGCATAGACTAATTCATGATATACTGAAAGAAGAACTACAGACTGGGGTCCATGCTCTATCAATCTTAGCCAAAACATCAAAGCAATGGGAGGATAGTGACAAAGTTGTGGAGAGTAGCCCTAACTGTAAGGGTGGGTTTGGTAAATAAGTATGGTTTAGTTTATTGTTGATATAGAATATAATTATTTAATAATGTAGTTAAATATACTGTTATGAAGTTATTTCTTTTTAATTGACAATAAGTCTCCAAAATACTCCTAATAATATTATGGAATGAAAGTTTGTCACTAATCTAAACCATCCACAAAAAAATTCATTCAAATCGGTCCAGCCGTTTAGGAGTTCAGTGACAAACACGTAAAGTTGAATTTTTTTTATGCGTTTGTGTGACGCCCTATATGGTTTGGATACAGAGTAGGGTAGGGTAGCACCACAGGGTAGGGTAGCACCATGCGAATGAAGTCGCGCCGGGCAGCTAGTTGATGTAAATCTTTAAGCAACATCACTCTATCTCAGACATTCATGATAGACAATTTCATACAAACTGTGATCATGTGTGTCATCTTAAAAATCTCCATACTATTCTATATTGTGCTTGTCAACCAGGAGGAGCATGATTAATTAGAAATAAACATTAGTATTAAAAAAGAAATAAGCATTTAGTCATTTGTAAAACATTTATTCCTATTATAATCAATATAATATCAATACCATCATAATTGGATTTTTTTCTTAAAATAACCACTCACAGATATTTGTTTTTACCAAGATCACTGGTTACAAGTTTTTATTTCATGGCAATAGCATAAGTATGTTGATATGCACATTATTTTCTTCACTCACTACAAATTGTGGGCTTGATTGTCGGTTTGTTCTGAGAGTTTATGTATAAATATCAGCATCAGAGTGGCACAAAATTGTTATACTTTAAACTAAAATGGTTTAATTAGGGTCAATGTAACTAAACAACCTTCTATCCGAACCCCAGTAAAAATAAAAAAGCATCCTCTCATACATTTCCCTAAATATTGAATTGAATACAGATACTTTCTTGCATTTATCAATTCAATTAAATTGTTCTATTCTATATTCAATGTAGTCCAGTTCGTCATTCAAGTAGTAGTTATAAAGCTATAGATACTAGAGTGTATATTTGTAAATTGTACAAGACCCAGAATCAAAACTACAGGCTGTTCACACTCTCGAGGTTCCATCAGTTAACTTCGACAAAATCAAATAATGGTGAACATAAATGTGGCTAGTGTGTGAATATTTTTCATAATGACTGGCGCGCTTGACGGCGATTTTATTTGATTTATTTTAGACCTTTTTATATTAACTATAAACAATATGATCTATAAATATTATACTGATTGCGATATGAGACCAAAAATATCAAGTTACATTTAAGTTACGTTAAGTTAGAATTATTTTACAGTTTTTAGTTATTTTACAGTAAGTCTTCAAAGCAAATTAATTTTTCCCTTTGGGGAATTTGGTAGAATGCTAAAGCCATGTATTCACTGAGAAACAATTGTTTAATAACGCTGTTTCAGAAACAAAATCTACGTGTTTCTGAAACACATTAATATGTTTCTGTACATGTGAAACTGTTTCCAGCATGTTTCTGTTGCACCCCGATGGAATTGGAGAGCACCGAAACATATCAGTTTCGCAGTGGACGTGTTTCAGTTGTTTATAAACATGGCGACATATTTGAAACAACTGAGATCTGGGCGGCCAAAACCCCGAAACATTGTTTCTGTAAACATTTACGTGTTTATCTTTGTATCTGAAACATGTTCTCAGTGAATACATGGCTTTACTCAATGGAACTTTGGAGTGAGTTTCCATACTGTGTACTGTACTACATTCAAGATTGCTACATTATAATACATTTGATAAATGTGTAGAAACAATTATATACTGAATAGTATTCTTATATTTCGAGGATACATTTTATTCATATACTTATGGGTAACAATACTTTTTATTTATATCTCTTTTATATCTTTCACCTATATTGAGACCAATGTCAGTTGATTCACGAATAGTTTGCCCAATAGTTTGAATATTTTCACAATTATACCACTGCACTCACACATTCACACCGACTTAACGGTGTTAGTTGTATCAGAGATTGAAATTGTCCAGGCGGAGTTTCCCTTCATTCTCTGTCAAATATAGTAAGTCTGCCATTGTTTGTTCGCAAATCGCTTCTTCTGCTTTCTCCGACATCTGTAAAAATAAAACTTGTAGTAGAATTAAAAAATAAGAATATTACATGATAATAATAAAGAGATTTGTATCCTACGGTAAATCCAAAATTCTGAAGCTTGGTGATAAATATTTTACATTAAAGTATGTTTCCACAACGTGATTGCTTAAAATTTCTCGATTGGAAAAATGAGCATTAAATATTACTCGATTACAACACACCATCTATATGCTTAAAATTTTCATACAAATCATATATTATTTAACGGAAAAAAATCATATACTAAAACATCAAAATTTTTACAATTGTATGCGACCGGGATAAAGTTGAAGAACTCTTATGGCATGTGATAAGGGCTTCCCCTATCAATTGCTGAAATGATATAAGGTTTCGGTCAAAGAAACCACAGGATAGCACTTGGTAGTACCTGGCTTGCTCGCTACCACTCTCAAATTGAAAATCATCATGTTAGTAAAATACCTGTTCTTAAAATTCTGTGCAACAGGGCAGTTAAACTTCTCCATGCAACTTCTATAACAAATCCATATTTTTGGTTTATGAACATACTAGCTGTCCCCCGCGGTTTCACCCGCGTTTCCGGTATAAAAAGTCTATGTCCTTCTCCATTTCATAGGCTATCTGCATGCCAAATTTCATGATGATCCGTTGAGTAGTTAAGGCGTGAAGGCATAACAAACAAACAAACTCACTTTCGCATTTATAATATTAGTTAGGATTAGCTGTCCCCCGCGTTTTCACCCGCGTCCCCGATAGACAAAAAATACGCTATGTGTTAATCCAGAAATTATTAAATCTGTGTGCCAAATTTCATCCAAATCCTTTCAGTCGTTTTTGCGTGAAAAAGTAACAAACATCTGAAGATGTTCATCCAAATAAAAAAAAAAAACAAACAACTTACCGGTCTATATTTATAATCGCAAATCGGTGGATACTTAAAATTTGGTCCGAAATTGACGCTCACAGTGACATTCTTATGCAGTGAAACGGTCGGGTAGTAGCAACCCTGATAAATATCTAGGAACGCCTCTCCCTGGCACTCTCCATTCTTGAAGTAGTATATCTTGCTTCCCGGAAGCTGCTTCAAATTGTTCAGAGATTCTTGAATGTTGTCCTTGTCTTCGTAGTAGAGGTGGCTCTTGAACTTTACTAACGGCTGGAATTAGAGGAGTTTATTAGAATCCCTAGTCTGCATTAGCGTACCTAAGATTTTTTCCAAGTGGGTCTGGCCCCAAATAGCCGATGCAATGTATGCGAAAGTTTCAATTTGAGGTTCAGCTATATTTCGGCCATGGATCTTTGGAATGTAGAATTTGGTTGGTATGTTTGGAAGTTAGATTGGTAACTCAACATCCTGGAGTCGGCACCAGACTATTCTGGGGTGTGCATGGTTTTTTGCGGTATGACAGGTATTTCCTATGATTACCGCGTTCAAACATGCATACAAACTAGTTTTATAAAAAGAGAGTGAGAAAAAGTGAGTGGACTTTGTGTAGATGTATGTAGAGGGTGATCTCTGGAACCACAGATTCAATTCATGAAAATTCTTCCACTAATAGGAAGATATATTATTCCTGAGTTATACTTTTCACCACGAGAAAGCTGGTCAAACCACAGGGAATAACTAGTACTAAGTAAAGATAGATGAGGGTCTTGTATCAAAATTTGTTGGGGGCCCTTCTACCTGACCGTGGAGCAGGCGAAGTCCAAATGGAGGGTAAAGATGTTTACGAATTTTTGCATTTACACGTTTGGGGTCCCTGTAGTCGACGGACCCTGTATCAAAATTTGTTGTGGGGCCTTTCTATCTGACTGTGGCGAAGTCCAAATAGAGGGTAAAGATGTTAACGAATTTTAGCTTACACACGTTCGGGGCCCCTGTAGCCTACGGGCCCTGTATCAAGATTTGTTGACCATTCTATCTGACTGTGGCGAAGTCGAAATGGAGGGTAAGGGTCACCGCTTACTGTAACAGCACGGATACGCCTCTGCATTTACCTTGCAATGCAAGCGAGGTCTTCAAATCGTATGCGTTAAAGTAAATTTTACACTGGCCCTGATTCTGTTGTTCACAACTAAACTAATTTTAATGTCACTATGTCTCTTTCTAACAAAGAACATAAGAAAAGGATGTAAGAAATTTAGTCCTGTCAAATTAGTCCAATGCTTGTTTTCAATATAATTTTAGTCGCCATCTATCGCGGTTACGCCTAAATACACGCAAAATAAGACGGCAAAGATTAATTTGACAACTTAAAATATGTTCTATCCTTTTTCAATCATGTTCGTAAGAAAGAGATGAGATGTGACTAAAATTAGTTTAGTGCGATTTACAACAGAATCGGCACCAGTGACTAGATAAAATAGTTGACTCCTCGCGGCGCTCGCGCTTGCCGCTACACGGGCCTTGTATCAAAATTTGTTGGGGGCTCTTCTACCTGACTGTGGCGCAGGCGAAGTCCAAATAGAGAGTAAAGATGTTGACGAATTTTAGATTACACACGTTCCCGTGTCGGGGCCCTTGTAGCCGACGGGCCCTGTATTAAAATTTGTTGGCCATGCTATCTGACTATGGCGAAGTCCAAATGGAGGGTAAAGATTTTTACGAATTTTAGCTTACACACGTTTGGGGCCCCTATAGTCCGGGGGCCCCGTATGCCACGGCTCTGGTACTAGTAGATAAGGAGGTAAAAGTGTAGTTACCCTGTCCTTGTAGGTGTTGGGCGTGTATTTGGTGGCGGCGCTGGTGGGCAGCACGACGAGGAAGCCGAGCGTGTCGCCCTCGCCGTACGCGCCGCTGTAGTGCTTGCCGCGGGACTCGTGGAACCTGGCACACATCTACTATATACATACGCAAACAACATTTTGACACACCTTACACAGGGATGGAAATCGTAGACGGGTCAGTGAGGGCAGCTACCTTAATGGTGAAGCTACGCGAATATGGTCTTAGGAGACTAACCCTTAATTTTTGAGTTCCGGCACACACGCCTTCCAGTACCATGTACCCATGGAACAATTAACCTATAGAAGCACAATGACGTTCATTTTGGTTGAAATAAATTCCGCCAATTTCCCACCGCCGACAATGCGCGCTGATTGCTTAAGACAAGGACGCATTTACTCTGATCGGCCAAGTCAAAAACACACGACGCAGCGAGTGGTCCTTATTGTTCAAATTCAGTGACAAATCACTGACTAGTTGTGGAATTATATTGTTCAGTATACTACTCTATAGGGATATTTCCTAGATGCATGTGCCTCTCGATAGTGTAGTTAGGACATACCTGGTACCCTTCCGACTGCGCCACGAGTAGCCGAACTTGTCGTAGCCGAGCGGCGCCTGCAGGTTGGCGTAGCGCCGGCCCCAGCCCAGCCGCGTCGCCGCGCCCTCCGGCATCTCCTCCACACACGCCTCCCAGTACCACGTGCCTCGAGACACACCGTGCGTGGCGCGCACCATGCAGTAGCCCTTGTCGCCGGTGACGGCCAGCCGGTCCTCGCTGAGGCGCAGCTGCGGCGCGCGGTCGTGCAGCGCCAGCAGCACGCCGCCCGGGCACAGCGACCGGTACAGCCACCCCGGGATCGGCTTGCCGCTCCACTCGTTACTCTCGTCGAACTCCTGGTTACGTTATTGTTATTGTAAAAACGGCCCTTATTCAATTTTATACGATTATAGACCCCGCATTTTATAACAAGCACTCGTGGTGTATGATTAGCCGTTCTTAATCGATCGGCAAGTTAAGCTACCACCGTCGCGGTCGGTACTTGGATGAGTGACCGTCTAGTGGTATTTCAAATCGAGTCTTCCGTGCTTCGGAAGGCACGTAAAACCGTCGGTCCCGGTTATCACTTAATTGTGATAGTCGTTAAGCTAGTCGGAGGCCTTCTAGGCGGCTTGAAAACTCTATACGTAGGTTGACCACTAGCCTACCTCCACCGATCCACAGTGGGCACGCGTGGTGGAGTATGTGCCCATTCTCTTTCACCCTGATTTGTGAAAGGAGGACTGTGCTCAGCAGTGGGACATTATAGGCTGATGATGATGATGATTTTATAAGGAACTAATTGAAAAAGACAAAAGTGTCACATGTAGATCATACGCGCCGTCATCAGTAATGATCTTATACATTTTATTCGTGACTAGCTTTTCTTTTCTCCTTATATCCAACCAAATGGTTAAATACAAATTTTCATGGATTTGATTTCCACACAAACTTTCATCCCCTATTTTACCCTCTTAGATGCGGATCTTCGAAAAATCCTGTATGAAAAATATGGCTGCGTATGGTTAGTTCACTTACTTGACGAAAGGGCGCGTGCGGGTCAGGTTCGGCCAGTATGTATCTATATCCATCTTTGTTGAAGGGGTGTTCAGTAGGATAACCGTGTGATGGAAGCTTCAACGCCCCGAGGTCCGCTGTGCGCCCCTTCTTACCTACTGGCGCCCCTGCATCCGTCGCGCCCCCTACCGCCGGCCGCCGCTTGCCTTGGCGCCCCTTCACATTACCAGCTAGCGGAACTGGAAGCAAAAACATTCTTCTTAATTTCAAAGTGATGAGACTTTTCAATTTCTTCGAGTTATTGATTCAAAACGTGAGACGCAAAAGTGTAAACAAACTATAAAACACATTCCTAATAAGTTAATAAACGATAATAAATTAATAACGCATTAATTAGTGAAATACGTTTACGAAGATATTTTTCTTAAAGGCAGTATGAAAAGAAAATAATTAACTACCATAAACCGACATCGCAGATGAGCCGTTTCAATTGTAGGTAACTAGGTACGTTATACGGTTATATTGATCGAGCGGTTGAAGGTCAAAAGCTCGCAACGTGTTCACGTTATCGAGCGTAAAAGGAAAATAACAAACAAAACACAAATAAGGACACGATTTGAATGAAATATTTTTACAACAGGATCAAAACTTTCGTCGTTCAAGGTTTTTGTGTTGTTTATTTAAATACGACGTCGAAAATGATTTGCATAGCCTTAATTATTGAATTTTGTTTCAATGTGAGATATGCTCAATAGGCTACTTTCCTGAAAAAAACTAATTAGCCCGTCATTTACATTATCAAAAAATATTAGACACGTATTTTTTCTTTTGTCAATTAAACAAAAAAGTACGAAGATATCGTGTGTTGAAGTTCCGCGTGACGTCACGGTGTGGTACACTTTTTAGGAACAAGTGACGTCACGAGCCCCCACTCCCGAACTTAATCTTCGTCAATTGTTAATGATTTGGTTAAGCAAAAAATACGTGTCCAATATTTTTTGGTAATCTAACTGATGGACTAATTAGAATTATTATATTTTTACCCAGGCAACATCCCTATTAACGTGATGTAGAGAACGCAAACATTCATTGGCAAGACATTGCCAGAAATAGATCTCGTGGCCATCCATCGAAGTGATTGACGACAATAAGATAGACGACAGCAGACCCTGTCACTATCCGAATTATTGCTAAATAGATGAAGAACTACTAACAAAAGATGGTATGACTGATAAGGAAGAAGAATTAGATCCTGTGCGTAATGATTCATTACGCACAGGATCTAATTCTTCCTTATCAGTCATATGAATGAGCCAAGGGAACTTAATTTACGAAAAAAAGTTACAAGGCAATTTATATTATGAAATCTAAATCGCCAATTGTTTGTGTAGATAATTCAATAATGCGAATGGCCGAATTCAAAATCATTTATTCAAATAGACCTTCGCAGGCACTTATGAAAAGTCTGACTCTAATACTCTAATACCGGTGCGGAAGGTTGCATTTGCTGAAGAGCCGGCAATAAACTCAGCAATTACTCTTTCCAAAACAAGCTTAGTTTCATTACATAATATTTACATTATAATCTTCAAATGCTAAGAGCTTGTGGAAACTTAAACCCCAGGCCCGGATCTAGGTGTGGGCAAACTGGGGCCCATGGCCCGGGCGGCAATTATAGGGGGGGCCAAAACCTAGATGGAAAAAAAAAGAAAGAAAAAAAACTTGTTTCACAAAGCGCCTAGCATCCAGCGCCTGCGCACGTTGTTCAATTGATTATTTGATATTTTACGGATTTTTCTTTCTTACTTCTTTTGAAACAACAAAAAATAATTTTAATAAAAAATCGATTCACCTATTTTTTTCTACTGCTATGCTGCGAGTAGAATAAATAAAAACAAGTTACGGGTCCCGACGTAATTACAAGTAAAATTTTTTTTTTTTTCAACTTTCCTTCCCAGAAATTATTTGAAAAGAAAAGGAAGACTTTTTTTGAATTCCAAGATAGAGTGAAACCCCACCAGCACATTCTACCCTCCCAAGTTAACCAGAAACAAGTTTGCCAATCGCTCTATGGAATTTTATTGCTGTAAATGAACAGGAGGAACAACACAAAGCTCGTAATCTACTTACGATGTTTTTTTTGTGACGATATTATTATTTTAGGGTTCCCTGTTCTTTACCTTGTTATTTCCATAAAGATATTCGATTTATTATTATTGTTATTCGATTCCAACTATCAAAATGACGTATATACAATTAAATGGGGGTTTTCTAATATATTCAAGTCGAGTACACGAAACAAAACACCACGCGGATACGTTACATACAAGCTTAGTTACTTACAAGATAAAAAGGTTAAGGTAGGTATTTTGGGAGCTTTTACTCAGTTTTTGTCATTGACGTGTATTTAGATGCATATTTATAAGGTTAAAAAATTTGGGTTCTAGAAGACGCATTTGTATGGTGTTTCATAAAATTGTCTTCCCTTATCAAATTCTCCGAAACAAGCCATTTCTGATTTACTCTATCATGTAACCTGCCTGGAAAAAAAAATTATGACATCAGAAATAATCAGACGGATAGCTCCTTGAAGACTGGCTCATATTACACTACGACTACGACCATTCTGCGCAGGAAATTATTATGCCAAAGGATGTACGTGTAAAGGTAAATTCCATTCTCCTACAAGCGACAAGCACACAATAACAATATGAAATATTAATATAAGTACTTACAATCCATGTATATTACACCGATATAGAGTGAATGACTGACAAATTTTTATACATGGACTTATGAGATAAGATAATAAAAACGTATCGAGTCCAACTTACACATCGCACGGACGAAACTGGGCCTTCGGACGTGACAAATAGAATAACAATGCGATGTTAATAAACATAAACAAGTCAACATTAAAAATAGTTTCTAAACAAAATGACTAAATTGATAATACGTAGATAGATACGTAACGTACTGACTAAGTTTTATTGAGTAAACATTTGTTCAAGGCGAATTACGATTCCGATAACAGATAACCTTATGAGCTAATTAGGTAAACGAAACAGTATAATGTAGCATCCAAATAAAAAAAGCGAAAAAAAGACTTACCAGCCATAAAGTTCAAGGCGACTCAAAAGTGAACCATTTAAATCTAAAATCAATAGAGGAGAAATCGCACGGCTAACGCGACGCTCACTATGTGTAGACTTATCGGCAAATATACAACCACACTAGCGTATAATAGTGTTTATATTGTGTACATGTGTGCGTGGTGTTTACGTACACCAATGCATGCAGAACAATGTTATTATTCAGTACATGTCTTTGTAGTCTAGAATTTTACTTACATGCACTGCAGATGAAACGGTCGTGTTGGGTATTTCTTTCAGATATTTGGCTCCGATCCAACTCAATGTGTCAGTCGGTCAGTCATGGTGTGCTGTCTAACTTAAGACGTCTAAGTTTATGTTAAATACTATTTTTAGTCATGAAGGCAATAGTGATAGTAGGTATATGTGTACTATTTTATACACGATCCCGATGATACTTCGAGCAACTGAGTACATAAGCTTTCATTAATATTCGCGTGTTATTTATAGACTTTTGTTACCGAGTACGTGTAGGTATGTCATGGTAATAATTTAATAAGACCCATTCAAGCAATAGGCAATTAATACAATATTGACCAAAAAAGGAAAAAAAAAGCTTGTCATCTGATGGATAACATGACCTTCAATTTAGCATAATGCATGATTGAAACAATTGATAAAAAAATGACGATAAAGAAAAATATTTAATGTATCCTGGGTGATGGACCTTTGCTCGAAAACTCGGATAACGCGTTTTTGCCTACAAAAACTCCCATACTTATAGCAATTTCATCGAAATCGTCCACCACCTGCTACGGCCTTCTATGGAAATTAAGAGGGCTCAATTCGTCATACTTTTCATACAAAACCTCTGTACTTATTATGGCGTTGTTAAACATTTTTCGTTAGATGTTTTGAACAAATTAGTATCTTGTGCACTATATCTAGCCGTGTATCTAGGCGTAATTTAAAAAAAGTGTGAAACACATTCAATCAAAGCCTCCGAAAAACAGCGTTTTTGCCTGAACTTTGGCCATATCTAATGTACCTATAAATTGTAAAAGTAAAGAAAACATTTAGATACCAGGCTTGCAAATGTATGGGAGATTCTAAATAACTAACTTTTTTTTCACAAACTTGTAAGATTTTTTCACAAGAAGTATACTCCTGGAACAAGTTTTATGAATGCGAAATCATGAATGACGACCTAGCGAAGCGGCCGCGAGTGATCAGCGGAATTTACCGACTGATAACCGACGGCTCTGATGCTATCTCTCTTTTTTCGCAGTCAAACATTACGTTGGATGAAACAACAAGCTTTTAGACTATGCTCGCGTTGAAGTTGCGCCGGCCACAGAGGGCCGCCTTAACACAACACATCTAGACAGTGCAGCTGTCGGAACACACCGATAGATGCTTGGCGACAGATTTTCAACTTTAGGATGGTAGCCAACCAGGCTAGAGAACATGCTCTGCAGTACTCCAATGCATATTTTCCTTCACCCAAAGCTCAAGCTCATTTTGAAGGGACCCAAGATCTTCCGTCTTGGCACTCCACGTCATTGAGCTAAGCGTGATGGAAGACACTGCAAAATTCACAATCTTTGTAAGGAGGCTGCTAATCTATCAGTCAACCTATTCATTTCATATGTCCCAGTGAATACGTTACATACAAAATTCAAACACAGCAGTAAATTGCGCTACCACTTCCCAAACGGGGCCGGTTATTTACATAACAATAGGGTAAGCGTTCATTGATAATAGTTAACAATTGGTATAGGACTCGACCAACGTGTGGTTATTGACATTCTACACCATTTCTACACCGTGACTTTTTATTCATCTTAGAAACGCAGCCCACTTAATGTACCCAATGAATAGGTACTAATCAAATATAAAAAAATTGTTTGAACATTTTTATAATAAAAAAATACAAAAATTGCACTACAATAGGCTACTTTCCTGAAAAAAACTAATTAGTCCGTCATTTACATTATCAAAAAATATTAGACACGTATTTTTTCTTTTGTCAATTAAACAAAAAAATACGAAGATATCGTGTGTTGAAGTTCCGCGTGTAGTCACGGGTGTGCTACACTTTTTAGGAACAAGTGACGTCACGAGCCCCCACTCCCAAACTTAGTCGCGCTTGATTTGGTAAAGCAAAAAATACGTGTCCATATTGGACACGTATTTTTTGATAATCTAACTGACGGACTAATTAGAATTATTATATTTTTACCCACGCAACATCCCTATTATGAAAAATCGTGTTTATAATTAAAGTTTACGTATAAATTGGTAGAAAATATCAACCCAGCGCACGTGTCGAGTAGTCTGCCCTCGTAACAGGGTGTTACGAGCGACCTCATGCGTCATATATCATGATCATCATCAGCCTATAATGTCTCTGCTGAGCACAGGCCTCCTTTCACAAATGAGGGTGAAAGGGAATGGGCAATACTCCACCACGCGTGCCCACTGCGGATTGGTGGAGGTAGGCTAGTGATCAACCTCTTTTGGAATTTTTCAAGCCGCCAAGGAGGCTTCCGACTAGCTTTACGTGCCTTCCGAACAGCGTTGCCAGACGTCCCGATTTTGGCGGGACGTCCCGATTTTTAGCCCAAAATTAAATGTCCCGCGCGGGACAGACCTAGTCCCGCTTTTCAGGGATAACTCGACGGTGAAATCATCGTTGGACGTAGAAGTGGGAAATTGTAAGGTAGACACCACTCCACAGAAATGGCACCAGCATTCCCGTGACGCGACTTACACCGCAGTGGTGTATGGAAAACCTAAGTTAGCTAAATGTCACTGTGACGTATAAGACTACATTATTTAAGAGGTTTAATATTATTTGATTTGTCATTTAGTTATTATTACATAGAGACTTTAAACATTTCGTTATTATTGATGCACTTTATGGGTTCAGTTACCAAAGAAATATACCGATAGTTAAAATCTCCTGATTATACAGATTATACAGGGTGTTGTTACACTCGAGGCGGTATTAGGGGGCTGAGAGTGTAATGATCAATGCACACGCGTGTCATACGACTTTTTTCAACATACTTGTATTTTTTGAATTAGATCTTTTGATAATAATCAACTACACAAGAGCACGATGACAAAAGGTCGCGCAATTTTTTTTTTTGACCGCCATAAGCTGTGAAACTGTTTTACCCTTTTAAATTAAGAACGATTCGTCTACACACATATAATTTGCATTGAGGTACGAACTTAACATAATCAGGACTATACCTATCATAAAACTGTGCGGTAATGTAAAGTAAAAAGCAGTGATGCGTAATAAGCTAAGAAAACCCCATGGTCTGTGGCTCCACAATTCCAGGACACCTCCTTGAACATCAGTCAAAGCATCGGGATTACAGATGTAAAAATCCCGGAATTATACGTATAAAACCAAATGACCTTCGAATCATTCTTGAATTATACTCTCCTACAAAAATAAACATACTTTATTTTACACTTTGTGAAAACACAATTTGAAGTTTGATTTAATATTCAAATCAATATAAAGTAGCTAAATTACTATTAAAACTAATAAAAGTATGTAAACTGATAACCACCACCTACTGTTTTGTTTCGCTTACTCCTATTACAAACCTTTTGAGGTGTTTTCGTAAGTAAAGCAGTACAAAAATAAATAATTCAATTAAATTTGCTATCATTTAGTCATTGGCAGACTTGAAAAGTAGGTGGATATAAAACAGATTTTTTCTTAAATATTAAATTCTTAATAATATTTAACTGTATAGTGAAATTATCCGTTTTAAAAAATCTGTCTAGAGAATTTCGATTTTAATTGTGACTTTCTGACTGCTAACAGTAGGCAACACTTTGGTGAACCGTCGCATACGTACACAAAACTCATACACTCACGCGGCGCGAGAGTGTGCATTTGGCATTTTTCGGAATGATTCGGCGCCCAGCGGAATGATACCATATTTTACGAAATAAAACGATGTGAATTATACCATTTAAAACATTGAAAACAAAAAAGTGATTATCAACACAGTTTTAATAATAAAGTGCTTATTTACAGGTAGCACAGGCAGGTTACTTAACTAAAATTCACGGAAACCTTCAAATCACATGATACCTACCATACTTGAAGGTAAAAACTCTATAATTGCCCTTTAAATGCCTCAAAAAATAAAAGAAAATAGTTTTTATTATAAAAATCTCAGTTTTTAACTCTAAAGGAATTAAACGGCATTTTATGGAATAATACGGAATCATTCCATATTTGGAGAATAATTCCAATCGGAATGATTCGAATTATTCCGGGCTCACATCTATAATCGGGATCCTTGGCGTCGACATTTCTAGCGACGTTTTGCTCCGAAGTCACTTGGAAGACAAGGTTAAGCTGGCATCCAAAAAGCTCGGAGTGCTCAACAGAGCGAGGCAGTACTTCACATCGGGGCAAAGGCTACAACTTTATAAGTCACAAGTCCGGCCTCATATGGAGTACTGCTGTCACCTATGGGCGGGAGCACCTGGATACCAGCTTGGGCCTTTAGACTCGGTTCAGCGACGTGCCATCAGAATTGTTGACGATCCCGAGCTCACTAGCGGTTTAGAGCCCCTTAGTCTGAGGAGAGACTTTGCCTCCTTATGTGTGTTCTACCGCTTGTACAACGGAGAGTGTTCTAAAGAATTGTTCGATTTGTTGCCCACTGCTACCTTCTACCATCGCAACTCTCGCCATCGACGGGGAGTCCATCCTCACATTTTGAAACCAGAATTGTTTCGAACTGTGCGGGCTCAAAGGAGCTTTCTTCCGCGGACGGTCAGATTGTGGAATGAGCTCCCCGCCGTGGTTTTCCCAATGGAGTACAGCATGGGGTTCTTCAAAAAGGGCGTGAAGAGATTTCTTCAGGGTCGGCAACGCGCGAGTGATGCCCCTGGTGTTGCAAGCGTCCATAGGCTACGGTAACTGCTTACCATCAGGCGGGCCGTATGCTTGTTTGCCACCTTAGTGGTATAAAAAAAAAAATAAAAAAAATAAGCTGCATTAAGATACTAAAAACGGTGCAATAAAAGCTTCACAAGCAAGTGTTGAAAAAAAAAAAATTTGAATCATTATTACCTATTCATTAAATACATTAAATAAGCTGCGTTCCTAATACGAATAAAAAATCACGGTGTATAAGCTATAGCATTTCGCAGACTTCACAATCTTTCCTGAGCTTAATTTTGAAGAAAAAAAAATGACAATAAAAAAATAATTGTTTTTTCGTAGATATGAACTTCTAGCAACTTGTGACCAAGTTTTTCATATTATATTCATATTGTGACGTAGAAGCAGAATCTTGAAAAAAATATGTATTTTTTAATTATCCGTATCTCCAAAAATAAAATTTTAATACTCTTTAAATTTCTTCTAAATTCAGCTTATGGTTCCTTTCAGTGTTTTTCTCTAAGAGCTGTAGAATATGCCCATACTGGCTAGAAAAAAAATACACCTGTAGTTTAGTATAGATGTTTTAAGGAATCTTCATAAATAGGTCATATTATCTACACTCTAGGGGTACTGTAGTCTCCCCTAACAATGCGGTAGTGGGAGTTTAGAGCTAAACAGGACGGGGCGATATTATAAATATTAGAGATAGAAAACATCTTTGAAAGACTTTATTCAAGACTTTATCATACTAATTAGGATAAAATAGATTCATAGATGAAAAAAAAATCGTAAGCCTCCCTTATGCATTCCTTATTTTTATTACAAGTTTCAAAGACGATCTGTGATTAAAAAAAAGAAAAACTATGAATTAAAGGACAAAGCATTTTAATATAATAACAGTGATTATTTAACTAATTAAGAATTTAAACTCTCCTTAGGCATATAGAGTGAAAATCATTACTCAGACAGTTACAAAGGTCGCCATCTAGCGATTACTGCCGAGATCGACTGGTTTGTGAACCCCATAACGCGACTTAGCAGCTAAAGTTCAAACCGATATTAGAGAAGACCCTACCTCCAAAAAAGTTTGGAAATGTATCTAGGCTATCAATTTTCTGGTACTTACTGGAATTAGGTAGGGATAGGGCTGGTAGGTATGGATAAATTTCCAAGGTCAAGAGGCTGTATACGAAATTTTGCCCATTTCGCTGATGTTACAGTTAAAATACTGTATTTCTAATATAGGCCGCCTGAATTGTTTACACTTTATTTTTGTTTTGTTATTTTTATATTGTGTGTTTTTTATGTAAATAAAGAATTTTGTATTGTATTGTATTGTACCTACCTGACAAATTGTTTCGCATATTTCATGAAAAAATTTAGTCCTCATTAAGAAAATTTAACATAAGTTTAGCAGAGGATTTCACTAGTCTGATGTTGGATAAATCAGTGTATTGCAAATTATATTTATTCAAAACTCAATTAAAAATCATTTATTCAAATAGACCTTCGCAGACACTTATGAAAAGTCTGACTTTAATACTCTAATACCGGAATACCGGTTCGGAAGGTTGCATTTGCTGAGAAGAACCGGCAATAAACTCATCAAAACAAGCCTTTGCTACATACTTTGTAGTTTTGCCGCCGCGCCCTGACTGAATCGATATTTAATAAGTAAATAAATAGCAAACTTAAGCAGATCAGCCCCCACAAGCAGCATATTTAAGCCATACAAACGTACCTATTTAAGTGTAGTGTTGAGTTTCTGCAGTGATTGAAGGTCACCAGAATTCCTTGAGGAGGCACAATGCTGGCAAAGTATGAGGAGAAGGTTTGGTAATGCGTGGGTATGTATGTAGTTCAAGCAACCATAGGACTACAGTAACCACTTATCATCAGACAGGCCTTATGCTGTTTACCACAGTGAATAAAAAAAAAGGATACACATTCAATTGTGGCATTTCAAATCTACAAAAGATTGAGGGTGTTATCAGTTTGAACTATTTATTATTGTTACCCAAAGAGTTCAAAAAGACTTACTTGTAGCAATTCCCATGTCGGTAACCTTCAGTTGGCCCTGCTTGATCATAGCCTCATAATTTGGCTTGATGGCAGTCAGCTCCATGTTATACAGTCCGAACATTGGGCCGTGGTTTGCGTCTTCTTCATACGTGAACAGAACTTGGATGTCTTTTATTAGTGCTCGCTGCACTGTTGCGTACCAAGACTGGGTCACTCTGAAACAATTAAAAATCCTTTTTACTTATGTTTTGTCCAAGAAAGTGACTTCTTAATAACTAACATGAGGATGGGGAACTAAAACCACATTTATTCAAATTAAGACTTGTATGAAACTTATGGATGTTACTAAATTGAGTCTACAGCCAGTTTGTAATAAATATACTTCTCAAAAAAGTATTATTTACTTATTTTATTTTCAACTGCAGACTGCAGGCCATGAATCTTTTCAGTGAACTGACATCTGACATTAATAAAAAAGTATATACCCCAAACTGGCCAGTACCTATGTAAAGTTTAAATTAATAGAATACAAATACTTAAACTTTTTAAGCCATAAAAGAATATATTACTGGTAGCATGCTTTTTTTATTTAATTTTAATTTTTGAATTTAGGAACATGATAACAAATAAACACAAAGTTAACATAATTTTAATTGTGGTTAAAGGTAAAGTATTTTCTTATTATTTATTTTAGTTAGAATTATTACTACCTTCGTGGCATGGTTGTCATAGCTTCCCAGTACTGGTCGATATATGGTATAATCTCCCGATCTTTGCTGAATAGAATTTTGTTGCTGCCATCCTTCACTGTCTCCTGTCTCAGATTTGCTATAGCTGTGAGACACATTTGAGGGAATGCTGCAAATAAACATAATTGCTAAGATTTACATTTTAATAATCAGATTTTGAATAATACAAATTCTTTTTCTTTTTTTTTTAAGTTTGCATCACACAGCTTGAGTATTTTGCCATTTTCCAGTTATATTATAAGTTCTAGTCACAATAAACCACTTTCACATAGTCCTCAGTCAGTCACCGTCCATAAAAGTCATGTTTTAGTACAATGGTGGTTGTACTAAAACTTTTCACGGAATCCTTGAGACAACTTGAAAAGTCACGATACACATGATTCATTTCATTTCACTTCACTGGTGCACATGGATTGGTCTTTATTGAATAAAATACCACCGATATATACACGAATTTATGGAAATAAAAATGAAAATGCAATGTCACTCTGCAAGATCCCGCCAAAAAGTCATTCAAATTCTTGATTTTATTGTGAATGAGACCTTACCTCTATGGCCAATTATTAACAAGTACATTCTTAATTCAAAAATCGAATCATACTCACGAGCTTGATTCTTCTTGAATGTTTCCAATCCAGTTGGTGAGCAATTCTTGCATATGAACAAGTAGTTTGTCATGAATGGCACCAATTTGCCTAATTGGTAGCCAATACATGATTCGTGAAACCATCTGTTGCATGAAGCACATAATAATTCAGCAATGTTGAGATTTCGGTCTTTGCCGCTGAAAAAAAAGCTAAGGTTATCAAGTGTTTTCAGAACTAAAGCTGGAAAACAGCATCGAATCATTGGCACCGGGGCTACGATTTTTCATAGAAGACTGGAATCTGCCCCGAAATCAAATTAACGAAGTGAAAATTATGAAAGGTAGTATAGTAACATTTCAATAACATAAGTTCGATGTTGATCCCATGGTGTTCAAATACACCTCTGCACCCCCTGCCAAAATCTAAAGAGGTTTTATAACATAACATACCAATAACAGGTCCCTTGAGATTCAATAGAAGTTTTATTTGCCTTATTTTTGTCGGCATTGTCGGGCTTTTGAGATTCCATAATTTGATTGTTATGAGCTATGTTGGAGGCAACATCTGCATCAACGATTTTCTTTTGACCCTCCGCAGAGGTACCAGACATTTTATAACAATATTTAGAAAATAAATATTAACAGATCCATTCACATCACAAGGTTTTACATTTCACTTTACAGTAACATTGTAAAAAAACACTAATGATGTGCAAAAGCAACAATGAAAGAGATCGCTCACTCACTCACACACACGACACACACACAAATAATACAATGCAAGCAAACAGGGTCTCCACGTCGCGTATTAAAAATTACCCCGAATCTTAAAATAAAATTCGCCAAAACGCAAAACGATACTATTTCCCTTTTTCCCCATCATCATCATCATCATCAGGCCGTAAAATGAGGAATGTTAATAGGTATGCAAAACGGCTTGAAAGTTTGTAACAGTAGAGCAATTATGTATACAAATACATTAGGTTTTGTTTCGATCAAAAAAACCAAGTAGTTATGATTTTACAGACATTTAAAATTCCCCTAAACATCGAGGCCGCGGGTGACGTCATGTTCCAACGCTCCGTTCACTCATATTAGCATAGAATACTATTACTCTAGCGAGCGAGCATATTAGTCGCTAGCGGTGGTCGTAGGTATCTTGCGCTATTAGTGGAAAGTATTTTGGATTCGATTAAGACCGGCCGCATACTATAAGAAATTTTCTGTCAGAAATTTTCGGACGCCCGCCGGAAGGCACTTTCCCCATACATTTTGTTCTAGACCCCGCATACTATCCGTAAATTCTGACGTGTCTGACGTCCAAAAATGTATGAGCAAGCGAATTTCTGACAGAAAATTTCTTATAGTATGCGGCCGGTCTTATGGATTTGAAAAAGGGCAACCGTTAACTCTACATACAATAGGTTGAAATGAAATGAAATTGTTTATTTCGCCAGAAATATCGTACAATTTAGGTGGAATCTTAAAATAAGGTCTACACATTTCGCTACAGAATAGTATGCAAAATTATAAATTTAAATTGAATCTAATAATTAATGTAATATAATAAAACAATATAATTTAATAAGATGTCCAATATTTAATTATTTTACAAGTTTTATTATTTATCGACGAATAGTTATTATTCTGTTGCCGCCGAAAAGCGAGAAGAAAGAATGCAAATGCTTACTCTCCTGCCCGTAGACAGAGAAGGTATAGACCTTGAGATATCTTCTGACTCATTCACACAGAAAGAGAAACACTTATTGGAAATACACGTTAAGAAACGAGACAGAGCGCTAGCATTTTTTATCCTACTCGAATGTCGGTTTTTCAAGGTCATTACAATGTTTGCGAACTAGTTCGCGAAATAAATAATGACATTCCAAGGACGTTTCGGTATTGCCAACTTTTCTCAAATCTGTGTTGCCTACATAAAATTTCAGTCTCCCACTCTAGTGAATGAATGAATGATTTTTATTTTGCTCGAATTGTGGTACATACAAGGTCATAATAATAAACGTGCTCACTCTTCACCAGCAAGTGGTATGCAAAATTGATTAATACAATGTAAAAAATTTATACAATAGAAAATAAAATTATAATATATTGAGTTTTAACATTCACAAAATAAATTAAGCTGTAGCGAACCACTACATAACGAAGTTCACACGCCGATAGATAGATGGCGTGGCGCCACATTATCCTACATCCTGCATCGCGCTTAAGAAGTTTTCTCGAGAATCTGCATATATACAACTGTCCGACATGTACAGTCGGACCGCGGTCCCCAGGCACGATGACCCAGCCTGGCGGAAGATCTTCCCTTTTAAATGGAGGTGTCATCCACCTTGCACCTCCATATTGGTGACCGCGACGTGATGGAATGGGAATAATTTCCAACCCTTCCAATCACTGAACATGCAGTAGCATCCTTCTGAGCAGCTTCCAAGCTCATCACTCCCCACCGGCAAGCAGTCACACAGCAAGCCAGCTTCGCCTTAACCAGTTCCAACGCAGCCGATTCACCGTGCTTCCTGGTCCTGCAAGGCTCATCACAGCGACAGCACTCATCGCCCGCACAGTCCACCGCAGCACACGTCCGGATCTCTTCGGCTGGCTCACCCTCTCCGGCGTGGCAGTCTCTGCACCACGTGGACTCCCATGGCTCAACCCGTCGCAGCAACCCCGCTCAGTCTCGACTCACCGCAGACTTCCGAGCAGCACTGGCACTTGCAAGCTTAACGCAATGACGCAACTATAGATCGACCTCTGGTCTAGGAAGGGAGTGATGTAGCGGACCACTACATAACGAAGTTCACACGCCGATAGATAGATGGCGTGGCGCCACATTATCCTACATCCTGCATCGCGCTTAAGAAGTTTTCTCGAGAATCTGCATATATACAACTGTCCGACATGTACAGTTGGACCGCGGTCCCCAGGCACGATGACCCAGCCTGGCGGAAGATCTTCCCTTTTCAATGGAGGTGTCATCCACCTTGCACCTCCATAAAGCAATAAAACAGATTTAAGATTCACATAACATAAACTATATCTATAAGATTTTTAAATTTTTATTCATACCTAAATTTATAATTGAAATAATTGAATTGAGTTGGAGACAAATAAACGTTCATTTATTTATTTATTTATTTATAATCGTTTATTGAATAAAAACATTCACATGATAACATTTTTTTAAATATAATTTTAAATTTATCTAATGGTAAATTACTAATACTTTCAATCAATTTTTTATTTTTTACTTCCCTACCCAAAAGCTGCCAATGGGACCCTATTTCTAAGCGTCCGCTGTCAGTCCGTCTGTCTGACAGTGAGGTTCTCATGAACCGTAATATACTTATTACAGACAGTTGAAATTTTCTATTGCCGCTATAATAACAAATAATACTTATCACGAAATAATACGATTTATTTGACGCATTATATGTGTGAACTCAGGATATTTATTATTCTAAATTTATGTCAAATTTTAAATAAGCTTTTTATAGAACTCAAATAATAATTTCCCAAAAGCCGAGTAAAAATAATTATATGGTAACACCAGTTCTATACATGTATAAAAATCGTATAACTACATATAGCTCATTCTCTATCTCAAACTGACCACGACAAAATGGACTCTAGTCATATTCACTCTACGCTCCTGCCTGTCTAATATACCTAAAATAATAGAGGTGGGTAGCTATTCTATTAACTAGCCAAAAAACGGCTAGACACAAAATAGCCACGGCTATGTTATCTGTCAACAAGATAATTGGCTATTGGCTACTGGGTGGCTACTGGCTACAGGATGGCTACTGGCTACTCGCTAGCTAGAAAGAATGAGGAGTTTTCTTACCTGCCTAACTGTTGATAATTCGAACCAATTTGAACCTTAAGTACACGTATTGACAAGTATTTTGACCATAGAGGTATCATAAGAAATTCTCCTCATTACGAGAAGTTTACGTCACACACAGCGGGTAACCGCCTAGCCGCCACCGGTCGCTTTGGCTAGCCGCCACTAGCTGGCCGGCTAGCCAAAGCCATTCTAGCCGCCACTAGCCGGTAGCTGGCCGGCTAGCCAAAGCCAATCTAGCCGAGTAGCCGGTAGCTGTGAGTGCGTGGGTGTAGTCAAATAGCCAAATAGCCAAAATAGCTGACTAACTAGCTGGCTTTTACACCACATAGCCGGCTAGCTAAGCTATTGAAATTTCGGCTAGTTACCCATCGCTATAAAATAATGATTTTATAGCTGCAACGCAAGTAGGTACATAATAAACCTTTTAAGGCTGCATTCCGAATTACCGCTGTAATCGATTTGAGCGTGCTTAAACCCGTACCGAATTGAATAATGACAGTTAACGATGTCCCGTGAAACGTTATAGATGACGTCATGACATGCGCCATCTTGCGCTCACACCGACCATGGCCTAAACTGATATCACCGTGAGCGCTGTCAAAAGTGACGGCAAAAATCTAATTTCTTGGTTTTCTATTTGGCAAAGATACTTTTTATGATTTTATGAGAGAAAAATATCCTTTTTGCGAGTAAACTTATAAAAGATATAAGGAGTCCTAGCGCATTGATAATACAGATTTTAATTAAATTCTCAAATGTTCTGTTTTGAATACTGTGAGCGCGATAACGGGCGTTCCGAATTGTTGATAGTTCTCAGCTGTCATAAGCGTGATATCTAATTCGGTACGCAAATTATTGCTGTGATCGCTGTGATCGATATTATCCATTTCGGAATGTACCCTGAGTTTCATGTTATAGACAATAAATTAGTAATGTTTGTCTATACTTCTTTATACTCTTCTTAGTAAATTGAACTAAATACATTGATATATTGCAAATGCAGCGAGTTGAATTGATGTACTTAACCTTTTTTATGTCTTATCTTTTTTTTATACAACTAAGTCGGTAAATAACCATACGGCCCACCTGATGGTAAGCGAGGATTTCCTCATTTTTGGATTTTTACTCTCCGTTAGCTTATGGTACCTATAAGAAGTAACAGTTACATTCATTTTAGAACAAATATTTTCCCCCGCAAAATACGGCTGGACCGATGTAGACGAGACTTTCACTGGTAGATAGCGGATGTTATAAGGAATAACTTAAGCTACTTTTATTTCAGATATTTATAAAATTAAGAATTTTTAAGGAGTTCCTTGCAAAATAATTAAAACGCTACGCGCGGGTAAAACCGCGGCTGCGCTGGGTAAATTTTTATTTTCTACAGTTAATGCAAAGAGCTAAAATTCTAAATTAGTGAACATTCTTCATTATCGTATATGGATCAAAATAATCGTATCCATCAGGAAAATGGCTAAAGTACTTTAAAAAATCATAGGAAACGTTACAATAATATGTTGCAAATGCTTTATAGTTGAAATATTGTAAACTTGTGTTTTTTAAATGGAAAAATAATAATAATTCTAATTAAATGTATGGCACAGACCTGAGCTGGGCCCTCGTCCACTTCGAGTCTGATGAACGCGCCAACATTTCGAATTTATAAAGAAGAAAATAATGTTTGAATTGAGACACATGAAAACAAGCATATTTTTTAAAAGTTTAACTGAATAGATTTTATATTTGCGAGAACAGAATATAGATTTTATATTTGCGAGAACACAAATATTAATGAAACTTAACATTTTATATATAATTTTTAATCTTTTCCGTCAAAGAGGAACAAAAATAAACAATATTTATTGGGCTATTGGCTATCTGTGTAATCATAAAATTTTTCATCAGAATAGAAATTATCGTACAACCTGCGTACGATAGTCGTGTACCATCGTACGTAGTTATGAAATTATCGCACATGTACGATAATTATCGTACGGTTCCGAACACTGATCGTAGTAGCCAAACATCCCCTAAACACAATTAAAATGTCTCTGGAGTATTTGCGCAAAGGCATTAAGGCGATGAAAAATGACAATTAGTCCAATTATCGTCATATTCTTATTTTCATTATAATATCTGTATTAATCTGCAAGTTCCCGCCAAAAAGGCCATAGCACTTGTGCCAATGCTGTTGTAAATCGCACTAAACTAATTTTAGTCACATCACATCTTTTAAAACTTTCTTATAAACATTATTGAAAAAGGATAGAACATATTTAAAGCGTAAGCGCGTAGCGAAATCCTAAGTATTAATGTTTAAAGCTGTCAAATTAGTCTTTGCGGTCTCATTTGTGTGTATTTAGACGTAACCGCGATAGATGGTGACTAGCTTTAAATATGTTCTATCCTTTTTCAACAATGTTCGTAAGAAAGAGATGTGATGTGACTAAAATTAGTTTAGTGCGACTTACAACAGAATCGGCACCAATGTCTCATTATTATAGTATCTTTAATCAACGTGTGTGATGCGCTTAAATCCTTATACTATTATAATACCTTTTTGGCAAAAGTAACCGTACTTTATCGGAAGTTCAAACTGGCAGCACTACATTCAAATTTGACATTTATTTGATAAAGTTTTTGGCGGGAACTTGCAGAGTGCGTTAGCGTCACAGACATATAATATTTATAAGGTTGGCATGAACGTTGCGTTCTCATTTTTATTTTCATAAATTCGTGTATTTTGAGTTTTACGGCGGTATTTTATCCAATAAAAATTTAGTATATTGACCACCATTTTACTAAAACATGACTGGACGGTGACTGATCATGCGGACTATGTGGAAGTTAATGCGCGGAATATATAAAAGTGAAATCATTAAAAAACTGTATGCGACTGAAGGTTTTTTTTTTTTTATACATCTAAGTCGGTAAACAAGCATACGGCCCGCCTGATGGTTACCGTAGCCATATGGACTCTTGCCATACAAAAGGCATCGCTCACGCGTTACCGACCTTTCCTCCTCCCATGAGCTCTGGCGACCTTACTCACGCGCAGGAACACAACTTTACACAACATAAAGTTAGTTGATTTTGTATCCATGGTCATGAACAAATTAACAAAAAAAAAACAATTCAAATCAAAAAATAATTTGAAAATTTGAAATTATTCGTTTTGTTCGTTTTGTTTTGGTATTTGTTTTGCCACTTATACCATGGTTTTGCCAAAGCTGTTTCATTGATACTTTCATTCATTGACTAATAAATATTTTCAAAGAAATTTAAATAGATTTAAAACCATGGATTCTGTTACAAGCACCGAAGATTTGAGCATAGAAGAGAAATCAATTCAAGAAAACATTCTTCTGGAAATTATCAAAGAACTGTGCTACGAGGATAAGAAAATATCTGCGAAACTTAGAGGCAAAGTGAACAGGATAATTGCCGATTGTGATCTCAGTCATCACTCAAGTCTGCATAAACTCAGTACGGCTGATGCGAGCACTTCTTCTCTGTTAGGTAGGTACTTGTGTACTTGTGAACGAGAGAATGATTTCTGAATGAAAATGACAATAATTCCCTTTAACTTATTTCTACTATTAACTCCTTAATAATTCACTGTCTCCTGTAGTAGATTCCATACATCACTACATACATAGGACTACTTGTTCATGCAAGAAGCGGATTTTGGGATTAACTAAATTCAAATAATTGCAGGATTGATGCACCAAACGGCAACAGAGTTAACATATGATGAGCAACAAGAGCTTAACCAGGCTATCATACAAAGTATCCAAAGTAAACTGCCACTATTCATTGGTGAGATAGAAAGACTTAAACAAACTTTGAATTGTAAAAAAACCCGTAAGGGACAGATGATGGAACTTCAGCAGAGCTTTAATGAAAAATTGAACACTTTTCAAGAACAAGAGATTGAAAATGTTGAGCTGATGATGGAGTGGCTGAATCACAAGCTTCAGGATGTTACAAAGTTTAATGACAACTCTAGTGAGTTGTTGCAGTTGAAAACAAAGTTATTAGATTTGAAATCCAAGTAAGTTTGTATTTGTTCATGAAATATCAATGGGCAAGTAAAATTATACTTGTTAACATTTTATCCTAAGAATGTTATTGATGCAAAAGTGGATACTTATTTGTTACTCAGTCCTATCTGGGGAAAATATTAGATATTTCTTGTTTGTTATTCTGTCCCATTGTCCGAAAGACAACACAACCATTGAGCTACTATTACTACGTATAGAGAAGCTATCATAAGCAAAGGTTATGTTCCATTTTTTTAAGAGTCAATTAAAGTTCTCTTTAGCATTGAAATGATAATTAGTCATCTAAGCAGACTGTAGAAACACGTAGTGCTATCAGAATGATTTTAGGAGTATTTTTTTTGCAAACACCGTGATTTTCACCGCATTTACGTGTTTCGTTCATCGTACTACAATATCAAGTGTGGCCTGATGGCTTCACTTGAACGGAACATAGTTGAGATCTGTGGCGTCTTCTCTATACTAATAGCTCAATGAACACAACCGAGTTTCTAGAATATATGCTACTAGCAATAGTCCATAAAATAATGGGCTTATTTATACAATATGTACGTTTGTTGAATTGTTACCATAGAAAAATATAAAATCATGGCAATGAGGTACAAGAAAAATTTTATCGACCCATTTATAAACAATTTCTTTTGTTACAGAATTTTACACCTCCAAGTACTACAAAACATATTCACTGAAACAAATCAGTCAATAAAAGCATACAGTGAAATACAAAAAGACCTCAAGGAAATCATTAGAGATACTGAGAAGCGGATCAAATCGTACCGTGAGATCATAGAAAGTGATCTGTAGTTATTAAAAGCCTTGTGGCATTTTTAAGGAACATTTTATTAAAACATGTACATCCACTAAACTGCAAATATCCAGTATTTTGTATGTAATTTTAAACAGTGAAGAAAGTTAATAAGGTATTTCAAACAATATTCTGTCTGTGCCTATTGACCCAATTATACTGATGTAGATGGCCAAAAGTGAGAATTGAATTTATGTGAGTGGGTGCCAAAAGTCATATAGGATTTGTTGTCTTTTAGTCTTAGGGACAGGAAAAGATGATTATAATATAGTATACTAGCTGTCTACCGTGGTTTCACCCATTGTTCCGGGATAAAAAGTAGGCTATGTCCTTCTCCGTACCATAGACTAGCTGCATGCCTTTAGTCATGATTCATTGAGTAGTTAAGGCATGAAAATGTATCAAACAAAATCACATTCGCATTTATAATATTGGTAAGGATGAAGTATATTTTTGTATGTTTTATGTAGGCACATCTTGGTTAACTCACTACCAACCAACACTATTGTTTGGTGTACACTACTCATCCTAACTAATATTATAAATGCGAAAGTGAGTTTGTTTGTGACGCTTTCACAGGCTTTTGAAAGATCCCATGCGACGCGTTTTTTCTTTGATATACCTATAAGGCGCGAGATTCGTTCCTTCAAAGCTTCTAGCCTAAGGACCGGAGCGGTCATTAACTTGATAATATCCTAGAATGCCATTAAATGCCAAAAATATACTTCATCCTTACCAATATTCTGTATATTAAGTATGTATTTACAAACAAAAAGTAGTATATGTATTATATCAGTTATCTGGTTTCCATAGTACAAGCTCTGCTTAGTTTGGGATCAGATGACCGTGTGTGAGGAATGTCCCAGGATATTTATTTATTATTTATTTATTTAATATTATAAATGCGAAAGTGAGTTTGTTTGTGACGCTTTCACAGGCTTCACGCCTCAACTAGTCAATGGATCATGAAATTTGGCATGCAGATAGCCTAAGGTATGGAGAAGGACATGGCTACTTTTTATCCCGGGAACGTGGGTGAAACCAAGGGGGACAGCTAGTAAAGAGCTCAATATGCTGTCTTGCTAGTATTTGTAATAATTTGTTAAAACTATTTGTTTAAAGAAATAATTAAAGACCTACTAGTATAATTTAAATTGATTTTACTTATTTTTTAATACTTAAATAAGGGAAAAGCCAAAAAGATGGAGCAAGATGGAGAAGCATTACTTGTTACAGTAGTACCCAATTGATATGGCAGCTGACGCCATGTTAGCGCGCGCCGTGCGGAGGGGCGTGACTTGCGAGTGAGATGGAACTAACAGCTGCACTGTATTATAAACTTTATAGCAGTGATCTAAGGTTGATTGTAAGCTTTTAGCATTCTTTTGTTACTCTTCGGAGCCATACTTTCTTTTCTGTGCAAACTAAGATTCACAACGCGCCATATCAGTTGGGTACTACTGTACTTATTGTGGGCTTTTCTTTTCCGCAAGTAGGCCGCTTAGGTTCTTCACGCAAAAAGTGCGTGAAGAAAACGCCGACTACATCTCTAGCCAGCCTAGCTCCGCTCGGAAGCGCAGGACCTTCCTGTCCACAGGCTTCACGGAGCGACCTCACAGGTCCGAGGATTTGTGCCCGTTGCTCAGCCACTCCCTCGCATTCCAGGATGCCGTTTCCTCCGTGGAGAAGCATTGTGAAGTATGTAATATGTTTGTAAGTAACTAAGTAGTTATGTGAACTGTTCCACGAAACAAAGTGAAGCTATTTTTGTACCATTATATACCAAATTAAATTAAGAAACAGCAGTTCCAAACAAATATAAAAAAGCCTTTATTTTTCGGGAGTCCGAGATTAACAATATAAAAAGTTTTGCATTATAAAATATTTTCACAATATACCTCCGACTTCTGAGTGCCTTTTGGTAAAGGCACAAAGGCCTCCTCCAACTGACGCCAGTGGGCTCTGTTTGTTGCCACTCTTGTCCAGAACGGACCCAAAGTTTGGCGGATTTCGTCCTCCCATCTTCTTGGCTGACGCCCTCTCTTATGCCATTTCTGGGATACCAAAGCGTCACTCGCTTGCTACATTTGTTTAGGCTGCATCTCAGCATATGACCTGTCCACCTCCACTTTAGCTGGTCAATTCGCTTGAGTATGTCAGTAACTTTCGTTTTAGACCTTATGTCCTCATTTAGGATCTTGTCCTTTAGCCTTTTTCCTAACATACTTCGCTCCATTGCACGCTGACATTTTTCAAGCTTATCTCCGTGGTACTTTGTTAGGGACCAAGTCTCGCAGCCGTAACGGTACGATGCATGTGTCGAAAATCTTCCTTTTGATGTACAGCCCCAACTCTTTGCTCTTCACGATTTCTTTCAGAGACCAATATTTTTTCCAGCCATATGGGGGATATTATTTGTCCTTAGGTAGACATATTCGGTTACCTACATAATCAAAAGATTTGCCATTGATTAAGTAGGTATTATGTCTACTTATTACGAGTTGGTCATAATCTTGGTTTTGCTTTCATTTATTTCCAGTAAGAACTACTTCATTGCTTCTAGTTTAGTTACATACCTACTTAATAGCTACTCAACAAAAATAAAAAAACTGCAGTAGTTTTCAGTCATAAAATCGTAGGTAGTAACGCACCGTAGCGAGCGAGCCTCGACGTAAAGGGTACGCGACATAAGGGGAATGCCTAAAAAACCATTCCTGTACCTATAATGTATGTGCATAATCATCTTATCACTTGGAAGTCACATTCATCGTTAAGGTCAAAAGTTCGCTTTATTAATTAATAGCATCAATGCGTTTTACTAATCGTGACCTTTGCCATTGATTATGACGCGTGTGTTAATCATCTATAAATGTAAATAACACATAATGGCATTCTAGGATATTATCAAGTTAATGACCGCTGCGGTCCTTAGGCTAGAAGCTTTGAAGGAACGAATCTCGCGCCTTATAGGTATTTCAAAGAAAAAACGCGTCGCATGGGATCTTTCAAAAGGTTGTAGTGTTACAAGCGTCTATAGACGGTAACCATCAGGTGAACTGTATGCTTATCCAGGTCGGACTTGGGTCTTATGGAGTTGCAGCTTTTGCCCCGATGTGAAGTACTGCCTCGCTCCATTGAGCACTCAAAGCTGTTTGGATGCCAGCTTAACCTTGTCTTCCAAGTAATTACGGAACAGAACGTCGGTCTCTAGAAATATCGACGCCAAGGAAGGATCCCGTGCTTTGACAGATGTCTGGAATTGTGGAGCCACAGCAAATGGGGTTTTCTTAGCAGTGAGCGCGCAGACTTGTCCTAGTGGGGTTGAAATGGACTAGATTTAGTCGACCCCAATCGGAGACACAGAGACAGTTAGTGTATTCTAGATTTCAGACAAGTCGTTCGCGGTTTTCCTCCACCACGGAACGAGGGATATTTGCGCGACCCGTGTAATAATGAGGGTCCCCTGTACATATAATGGCGTCAATAGATAATCAACATATCATTGATATTCAGCAAGAACAGTGTTGGGGACAGCACAGAGCCTTGCGGGACGCCGGCATTTAAGTATGTCCATGCTTTCGGAAAAGCTACCTTCAACGACCGCTCTTATGCATCTGCTGGACAGAAAGCTGACGACCCATTTGCAATAAACCTTCCTATTGTTATCAGTTGACTAGTGGTGGCGCTGGAGTAAACGTGGACGTCGGGAAGGCGACATCAACTTTGCAAGGGCCTAGTCAGAGAAAATGTTTAACTATAGCCTCGCGCATGAGAGGACTCTCAAAAAAGATTGGCAAGTTTCAATCAAAAGCTTCTGCTGAGAGAAGCTTCTCAATGTTAAAATTAATTATAACTTTAAAAAGCACGATGAGCCAAGAGAGATAAAGCAAGCAGCTGGTGTTAGCTAAACATGTTTTAAAAGGCCGATCGGGTTTCCTGATGGTCAAAACTTAGGTGAATAAGACCACCCTAATGGTCAAGCGGTTCTTTGTCTTACATCCATGGGAAGAATTATTCATAATATTTAAAAGTTGTCGAGCTCATTCGATTTGTTAAATTATTGTAGGCAGATATTTCTACAATAATTTATTGAAATTAGAATAATTTACCATTTATATAAAATAATGTTCAATTCCTCACATCATAAAATCATAACGGTATAAAATTAAGTAAATAAAGCAATGAATTTACTATTCGGTTCATTCATACCATCTCTGTTACAAAGAGTACCTACCTATAGTACAATAACTTGCATCAATGACAGAAAGGAAGGTCCTTATCGATAAGTGTACCTAAACTTTAGTTGTCAGTCGACCAGTGTGTTTGTCAGACGTGTTCTGTTATTTTTAGTGCGTCAAAAAACTCGTTTGAAATGTTTGAAATATTTCTTAAACTATTTAGGTGAGTTGACATTGTTTTAGTGACTTTCCGCACTGTCTTTGCGTTTTCTATTTTGGTACGATTTGTGTAAATACCGTCGAAAGTTTTTCTTCTCACAAAAACAAATAATGTAAGTTTACTTAGATGTGCATGATTAACTTGGGTTAGCGAGGTGTTTGTGGATGTAACTCGCATTTATTCCTACAAAATATAGATAGATAGATAACTCTTTATTGTACAAAAAGTACCTATTTAACGAAGTATAAAAATAAATGCTTAAAGTTGAAAATTACTAATATACCTACTTATCTTTCTCCAAAATAATAATCATTGACAGGTAATGTTTTGTGGGTTGGTTACCCTTAATTAGTAGGTGTCTTACTTACCTATTGTGCCCTTGATGCCTAAAATAGTTAAGAATTACCTACTTTGTCATGAAGTGTTGCACCATGGACCAATGAATACAAAGTTGTTCGTAGGTTTGAATACCTATGTACCTACCTATTACTCTATAGGTATGTATATGATTCATAATGATAATTAATGATGAAACACACAATTAAGGTTAATTGCCTGTAACAAAAGATTAAAACAGAAGAAGTCTTCCGTTTTTTTACAATCTTTTTAAGTACATAGCTCTTTTACTAGGTTCAATATAGGTACCTAATGAGTAATTAATAACCATAAAATATCGTTCTTAAATATTGAAATAAGGAAAAATATAAAGAATACAATTGAGGAAAGCTATAATTATCCTATAACCGACTTAACCAGACGACTTAAACAGCGATAAAAATAATACTTGTTGGAGTTGGAGCCTACCTATTATAATTGCTTATGTGCTACAAAACAATATTTAAATATGCATAGGTACCTATCTACCTTCCTGCAAGGTATGCATTTGTCTTACAAATATTGTACAACTGAGTAAACATATAAAACTCAATTTTTAATGAATCAAAGGGGTCCATCTTTCCTACGCTATGGCCTATGTTGCATCCTTTATTTATATTATAAAGTTTATAAGAAGTGGCAATGATTAAACATCATAAAGGTTTTCACTCGGGTGCTTAAAACCTATTAGGTAGTAGGTGTCATCATCCACTGTGATAGTGGAAAACCAGAAGTCCTAATGCGAGCAAAATAAGAATATGATTGAGCTTTCACAATATAGGTACTTAGTGACCTCCTAGCTGAAAAAAAAACACAAAGTTTTCCGATTACCTTGAAATAGGAATCCAGTCTTTGTTGCAGGGTCTCCAGATCGCGTATTAAAATTTCCCCACGTTAATAATACTAAGTACTATTTCCATACCTTTTTCCCAAACATCCTAAAGTTATGATTTCCCTATGTTATTTAAAATAAACTTTTTGTTATTTCGAATTAGTTTTGCCAAAAAATAATAAGGTATGTAAGCTGACCATCATGGACGAACCCAAGGACGAACTTTTATGTTTCCAGCAAAGATTTTCTTTTCTTAGCTTATTGCACTGCATTTGGCATACTTTCAAAACAGACTAGGTATATTATTATCTGAAATGGTTCTATTTTCAAATGTTTGCCTCAATCGATCCCAAAAAAATATTTCGCCAATTTCTCCAAAGTCTAAAGATCTTTCCCCAACAATGTCCCCAAGCTTTTGATTTCCCCAAAAATTCGATACAGACTTTATATTTCCCCAAAATTGAGAAAAAACAATCTTGATACCCTGCTTTATTGAACTCAGTCACAATATCTATGAAGTGATCGGTTGCATGAACTTAAAAGCAAGAAAATATCTTATCCCTAAACTAAGTTAGTGAATATACCTAAGTACAATTAACAAAGTGATATTTCGAAATACATATTCTCAGTCATATGTAGGTGTATGATAAGTGATTGATAACGTATCACAAAGTCACGAAAGATAACTAACTTTCTTAAAAGTTATTGACTGATAATGGGTACCTATCAATATATAAATATCACTTAAACCCATTAATCCTGATATAAGATTATGATTGTGTAAAACGAGCTGTTTTTTGATACTAAAATTGGTTCAGTGGATCAAATATTTCCTGGCAACCAAAAGGATTCTATTCTCAGGAGATGACACGAGAAAGGTAATAATGCTGTCAGCGCTGATGATACCCTTTAGGAAAGTTATTCTTCACCAGTTTGTTCTGGCAGCTGGTTCAAGAATTGGAAGATGGAGCAAATCAACAACATTTCACGTTTTCGAGCTAATACTTAGTCATCGTTATCTCGATAATTATATAGAATTCCCTTGTCAATTCAGTTTTTTGGACCTGAGCCTCTCACAAAATTTCACGAGAATCGGATGAGAAATGCGTCTTGTAGAGGAGAAAGCCGGACATCTGGACTGACATACGAAAGCATTCTTTCCAGCCTGAAACGAAGACGCTTCGCTCGCTCGGTCAATTACCTATTTAGATACCTAGCTAGGTATTTATATTTCTTTAAAACAATTAGATAACCCTTCTGTCGTTAATGCCAGTAAACTATAGTGAATTCAATTTTATCATATTTGCATGACTAAGCCTTTAATCAGTCTTGGGGGCGTATTATGATCTCTTCTTTCCAGTCATTTGACGGCATTAATAGGCCGTGGGCGATATTCCCTTTCACAGGTCGTGAGTTTTATTCCCATCCAGGAGTATGTCTCTTCTAGAGTTGATTCCGAGTCTGGGATAGAACAGAACAAGGCCTGAATAGACATCAAAACAATGTAAGACTCCACTGCTCATAACACCAAGCAATTAGAAGTGTAGCTTCTTCTTATAGTTTTCCGAATTTCAAACCTCATGGGTGTAAAATAGTTGATCCCAGGTCAAACCACAGGGCGGCAAGGTACCTACTAATCAATTCCACTAAAGACAAGACCAACTAGATTAGATCAATAACACAAGGATTATGTATTGTCATACAAACAAAAATTCTAAGTGAAAATGTGACTATAAACTCCGTTTAAAATATCAGTTGACCTACCTACTTTACAAACCCCACCATCCTGCCATGAGTAGTTTCAGAAGCGGAACCATAGTGGATTTATATTTTTGGAAAAGGTAATTTTATTTTTTCCCTCCACTTACCTAATGCGTGATGTCCCTCTACATCTTCTACTCTTTCCTTAGCCAAAAGTAGTAAGTAACCTATATAACTAGGGACTGTCAGCACTTCACTTTTCGTCGATCTTACTCAACCTTATTTAAAGTGCAGCTGTAGGTAGATACTTATGACCAAAAAGGCAGACACGTTCAAGCGTCTTGTTTTTCTCGTTATCAATTTGAATGGTCGACAGCTGGACGCATCGAAATATATGCACTTAGTTCACACGGCTACACAAATCAATCTATACACAACCACTATAAACTTGTTTGTGTTATAGTGTAGTAGATACCCTATAGCTATACTTGCTTGTAGCCAGATGTAGCAGTGCGTACATAGATATCGTCGACTATAAGTAAATCACTTCCAATTCACGCTACTTTGACCGGATCCCCAACATCAGCTCCAGTAGGTAACTAGGTACCTACTTACTTACCATTTTTCATATATTAGGTGAGACACCTGGCTTATTGCATAAGGATTCGCTAGATCCTAGCGTAACCAACTGTCAATCTCATACATTTTGTAGCGTTTCTATTCGCGCAAACGCAACGAAAAGTACTTTGTCTAGGGGTACTGATAATTCAAAGCCATTTTAATTTGGACCCAAGAACAGCACTAGTCGAAACAAATAAAGTTACCTGTTCAGAAGTCAGCCTTCAATTAACTGACATAACTTCGAGTAAGTATCAGAATACTTATTGTATACTGGTAGGTAACAGTATAAGAATATCGTCTTCTCACTTTCCAGCCAACTTTCCGCCATTCTAGGCGTCCAATGGGCCCCCATGGACGTCCCCATGGCTCGTCGCCTCCAGACCCTGGGAGCCACAGCTTGGATCTGCCTGATACTCTTCGGGGAAGCCATCTCCATCTTCCTGTTCATCAAACTGCTGTACTCTTCGTACTGGTGGCTCGCTATATTATATTCGATTTGGATGCTAAATGATATTGAAACTTGCAATCGTGGTGGTCGGAAGTGAGTATCCGTTTTATTTACTTACTTATGTATTACATTTTATAAAAATGTGGATACTCGATAATTAGGTGTCAATAAAATACCTAATATAAACAAAAATATCCTTCTTAAAATTAGTATAACCTTATGTCCAAAGAGGAAACGCTGCCAACCTGCTGTTAACCTTGCCGTTAATTGGAAGCAGCGGTAGACTCGAGGTTTTATATACAAAGACTGTAATTCGTAATTTGTTGTAAATAAATATTTGTGACCTTATAAAGTATTTTCCTTTGATGTTACACTGAGTTTCCTCAAAAATCCACCGTATTCGGCATGTTACTTTTTACGTGATGCTTGTACAAACATACAGTCTACAGATTCATAATAGGTAATTATTTTAATTTGAAGAAGCACAAAGTTCTGTCTTCTCCATCATCAATTCCAATACTTCAGCAAATAAATTAACATGTCTTATTTCTACATTTCCAGAATCGAATGGGTCAGAAACTGGTCATGGTGGCGTTTGTACCGCGACTACTTCCCCATTAAGCTAGTGAAGACCACAGAGCTAGATGCATCTAAAAACTATCTGTTAGCTTGTTTCCCTCACGGGGTTGTATCGTCTGGTGCATTCGGGGCATTCGCAACAAACGCTTTGAACTTCAGCACTATATTCCCTGGTTTAAGATGCAACATGATAACCCTCGGGGGACATTTCTTAGTGCCATTCTTCAGGGATTTAGTCCTTGCATTGGGAGGTTGTTCGTCCTCTCAAGAAAGTTTATTGCATTTATTGGATCAGAAGAGGAACCAGGGTAATTGTGTGGCACTAATGGTCGGGGGAGCTGCTGAGGCTTTGGATTCCCATCCCGGGGAGTACAAAGTAATATTGAGCAGGAGGAAAGGATTCATTCGTGTTGCCATGAAGTCTGGGTGAGTTAAATCTACCACAGTACCTAAATAATTACACATTCAGATTAAAGTTCCTACATCATTATTTTATATTTTTTATTAGTTACTTAATTGAGACCTCCATCCTTCTTTTTTATCTAAATATGTAGGTATTTATGTTAGCTAGACTATTTATTGTAATTTTAACTCCGTGAGAAAAAGGTCCTAAAATTCTAAATCAAGAATAATTATGAAGTTAATTATTGTAACCTTTACATAGTTTAATCACCAGTTTTTTTGTACCTACGCAAAACCCTTGATGTCTTCTACTGTCTTGTTGTTGCTGATCATTAGTGAATCGACCTTTATAAAACTCAAACCATGCGTTTATTCTCACATTACATCACCACTTAAAACTGCTATCATTTTAATAACAGCGTCTGCGTCTGAGAAGTTATTTAACTATTATAGCTACGTACTTGAACCGACTGCGTGTGGTAAATGGTTTATTTTATATTTAAATTTGAGGTTGTAATGAGCAAAATCACTAATGGTGGTTAAGCTCCTGAAAAGATTTACATTTGGATATCAAAATCGATTAACTTTTATCATCTTAAGGGTTTGGGAGCTTTTAATTGTGTTATAGGTCTTATAGTATATCCTTGACTGATCTAATTCCTTTTGAATCTAAGGCTCATCCGATGGTCTTCGTTACCAGTGAGAGACTAGTAGCATCATCGTGTTGCGAAATGAAAAATAATTATAAGTTTTCAAGGGATATTTCGAGTGTTGTTCGCTGTATTCAATGTTGCAACAAATAAAACCAACTTCAGAATAGGTTTGCAGTTTGCACTCAAACCATTGTATGGCATTGACTGAAACGCATACAATAGATGTTCGAGTCGTGCTCGGTTCGCATAGTCCCTATGGGCGCACCATTAGATCTCTAGTCTGTATGTGTTACAGACTATATAGATAATGTTTCCAATCAGCGAAAGAGTAACGTTTCATGGAAAATCTGTAAACCCAAACATATGCAAAAAATTCACTGATTTCGTGATTTTATTCATACATTTTTGAAATAGCGAAATCTGTTTATTTCAGCTAACCATTACCCATAATGATTTCAGAGCCCCATTAGTGCCAGTATTTTCGTTCGGCGAGCCGGATGTCTTCAGACCTCTGAACAATCCAGACCATAGTCTCCTAAGGAGGTTCCAAGAGAAAGTGCGGAAGATAACTGGCGTATCTCCCATGTTCCCTATAGGACGTGGTGTCTTCCAGTACTCATACGGTGTCGTGCCTCTGAGGTCACCTATCAACACCGTTGGTAAGTTTATCAGAAGATATTCGAATTACTTGAAATAAGCATTTTGAGCAAAACGTTGTGGGTACTATTGTAATATCTGTGAAAAGGATGAATTGTAGGTATATTCCAGTACCTCTACTTACGGCGATTGAAATAAAAACCAAGACTTTTTCCGTGTAAGATCGGTACAAAAGCCAAGTGATTAAACTTTGGTTGCTTTGCATTTGGCTTTTTTTATCTCTAGGGGTAGTATCTGCCCCTCTTGTCTCCCTCCCCCCTGGCGACGCCCATGGATGCAATTAAAAATAAGGCTCCTTCTAAGCTATGTCCTTACTACCCTTAGCCTTACCATCACTTACTATACCACGGTGAGATTGTAGTAATTTTTTAATAATCAGTAATCATGTAATTTCAGTTGGAGCACCACTAGAAATAAAGAAGAACTTGGAGCCAACCGACGCGGAAGTGGATGCTCTTCACGCAGACTTCACGCAAAAGCTGATCGATCTGTTCGAAAGCGAGAAATCCAAATATTTGAAGAACTATGAAGGTGTGCACTTAGTTATTACGTAGTAGATAAGTCCCATAGTTTACTTTTAATGATTCATTAGATCACGGCATAAATGTATGTGCATAGCTGGGCACCGTTAATCAAATAATTAACTTCATTAATCGCTAATCTGTTACTAAACAATGGATTGTTTAGTAACGGATTAGCGATTAAAGTGGGCGTTAGATTTCGGAAGATTTACCGCCGTTAATCGTAATCTTTAATCCGTTAACACGTGATAAAAATTGCATCTTTCTTTATAAATACACACACTGCACAGACGCAAACTATCACGGACAGTAAAAAAAAAACATGTAGTATTTGTATACTTAACAAACACTCGTCACTCTAAGCGCCGGCACTAAGTAATGAAACGATCAAACGAATCATATGAATCAAATTTCTTCGCACATTTCTCACTCTCACGCACCGGTAAGACATACCCACCTACCTAGTTTCGTTTCACTCGCGGCACTCGCCGCACTTGTCCACCGACCCGACTGAACGTGTTGTTCCTGGCGCGGCATGGTGCGGTATATTTTTGGTAAATAGTATGTACTGGATTAGCGATTAACGGACTTTGGGAAATTTAACGGAAGTTAACGAGTCCGTTAACAATTTCTAAGTTTAACTTAATAGTTAATCCGTTAGTCGAACTAACTTCGTTAATTAACGATTTACGGACACGGCCCAGCTATGTTTATGTCGATGTTAAAAACACCGTTTCTAGTGTAAATAAATTTTGAGTAAGTAGGTAGGTACATAGATTACAATCTTGTTCAGAATTATCATAGTCGATATTGAAGTTTTCAATGGCTCGATAAAGAGGTTTCGTTTATTCCCGAGATGTGAAACAATTAATTTATGAATTAATCCCTGTACTGTTATTTTGCAAAACCCCACATTATTACAATTTATAATTATTATCACAATTTTTAGACATACCATTATTATCATTATCTACATTTATTATACTGCAGACTGATTGTTAATTATTTAACTATAAGATAGTTTATAGAAATTTAAGCGGGTAGATGAAATAAAGTTTTTTTACTTTACTACTACATTATTTTATATTCATACTCTTCTCGCTCATATTTATTTATAATTATCATTTTTATCATAACTAATTATTTATAAGTATCACTTTTAACAAAACAACTAACGGTTCCAAAAAAAAAGCAAGCTAGATGATAGAAGGGAAAATGTCTGTATAAGACAACTGGATTTCTAATAATTAATTAAATGAAAGATTATCTCAATTTTTATATATTTTATAGATATTTACATTTTATATACAATGTTAACGTTAACGAATGCGCAAGATTTAGCGCCCTAGCGGCTCATTTGAGCATAGTTTATAATTAAAGCTAAAAATACACACAAAATAGCAAGTATGGCTCAAACGATATACAGCGCAAAATGTCAAAATAATATCGTAATGAATTATCTTTGCCACTTATTATTGCATTTTTCCACTTCTTGTTTCGTTTTGCCACTCTCTGTGTACTACAAACTCTTTCTGCCATCCATAGTGTTTTTTAGCTTTACAATGTCATGCCTTCTTTATCGTTTCATTAATGAAGGTATCATTATAATTATACACAATAATATACAACACGAGCGGGAATGATACAGAGTATATCGGGCATGGTACTACGTCACTTTTGAATTATATAATCTAAAACAATGATGAACATGTGATTTTGTCACATTTAAAAAGTGTCGTAGTAACATACGGGCATCAGTCCAGATCCCGCCCATTGGACAGTCACTCAAAACAGAACACATGAGCAATACCAATGAAGATATAGAAAGGTAGTGTAGATTACACAGGAAATTCAAAAATGGGTAATTATGAAAAAAGATATTAAACTAAAAATTTTGAATGAAGATTAATTATTGACGATTTGTAATAATGACGATTCTAACGAGTAAGATTGCTCATGAGTTCAGAAAACCCAAACACAAACATCAAAAAGGTTCAACGACGCCTGCAAAGGCAGTAAGTATGCATTTACGCATAATATTGATGGTGATAGAATCAGTGTCATCAATCATAATGGCTCTTTAAGATCGGTCTTTTATAACACTGGAAAATAATAGATCTCATACTAGTGATCCGTAAAGATTAAATATCAACAAGATATTACAGTCTTAAAGAAGATTACGGAAAAAAATTAAAAATGACATTGATTGATGAAAAAGAAAACCAAACTAACGTACCTATATGAAAGTTACTATTAGTTAAACGACCGACAGTAGTTTTTCTAACGATTTTTAATTCAAATGATATTTCTAAAGAATGTGTGAAAGTCAATCTAGTATTACAATCGTAGCATTAAGGCATTTATTATTCTCTAAAATCTCTATCAACGTAAAGTTTGATCCCAAGACAATGTAATGTCTAACAATATTTGATCCATTGTCAATGAAATCTTAAACGGAGGAATCAATTGATCCAATGGACCTTCACGGACTGATCATAATGTCGAAGTCGGTGCATTATCGATCGAAGCCTTTGGAGGCTTAAAGTCACAATTTATGTAAAGTTTGTCGACAAAGTCTTTAAAGCCGAGATGGTCTCACGCTTGTTTTGGATGTGCTGCAGGCGCTGCTGGTGAGGGCTTAAAGCACTGTAGTAGGAAGGCAGTATACATTACGAACGCTATTGATAGAGCTATCAATGCGTACATAAAGATATTCAACTCGGGCTGCCTGAATCTATTCTTTCGAAGCCAATCCAAAACTTCTTCTTCCGACATAAGATCACCTGCAAAGATATTTTTGTGCAATTTATTATCTTGCAGATTTAAAAGAGCAACCTGTATTAGTAAGGTTCATACCTCTGAATATACTCGGGAATCGTTTCCTGAAGTATACAATAGTTGGAAGTTTGGTGACGCCCCATTTGCGTGCGTAACGTGGATCTTGCATCTTTACAAATGTAATATCCAGGTTATCCGTTTCACTATCAACATTCTCAAGTTTGTCTAATACGATACGGCTTTCGGCTGATTTTTCATCTGCAATAAGAAACAAACGTTTAGAATTAGAAATAATGTTGAATTGAACTTTAATGAAATGGTCGTGCAGAATCACTACTTACAGAAATACACAGCTAAGAATTCATTTTCTTCCAACAGCTTATCCAACATTTTACGATTGACCTCTTCAATTTCATTTTTGATTTCAAAGACATCTTGAGAAGTTAACCATTGCAAGACTTTATCCACTTGATGCAAATCGCCATCATACAGCATAGGCACTTGCTTACGGAAATACAAGAGTGATGGGATGTTCACCACGTTATATTGCGCGGCTGCTTCAGGGCTAGCTATTTTAACAAAATCAATTCCGTATTGATCAACTTCTCCGTCAATCTGTTCTAATGCTTCAAGCATTTCTTCGCATTCCGGACAATCTTCATCGTCATCTGTAAATATAATTTAACTAATATCACCGGTGCTTGCAATAAACATAATATTTTAAAAATACAGTACATATATTTTTCCCTTTTATCATTTAACAAGGTTTTTACTTACAGAAAAAGACAGCTAGTAAATGAGATTCGACAAGCAACCTCTCTAACATTCTGTCATTGACAGATTCTATCTCATCCGCTAGCTCACGATTATCGTCATCAATTAGCCACTCAAGAATTGATTCTTCATTTTGTAAATCACCCTCAAAAAGTAATGGATTTCCATTTCTGCAATGAACATTAAATTATATAAATTATATTTTGATATAAATTACATATCATTGCATATAATGATTTAAATAAAATAATAATAAAAGAAGAATGAATTGATTATCTCCGTACCTGAAATATACCATGGCTGGGAAAGTCTTGATTGAATACCGTTTAGCGAGTTGAGGATCTTGAATCTTCACCATATGGATACCATAAACATCGCACTCATCATCAATATTTTCCAATTCTTCAAGAATATGATCACATATGTGGCAATTCAACTTATCTGTAATAATTTCAAGATGCTCAAATTTTGTTGTATTATGTACAGAAATATTGGGTTTGAAATTTATTTAATACTCACAGAAGTATACAGCTAGATATTGAGTTTCCTCGACCATCTTTTCTAACATGACTCTGGTTATTAGCTCGATACGATCTTCGGTTTTCTGAGTAATGAGCCATTGTAGAACTTCCTCTTCTTCAGCTAAAGATCCTTCATATACATTGGGTATCCCTTGTTCAAAATATACCAAAACTGGAAATTCTGTAGCACCATAGGATTCGGCTATAGCAAAATCTTGAGTCTTGACGAATTTTATCCCATGTCTGTCGCAATCATCGTCGATATTTTCAAGTTCTTCCAATATCCCAGCACATTGCTCGCAGTCGAGACTGTCTGGAATATTCACATCTATTCCCAATTAAGCTGTTTTGACAAGTTATGAACAATATTTATTGGATGAAATAAAATGTCTAGTTTCATTCGTGATATAATAAACAAAACTGGTGTATGCCATACGCGCTACAACGTATTATCTACAAATACTACAATCATTCATTATTTACTGATGACTGACGATCACAATTCAGTGCAGCATTCATACAGAAGAAGTTATTTCAATAGAAGAACTTTGAAGATAATTCATAACAAGAGGATTTAGACACTAAAGTACGGCATTCGGCGTACTAACACATTCAGAGTAATAATACGTACTTTTGATGAATACCTAAGTTAAGAAAGTTCATGCTACATGCACAGTAAATACATAAAGGAGAATCAGGGTCAATGCAAGGGAACAATACAAGTTTCAAATAATTCATATTCTTAAATGGATAAGAGTACCCTCTGGTTCCTGCCCCTCGTCATCTTCGTAGTCTTTATCTTTCTTTTTCGTTGCCTTTTTCAACGCTTTTGCATTGCAAATTTCACATAACGTTTTGTTCCCTAATGAAAAGCAATAAGGTTAATAATGTTATGAAGTTACCAGCTCTGTAATCGATACCTATATTAATTCCATCATTATAATATAGAACCTTCAGTTTATATGAAACAGAAAAATTACTTATAGTACAGCATTATATGATATCTTAGTAGACTAATAAGCTTTACATGTAGTTAGTTGTGTCATTTGTGTACAGTATAAACGTGTAGGTGTGTTCATCGTGCAACTTACAGAAGTAGACTGCGAGAGATGTTGATTCTTCAATTAAATCCAACAACTCTTGACCATCTAGAGCTTCTATTACATCGCCCGCTGGATTTTTTTGGGTTAACAGCCAACTTAATAATTGCTGTTCGTCATATAAGTCACCTGGAAAGTAGAATTATTAGTTTATTGTCATATATCAAAGGAATTACTGAAGCTTTTGATTTTAATTCCTTACCAGCATATATAACTGGGTCTTTAGAGCCCAGCTTGAAAAATAGCACAGCTGGTAGAGCAAATACTCCATACTCTTTAGCCATTTGTCTATCATCGATCTTTACGAAATTAATACCAGCGCCATCGGCATCGTCGTCTATGTGCTCAATTTCTGCCAAAACTCTTGGACACTGTTTGCAGTCATTACTGTCTAAAACATGTGATATGTGCAATACATTTTGATATTATAATTATGTTTTATAGGTATGTTTACACATAATGTTCTAAAAATTAAAATTAACTCACAAAAGAATACTGCTACATAATCAGACGTCTGTCTTATCTTGTGAAACATTTTCTGATTAACCTTTTCTATGTGATCTGTAAGTTCCATGTTCTCTGGATTTGTAAGCCAGTCTAATATTTCTTCCTCATCATCAATATCTCCATCGTAATTGATGTATTTTCCTTTTCTAAAGTATGTGATTCCTGGCGGATTACGATAACCATATTTTTTTGCCATCAATCGATCACTGCATTTTACTATCTTAATTCCATACTCTGCCGCTTCATCATCAATCAATTCCACGTGTCTTAAAACCTTTGGACTGTCTGGATCTTCTTCTTTGACTAAAATATACCACATTTTATAATTCAATCTTACATTTCATATAGTTGAATTTTGTAACAAAATACTCACAGAAAATAACTGCTAGAAATTCTTTTGTTTCCACATACTTAAACAAAAGATCTCTGTCAATTTCCTCAATACTTTCGTCTTCTTTTTGTTTAACCATCCAGTCTAGGACCTCAGATTCATCCAATAAGTTTCCTAAAACGTTTCCACAGTTACTTAATGCTGAAAACCCTACAAACTAACATATTGCTTTACAAGAAACCACATCCATTTCATTATAGTTTGGAAACTCACCAGTTTAGATCCAATAATTGGCATGCGCGGATACAACTACGGCAATACCATGCTGACATCATTCGTGTGTGAAATGAGTAATGACATAAATATTTTATAGAAAAATGTATTTATTTAACAAAAAATTGTTCCAGCGCCGACTCAACAATTCAACGTAACAAATAAATAAATTAACATCCATGCGAATTTCCGGCCAAACAATACAACTTACATATCGACATTAATTGTCACACAACGCCAGCACTGTTCGATCAAATGGCAATAGATGACTTCAACTACGAGTTTGAACAAAACTTGTTCATTGAGACAATAATCGTGGTCCAAATCAATTATCGCAGTCTGATCCCTATCAAATTATTTAAGAAATGATAATGAATAGATTTATTGCACTGATATCCGGCACTGAGCTTATGCAAAGTATAATAGAGTTAATAATAGTTAATATAGATATAAAATAAAAAGTAATAACTATAGATTTTTAATTCTATAAGTAAAAGTAGTAGTTTACCAAATGTACTATTATACAAAATAATGAGATTCCATGAATACTAGAAAACTACATGAACATGAAATCCTTACAAAAATTATAAGTCTTTCAAGATGGCACGGCAAAATACATTAAAAATGCCTTTGTGTTGTTATGTCTCATTACATCATAAATTTATCTAAATACTGGAATCAATTTACAATCAATATAAAGATTTGTACACCTGCTTCTAAAGTCACTAGACATTCCGTATTTAGCCTTCATATGATCTTAATCGTAAAGCACAATATTTGGAACATGATGATTGAGTGTATTCAGGGCTGTACTCGCATATTGTATAAAGTTGCAGGATTTACGCGAGACAATGACAGTAAAGGTGCGAGTACAGTCCGTGTGCAACAAGTTACAACATTCAACCCTGTTAAGTGCTTGCAGGGATCAAGGGACACGAGGTTATTCAAAAGCTAGCAATGTTAATGTGCCATGACAAATCGATGCAACGTTAGACCATATTAAATTAAATATAAAAAGGTGAAATCAGAGTGGATAACATTCGTGTCCGCTTGATGCATGCCGCAAGATCTTGCAGTAACATCCATATCGATATTAGTGCAAGAGGTAGTCTAACATAATTAAAATTTACCACCACCAAATATTTTCAGAGTCGAATAAACCTTTTTTTCCTTTGGACGGTTTGTCTGATTTGGCGAGTGCCTTGTTTTTGCCCTTGACTGGTTTCTCCGGCGGGGACTTGGACTTTCCCTTCTCAAGTTTCTTGGGTGGCACCTTGGTCGGCGTGGCTTTGGCTACTTTTGTCGGACTTTGAACTTTAGTGGGACAGCACTGGTAGGGTTCATAAGTCACTTTTGGGACAGCTGGTTTCGCCCCCAATCCAATGTAGAAACAGCGATCGCCTGCAGTCAGTAAAAATCTGTTGTTTATAACCCGTATAAACGGTAACCATAAGAGAGTTAACTGCGAGTTAATACTGTGCATATTTATATAAATTTATGCGGCCTATTTGTTATGCGCGCTATTAATTCTAAATGATTTGTTAGTAAGTATAAGAATTGAAAACATTTAAATTGGAAAGCGTTCGCGAATGACTGCAGGCGACAGCTATTACGGCAGGACCCATGCGGGTTCCATTATCAGACCATGCAGATGTGTGAATAGGGTACATCCGTGCCTCCGTGCAGGGTTCATCTCTTGGGGCCAACGCTACTCATTTACCTGTGAACATTCTTTTTATTCTACCAAAAAAAGTATCTTCGTCATCATTATCATCGTCATCATCATCGTCGTCGTCGTCATCATCGTCGTCGTCATCATCGTCGTCGTCATCATCGTCGTCGTCGTTATCATCGTCATCATCATCATCTACGTCGTCGTCATCATCGTCATCATCATCGTCTTCGTCATTATTGTCGTCATCGTCATCATCTTCATCGTCGACGTCGACACCATCATCGTCATCGTATGATATTTTTTTGGATTTACTGACATCTTGATGTTTATTCTTTGATTGTCCTGGATATTTAAATTTTCCCATTGTTTTCCATTCAGCAGGTTTTTCATTTTTTGGGGCGCTTTTTTTCATTTCTGCTTTACTCTTACTTCGTGACAACCCCGAGTCTTTTTTATCACCATCTGCATTGGCCTTCGTTTTTAGTTTAGCTTTATTTTTATGTCGTTGGCTATCTTCACCTGCAGGCATTAGTAACTGTCATGCAAAATGACATAGCTCAAACATCCAGCATTTAGGCGTAAAGTAGTTACATACGATTCTTTTAAAGATAATTATCAAGATTCAAGAATGATGTCATGCACGTAATATTTTATTTTCAGCATATAAGTATAATAATAGTCCTTTGACCTTAATAACAATAATATTAAAAACGTTTATTATATGGATGTGGATTCTTACTTTTTTGATCTACTAGCCAGTGGAGGACCTTATTTTCATTCTTTAAGTCACCTATAAACAGGAAAGAGTGGTTAAATTTATATTTTGTTACAAAACCTTAAATCTCCTTATCTATGAAATAATACTCAGTAATACATTAAATACATGTGTAGGTTTAATATTATTTCTCCATTTACAGAGTAGATTTATTAAAGTAATCGGTTATTAGAAGTGAAATATGTGCGCTTCTTACCATCGTACATGATCGGCACTCCAGTTTCGTAATACACCAATGCTGGAAAACTGAAAATTCCTATATCTGAAGCCAACTTGGAGTCCTTTGATTTAACGAACTGAATACCATGTTTATCTGTGTCGTCATCAATTGTCTCCAATTCTTCGAGGATTTCATCACAGGTGTCGCAATCTTCACTGTCTAAAATATAAACCGAAATCGTAAACACATGCCTCGTATCATCATTATCATAATTCACAAATGAAACAATTTTATTCAAATATTTGTAATCTGAAGAACTTACAGAAGAATACCGCTAGATGTTCGACGTCATTAATCAGGTCTTTTAAAGTTTTTCTATCAACGTTTTCAATCACATCTGGTTGAGAATCATGGAGTTCTAAAACCCATTTCAAAATTGCCTCTTCATGCATCAGGTCACCTTCATAAATTGTCCTGAACTTATGCCTGTAGAAAGCCAAAGCTGGTAAGTCGGATAGATCGTACTCTCTATCGATCCCGTCATCAGATGTCTTAACAAAGTCAATGTCCTTTTCTTCACACTCGTCATCGATGTTTTCTAGCTCACTCAGTATTTTTTGGGATTTCTTATCACCTTCCTTATCTGAAAATACAATTAGTCCTCATTGTTATAAAACCTGTGCATCTAAGTAATAATATCCGCTTACTATTTATTAATTCACTACTTACAGAAGAACACAACAACATGGTCGTTTTCCTCCAAGATCTTCTCCAACATTTTTGAGTTAACTTCTTCTATTTTGCCCGGGATTTCCAGAGTATCCTCATCGGTTAACCAAGCCAGCACTTCATCTTCATCTTCGATATCGCCTGGAAAAATACCATTATAATTTGAATATCAGCTACCATCTGTCTCGCATGATAATTCTTCTTTTATAATTTAACTCACCCTTGTAGATCAATGGGTCTTTGTTTCTGAAGAATACAAGTGTCGGGAAAGTTTTGATGCCATACTTCTTGGCCAAAGAGATATCTTCAGTGGTGACAAAGATGATACCAGTTTCATCAAGTTCATCATCAATATTTTCCAGTTCGTCCAATATATTGTCACATTCTTCTCCCTCCTCACATTTCCCACCTAAAGTATAAAGAGTAAAATAAAAGTATAATAAAACATTTTTCAAACCAGTAAAAAGGTAGGAATTTAAATGTTTTAATGCTTATAAAGTTTACTTACTGAAGTACACCACAACATATTCGTGCTCTTCGATAAGATCAATCAGGATTTCATCTGTGACTTCCTCAATAGTCGCGCTGTTTTTCTGTTCAATAAGCCATTCTAATACTTCCTCCTCATTCATCAGGTCTCCCTCGTAAATTGCTGGGATGTGGTCTTCAAAGTACACCAGTGTAGGTAGATGATCAATACCGTACTCTTTAGCTTCCTCTTCGTTGTCCATACGAACGATAACAATGCCTTCCTTTTCTAGTTCATCATCGATGTTCTCAAGTTCATTGAGGATTCTGATGTCTTGCTTATCATCCTTGTCATCTGAGAATACATGAATGCTTATCTATCTATTTATAGCAATATACATCGAAAGAGAATTTTGTTTCTTTAAACCGGCTAATCGTTTTTTATGCGGGGAACGCGGGTGATACCACGGGGGACAGCTAGTAGTTTATAAACATAGATAAATAAATTAGTAATTCAATAATAAGAAAGGTACTTACAGAAAATAACAGCTAAGTAAGGTGTAGTTTCCACAAGTTTGTCCATCATCTCATCGGTGACTTCTGGAATTTCACTGTGACGTTTCTGATGCAGCAACCATCCCAACAGTTCATCTTCTTTCATAAGATCACCTTCGTATATATGAGGGATACCTTTCTCAAAGAATACCATGGTAGGAATGGTTTCAATGCCGTATTCCTTAGCTTCTTTGTCATCATCGATTTTAACAAATGCAATATCATTTTGATCGCATTCATCATCGATATTTTCCAACTCAACCAAGATTTTCTGACTTTTCTTATGGTCCTTGTCATCTGAAATAAATTCGAAGAACTGTACTTCATTTAAATGTCAGTTCTTGACAGTACATAGTCCACACCAATTTATGAAATGAACTACGAGTATCGCCGTACTAATTTTGGAGTTGTGAAGTAATTTAGAAACCTGGCATTGTTTCAAAAGCATTTGCCAAAGTTAAGGCCGCAACGATAAAAAGTGAAAAAAATACTTACAGAACAGCACAGCAACGTATTGCATCTTTTCGATGATCATGTCGAGCATTTCATCGGTGATGTCTTCAATTTCATCGCTTTCAGCTTGATACCTAAGCCAATCAAGAACTTTTTCTTCTTCTTCTAGGTTTCCTTCGTAGTATGTAGGGATGCCCTTTTCGAAGTACAGCAACGTCGGGACCTTTTCAATGCCATATTCTCTAGCTTCATCATCGTTATCAATTTTTACAAAAGCGATACCAAGTTCATCACATTCATCATCAATATTCTCCAGTTCGTTTAACACTTTCTGTGATTTACGGTCATTGTTATCATCTGCATAAATATAACGATAGTTATCAAAAACGCTGCCATCATAAACATTTTAGTACAACTTAATTTCAGTATATCTAGACTTTGCTTTTCTGATAACATCAACAGTAGTGAAAAAATCTAACTTTTATCAGATAATATTTTTTAGTTCAACATTAGTGAATACTTACAAAACAACACAGCAACGGTCTTTCCATCTTTGATAAGCCGGTCCAACATTTCATCGGTAACATCTTCAATCTCATCTTTTTCTAGTTGATCTACAAGCCACTCTAACATTTCTTCTTCGTTCTCGAGGTCACCTGAATATAAAAAACATTACGGCGATTAAAGAATAAAAAAGTAATTCAACAAAATTTACGAAGGTTTTAAAAAAATTACGTACCGTCGTAAACGTTAGGTATCTGTTTCTCAAAGTAGACGATAGATGGTACGTTGTCAATGCCGAAAGCTCTAGCGGCCTTCTTGTCATCAATTTTAACGAATTGAATTCCATGACGGTCACAGTCATCATCGATCTTCTCAAGTTCCTGCAATACCGTCATTGATTCATCATCGCCATGGTCGTCTGAAAAAGATCAAAAGCTACTGACTTAAAAATATACAGACATTAAAACCATATGTTGTACAAGTAAAAAAAAATGTAGCTAGCCTTAATTTGCAGTGTCGAATGGATAATTTGACGGATTACAAATCTTTGTAAATAAAAATGTCTGAGCATATGATTCAGTAAATGTTTCAACTGGAGTAGGTGTATGCTTCCTTACATAACAGAAGTCGTTTATTCACCTCAGTTAATTTCAAGGTCAATATTTAGCTACGTATTGTTTCAGTAAAATATATTTGACTCACAGAACAATACAACAAGGTTGTCCACGTTCCCGATGAGAGTGTTCAATGTCTTGGCCGTGACATCTTCGATGACATCTTCCTCGTCCCCAGTCGACTTGTTGGCGATCAGCCATTCCAACACATCTTCCTCTTTGCTCAATTCGCCTGAAATTAAGACATCAGAAGCATTTTTATCACCAAATATATTCAAATTCGATAAAATTTTAAGTGATCTTGTAAGCAAACTTATTCATAGATACTACTTACATACATATATGCATAAGAATAAGAGATCAACGATCAATAGAAGCAATTTAGAAAACAGAAATATTTTGCAGTCATAAAATTCAAGGATAAAACCAATCTGGAAAACTTCAACGAACTGTTCTATTATGCCATTAAAGAGGCAATCTGTTAAAGTTTTTGCAACTTTGTTCTAATAATATCCATACTATTTATTATGTTTTTGTAAAGTTTATATGTACCTAAATTTACTCGACAGAACACTCGTTTAAATTTCACTGATAGACAACAGTGAGAGTTTACCACTATTGACGTAAACAGCACCTGCGGTCAGAATCACTATCCTATTTCGTAATTCAAACGTCAGCAACATAAAAAATGACTCACAAACCTTCATAGATAATAGGTATTTGATGCCTGTAGTACACCAGTCTTGGCAAATCTCCAAGATTGTACTCCTCGGCTAGTTCCTCGTCGTGGATCTTCACAAAACCGATTCCGAGTTGATCGGCCTCGTCGTCGATGTTCTCCAATTCTTGGAGTGCTTTAGCGCATTTCTTGCACTCTGGCTTGTCTGAAATATTTATAATACCATTTCAAGTTGACAATTTTAATATATCACCCTTACGGTGTACTGTACCTAAAGCATACCCCGTAAAAGAGGAAGCAGTGCAGTTTAGAGCAAGATCTAAATGAGTTTGCGTTGTGTGTTAGGAGATAAGTGTGCGAAGAAAAAGCCTGTGCCGTGCAATATCGGCATTAAAATCGATGCCTCTGTTCAAATTAACCAGTGTTAACAGGTGAACTATAAGCAGGTGTTGGCTGTGTTACAGTGGGTAATAAATAATCATATTGCTTTGTATTTGAAATTAATCTTGCTGCAAGGGGTTCATAAGTGTTCAAGCAATTGTGCGTCTGCATTTGAATATTGCAGTATGTGTAACGTTCTGTTTCAAAGATTTATAAATATAAATAGAAAGATATCGTAAACAATCATCTAACAACCTAATGTGTCGTACTCGGCTCTTCGTCAGATATTTGGGTCAAGGTCATCGTGTACTCTTATTTTTGGAAATCATTACAGTGAATTAGAGCTTCATGTTCTATAGCTATCGTTTGATAATGTAAATATGATAGTTTAGTTTTAATACCCTTTTTGCTGTCGTTAAGGGGAGAGAATGTGCGATTGACGCGGCAGGCGTGACAGGTCGGTCCGTCAATCCGAGCTTGCTGGCGGGACGCAAATAGCTCAGCCAAAATAGCTCGCCTCACGGCCCGATAATGCAAACGTGATTTTGATTCTAGTATTCCCTTAGGCCAGACATATAGTAATATTTTAATATATTTAAATAATCTAGTTACAGGAAATTTTAAAGCGATAGATCGATATTAATGAGTAGATAGCGTCCATGGATAAATTTATAGAAATAATTGAAAACGCCATTAAAATTTATAATGATTACAGTACAATGAGTACTATATTGTTATCGATAGAAAATAATGAGCTCAGTGAGTCTTGATAACTTGTGTCCGAGCCAAATACCTAATTATTCCTATGCAAAAGCGTTTTTTATTCAAACGGCTGGATCTGATTTTAAGGTATACGAGTCCCGATGATTTTATTTTTTCCATTTTTCGTCAATAAATTCGCAGAATAAGCGAAAAGCACGTCTGAAACATAAAATTACACAAATTCTAATCTATAAAGCGGGAAGAGTTTCAGCCAAGACATTAAGATGCATGCCGCCTGCCGATCTTACTTACTGTTTGACGGGCCGCAACTTTTGTGATCAGGACCTACGTCAAAAACACTGTCAAAACACACTGCACAATATACAGACGCGTCTTCTGACCTTCACTAACAGTTATGATGATTTACGTTTGAGTGGAAAATACGTCTACTTGATAGAACTACAAATACATTAACAGAGTTTACAGATGACCGCGAGGGCCAAGGTGGTTAGTTGAAACAAAAAAATTACTCGAATTTACCACAGTAGCTCATAAAAACTACAAAAAAAACAACCCATAGAACCATTCTGATACTTACAGAAGAGAACGGCTACATAGTCTGTGTCTTCGATGATTTTCGCTAATATCTTTTGGTTGACTTCTTCTATCCTGTCAGGAAGGTCCATTGCTTCTAAACTCGTCAAGAAATCCAGGACGCTTTCTTCGTCCATGAGATCTCCTAAAATGATAAGGCTTGCATTTAATATTGTCTCTTTCGTTTACATTTATGAACCGAATACATTCCGGAACATGTTAAACTATGGATATTATAAACGCCATGCTAATGGTTTTTTTAAGTAGCATTTTGCAACAGAAATCTATCTTGTTTGCTAATAAACCAAACGAAGGTCTCGGCAGATGTACCTATCTGGCGCTTTACCGATATAAATCTACTGCCAATGCTATTGCTTCGTTCTGGCATAATGACATAACATAGACTTCGCAATAATGTAAACTCGATCATTACCATTTAACTTGAATTATTTTTATGTTATTATAATTTCAATAAAGAAGGATAAAAATATCAATAGCGAAGGACTCGCAGCATTTGTGACGATAATATTATATCGTCCAAATATTCGAAATTATGGAAGCTTACTTTTGTTTTATCAGGGTAGGTACCATAATAGGAATATACACAATAGACAGATAAATGAGACTTGAAAGGATCATCACTATTGAAAGCATAAAGCCCATCTACGAAACTACGGCAGATATATGTGCTGCTCTTATATGCAGAAAAGCACTTTGCACATCTTTATTTGTTTTATAGCGAAGTTTTTGAAAACCCTGGAAATAGTACTTTTAGTTTTTACTTTCGCCGTAGCTTATAAACTAGTAAATCTAAAGAAACGACTAATAAATGAAAATAATAACGGCTAACCTTCGTAAATGATCGGTTCCTTCTCACGGAAGTACGTGAGGGCGGGGAATTTCGTGATGCCATACTGCTTGGCGAGCCGCTTGTCGTTAATCTTCACAAAGTCCACTCCAAACGTGTCAGTGTCATCGTCTATCTTCTCCAGTTCTTCCAGCACTTTGTCACACGTCACGCAGCTTCTTGCATCTGTTTTACGAAGTATTGCTTAGTTTTAGGAAAAGGCATGCTCGGAGAATAAATAATACTACTTATTCCCGAGATGCTATTGAGTATTAATTGAGTTCTTAAGGATATGGATAAGTCTCTGTGAAGGTATGATTTCAACGTTCCCATTTGTTCCACCGATACTGGCATGTTATTACGGTGATCCAAAATCCGATCATGAAATTGTAAGAATTAACTATGTAGTAAGGTATTTTGATTTGTTTTTATAAAAAATAGCAACCAGTTATTTTTTACTATGGATAGTTTTGTGTTTTAGTAAGTGATGTAGCGCGAGCTGGTAAACCAACAAAGCCCAAAAGGGACTAGCTCTCATGTACTGCTGCCAAAAGAACTAGTAGGTACCTGCCTGGCTACATATTATCAGCGTTATAAATTAATTTATTTGCACATCTTGAATAGGGACAATCCTGAATTATCAGCAACTTCTATCATATCTGTTTCTTAAGTTGTTAATTAATTTGTATTACTATTATAATATGTATCTCTTTTTGTTTATTATGTTGATAATAGCTGAGTAATAATAGCACACATTGCTATTACTGTAATGTAATAACACAAAGCTTGTAATTCAAAATCTATTAGAAAATGATTTGGAAATTTCCGCTCGGCCGACAAATATTAGGAACACCTAAAGAGTTCAACATTCTTCTTAAAATTGGCAAGATTCCATAAACACGTTTTTTGTCCTTAGAATTCAAATTCTAATAATCGTACATGTAAATTACTGTTGTTTATGATTTTTTGCAGTTTCTAATACATAAATAATGACGTCAGATTAACCTCAGTTGATAAACCTATAAATGCTATAAATCAAGAAGTCATGACAACATCGTGGTATTTAGTATTTACGACGCACCTAGTGTAACATGCCAGCCCACATTTCGGTTGCTTCTAATTTTATAGCATCGGCAAGTTTATGGCTACCTCAAGATTATGAAAACATTTTACCAACGCTGTAAAGGTTATTGAAAGCTCATTAATTCATTATTTAGTAGGTTTCGGCTCTGTTATGATATGAGATCATTGAGTGGATAAAGATATGGATGAGTTGTGTGAAAAATGATATGAGTTAGAAAGGTGTGAATACTGATGACGGAGTTCTAGAAGGGTCGAATGGAAGAAGCGTACATATTACATATTACATAGTGCATATTACATCGACCCCAAATAATTGATTGATTAATCAGGGCAATCAGATGCTGATTCGAGAATAGCAAGTCTGCTACTAGTTTAGTACCCATTAAAACTCGAATCGAATAGCAATGATATTAAGTTAATAATGATATATAGCTGTTAGTCTAGATTACCTTTGCATGGACGCGGGTGAGGGAGAGGATAACTATCTATCAAGGGCACCACTTGGGAGGTTAAAATGTTGGCTTGGGCAGTTCCTGAGGAGCTGATAGGAAGATTACTCACCAAGTGTTAACCACATAGGCAGAAGATAGGAGGTGACTGACAAAACACTTGCAAAAGACTTCATACAATATCTTTGGGGCTATATTATACTATTCCAAATAGTTCCAATCCATTTTAAAGCGTAAAAGACGATATATATAAGCCGATACAAAATTAATTCGTGGACTAGTATAGATTAAAGTATAGTCAAAATCTTCAAAACAATAACAGAGTAAAAAGTCTTGAAGAATTTTCAGGGCAGCTTATTTACATAACTATCATAAATCTCTTCGCAACAATTTGCGTAGAAGTGCATAACGAACAAAACACTGTGGGCGATGCATTCATTTCAGATTACATAAACATGTAGCTTTCGCTACAGAATTTACTTTCTCGGAGGAAAAAATAACAAGTAAAGTATATAAACCAACTCTAAATATGAAACAAAAAGATAAGGTAAATAAGGTGATAAGGACAAGTAACTCTGTGACTTTCTAACGTCGTATAACAAAAAGAGACGAGGCTATTTTTAAATCTGGGTTTGCTTTAAACCATGTTTTGTAATAAGGGGAATAAGTATATGGCATCAGATTCTCAATCCATAGACCAAAGCCTTTCAATTTCGTATTTTACCAATCGTTTCTGAGTTCGACTCAAAACTTTTTACATGCTTAATTTTGGAGAAAATAAAAAGAAACCTTAGATCAACAGACGTACAAAACTCCAATCGGTGTATTTATTTCTACTCTGATTTGTTTAGCTGTTCCTTCTCACTTACACTTCCCAACAACTTCACTGTATAAGCTAGTTTTGTAAATAAATAGTGTTTGTAAAATTTGTCAAAGTGTGTTACATTAATTTTTATAGCGCTGGCAATTTCCATGCAGAATTTCCATTTACTGGACCGTACTATTATGTGAACAAAAGTTTCTAGCGAATAAAACATGTTTACTCTGTGTGTGCTGTTACAAACAGAATTAGTGATTCACTTAGAATCACTAAATCTGTTTGATTATAACTGTAGTGGGTAGTGGACACAGATATTTACTGCCTGCTTAGTTTGGTGTCAGCATCTGTCTGACCTGTTCTCAATTAGGTCGACGCAATGTATATGCTTTTTCAATTCAACCCTTCCATTCCTTATTTGGGTTAAAACTATTTTCTTACTCAGTCCTTCTCACAATCCATCCTCCTTATCCAGGTTGTGTATCTACTTTTATATCACTCTTAGTTCCATTTAGTAGGCTTTTTATTCCCAGTATGGGAGAGTACAAATCGGTGAAAAGAGGACAAACTTGAATCACTATTCAGTACTGGTATATCTCACCCTACATAATCTGCTAATATTATAAAGAGAGCGAGCGGATTTTGTATGTTTGTTTATATGCGGAAGGTAATCTCCGGATATGCAGATCCGATTCTGAAAAATTCTTTCATGAACAGGAAGCTACATTATTCCAGAGTGTTATAGGTTACTTTTAATCCCGGGAAAACAATCTATCCCTCTGGAAGCTAGTAATATAATAAAGGTATTAACTTTTTTACATGCCTATTCGAATAAGTTTACGATACAAATTGAATAGCCCAAAGTAAATTTAATCTTTACATACTATCTCAACTAGTCTCACGAGACAACGTTTATTTTCCGGAACACGACATGTATACAATCTTAATAAAGCTTTTTATTATCATCTGAATGACGCGAGTAGCGCCCCAGATCACATATTTTAGTTATTTTCGTGTCCTCTGATTCATATAACGTATGAGAGGAACTACGTAACAAATACGCTTTAGGTCTTTGCAATATATGTGTTATCTGCCTATTTGGTGTAAAATTGGCGAGTACTAACACCACTGAAACCTATTTTAGCAAATTCTGACGTCAGGAACGTTTAGATGGGATTATTATAAAATTGAAACCTATTTGAGACATTACAAGGCAGGTATGCGATAAGCGCAGAATGTATTCGGAATATTTCGGAAGTGCTCCAACTCCAGTGGATAATTTCATTCGGGGCTCTGCTATTGTTATATGATAATCCAGATCCAGAGTACAAATGAGGAGTTTTCTTATACCTCTATGGTAAAAATACCTGTCAAACTATTGACAATTCGAAACAATTGGAACCATGGAACCTTATACACGATTCGACAGGTATTTCGACCATAGAGGTAAGTATCATAAAAAACTCCTCATTGGTAACGTATTTGAACGTATGGAGACAGGCATTTCATGTCTCTTGGAAGTACTCGCCTAAGCACCCTCAAATTAAAAATTTGTCGCCAAGCACCCCAGCCACTTAAGCCAGTTACCATTCAGGCTTTGTTTGTGAAGATCGTCAAGGCATTAGCAATCCCTTTTATATTGCTAATTTCTATAGGCGTCCTTCTAACGTAAAAATCAAACGTATCTTTAGCCAAATCTAAAATTGGACAATACGCTTCGTTGAATCAACTTTAGAAGTGCAAATCCTAAAGTTGATTTAGACATTTCTAATAACATACATATATACAGTTACATAATAATATACAGTTAGTACGGTGTGCCGTGACAGTTACGTTTTACAAGACCAAATGCGGGTAGTTGGAAGCAACTCCCGTTCATCGAGACGCTGATACCCGCAGTTTCCAGTTCACTCGTGACCACGATCAATGCAACTTGATCGAAACGTCGAGGTTAGTCAAAATTAAATTTTGATAATAATCTATGCGCGAATAGACCCGATACATTAATATTACAATGAATTTAGTTCGCGAAAGCTTAAAAAGTACTATTTCTAATAAGTTTTACTAATTCTAGAGTAAGTTTCTACGACCATCTTGTAACAATTTGTGAAGATGATGTTAGTAATTAACTTTTCGGATGCTATTAACAATTTAAAGTAAATGTGTAAATTGTTTATTGGTAGCAGCTTTCATGTGTTCCTACTGCCCGTAGGTGATACTAAAACATGAAATACCGTAAAGAAATCCAACGTGACAGACAGCTTACATATATTATGATGTGTTTCTAAAAATAAATAATGGTATTAATGAATACATATTACATAATAACAAAAATTAATCGAATGCATACCTATAATATGTACATGATTTTATTGTGTGCCAACTCGTTTAGCATTAAGACTTTGCGATATATGTGTAGATATATCAGCTACTTAAAACATACTTGCTCTACTTTAAAACAATAAATATAATAGTTAGGATTTACGGAATGCTTGCTTTTAAAGAGTCAGATAATAAGCAAGTGGCAACAGACACAACGCCAGTAATAATAAATCATCAATGTAAACAAATAACTGTCCAATCCAGAATATCTGAGTAAATAAAATAAGACTGCATGGAGTATCCATCTAATGCTACCAAGCATGATATAATGTCATTTTATTATTTTGCTCTGTTTAGTTTGGGATTAAATGACCATCGAAGCAGTTGTAGGTAATCCATAGACAATTTCAAATTCTACCAAAATTACTCGATAAAAGTGAATTTTATTTTTAATACATGTTTTTTATGTGTATTCAAAACCTCTCAGAGTCAAGATTTGTCAATGACCGATGATAAAGTGATCCTACGGAATCTTTTACTCTCAGAGTCAAGATTTATCAATGAACGATGATAAAGTGATCCTGCGGAATCTTTTAATATTGTTTTGATCTCGAATATAGAACTATCCTTTTTTAAAGCTTAATGTTATGATCTCTTCGGTAGAAACGTCGAATCTCGTGGCGGAGAACCTGAGTTCGATCGAATCCTAAAATGAACTTTAGCTTTCGGTGAAAGAAACAGCGTAATGGAAATTGGAATCATAGCAAGATGGTAGGGTATTTTGTGACACCTTTCTCCCTCTCGTGAAGTTTTCACCCTCAAGTGAAGTTGGTTGAAAATCTGCGCCAAGGCACCTCCTGTGCCTTTCTAAGCATTGTGCAACGAAACCCTACCCACACTTAAAAATCCTTCATATTTTCATAAATAAACCAATTTTTTTATCTAGGCAAAATGGCATACCATCGAGGAAAAATGCCTTTAGAGTAGCAATACCAACCAATCCAATTCCGCAACTAGAAAGTGCTTTTGCACTGATTAATAACAGTACCGACCAATCACTGCATCTAAATGTTTAGTGTGTCCTTGACTTAGCCAATCAGAGCGCATCGTCGGCGGTACTGGAGCGGAATTGGCGGAACAGATTTCAAACAAAATGGACGTCATTGCGCTATTCTTTGGGTTAATTTGTTCTTTGTGGCACAATTAGTTAATGTGTATCTCAAAGTTCTGCCATTAAACTTTGCGTCGCGTCGTTTTCATTTTTTTTTAATTAATTGTATCTTGCGATCAGTCATGAAGACTATGAGCAGATGAGATATAGGCTAATGACATGTAGAGTGCTACAAATTGGTTTAACCATTGACATGTTAAGAAAGTCATGGACCACAACAGTGGTCTAATAAACCATGGTGCATTTGATATTTTTTTTAGAATGTACCTAGTCTTGCACTCTGTGTACTATCATTATATTGGAGTCACTGGCGGAGCCCCACAGTTGGATAGTTGGATACCATATGTCCAAATTGGTTTTAAAACTGATATATAGATTAGGATCTTGTTGTCTGTGGAAAGTTTCGAGTTTCTACCCAGCAGCCAGTAGAAATCTATGTACTTGAGATTAATCTCATCTCTTTTTGTTTGGACATGTTTCCTCCAGGTAAATCTGCGGTCTAAATACATACCCAAGTACTTCACGGTGTCGTGATGAGAATTGAATATCGTTCAAAGCGACCGGTGGACAGTTTCCTTTGCGAAGGGCAAAGGTTACATGAACTGAATAAGGTCAATTAGTAATCGTCTGTTGCTTTGATTTATAAATTTTAAAAAACATCCATTACTTACAAGCAATTTGCTCATTGCTTCAGGAAGATAGAATCAGGAGGATAGAGTTGATATCTATTCCTAAATCTGAGACTAAAATGATAATCTGCTTTCTAGGTTTCAACATACATTTACAGCTGTGATTTTGTCTATTGTAAATGTCAATTTGAAACGCGAATAAAGTTTGTATAAAAGCTTGCTAAAATAAAGGCAATAATTAAGTTAGTTTTGCTGTGCTAAAGCCTTCTACCATTCGATTGACTTTTGCTTTAGATGACTCTAGTTGCAGGACTTTTACCATAAATATTTCTAGACTTTTGATTATTTTGACAATAAAATATATTTGCTTACCTATTACCTGGCGAATTCACCATCATTTATTTAGTATCTTCATGCTCTATGGTTCTTGGTACTCTACCATTTTTCTATGATTGTTTTTATACCTTTACATTTGGTAGTAGAATCTAGGGGCAGAGTTATTTCATCGTGGTATTTAAGTGGTTTCAAGCATTTCGAATGCTAAATTATTGATATTTTCTTTCGCTTTATACAATGCATTTTTAATTACGCTGCGCTGTTTTGTCCTCTGTATCGAACATTGAAGAAACATCACTTGCAAACTTGCAATGAATAAACTGAAATTCAATGTCAATTCTTCACGTAGGTACGAAAGACGTTTGACATTTGGCAAAGTCTATGTTTATGTGAGATAGAATTTGGAACGCGGAAATTCATCAATGAAGAGTGATCATAGTTCAGATGGTTTGTTGGAGATTCGATGCTGCGTAGGATATAGCCACGTCTATAGTTAGCGTAATTAATACGGAACATAAACTTATACGAAATTAATCGTAATATGTTGTTAATATTAAATAGAACAGTAATTTTAAATGTTAATTAAAACTTGTATTTGTAGTCAAAACAAAAGAATGCTAAGGCCAAAGAAGTCTTATTATAACAACATCTCCGAATCTCTACCTATCTGAATAAATTTCAGCGTACTCTGTTTTAGAAATGGAATTGAACATCAAGGTTTTACGAAGGTTTACGTTGACACACATAGGAGTTCGTGAACAACTTGTGGACGCAGCGAGGAGACGCATTCCCAACAACATTATCAAGCTAAAATATTAGTTCATTTGTTAAATTAATGTATTCTTCTTACGCAAATTGTCGCAATTTTCATTAATCCAGGAATTAATGACAGCGTTCTTGATTTTGGAAGTATTCCAAATCAAACCGTTGTATGAGAACATTTTAGTGATTATGTCTTTTCTTAAACACTTACTAGGCAACTGGGCCTATTTTTATAACACAAACGATGGGTTTCATGCCGGAAACATAATCAAGAGGCCTAGTTTAATTTGATCTCTGTAATGTGTTATGGCCCATATGGTTTTCAGAGTTTTATAATGTGAATAGGGAAGTAAGTAGTATTTAAAGACTACAATTAATTGACTGGAAGATAAGTGGTATTTTATTGATTGAATTCAATTTTCGGTCTCCTGCTTCGATTCGATAATCAGCTAGATCATTGTTGCCAATGGATTTAAGTAATCTAAAAATGTCAGCTAGTTTTCTAATAGTTTCAGCGGTAATCACATAAGTTGCAGTTCCTGGAATTGTTTTGTTTTTCATAGGTGACGTGCGTCCTATCTGCGAGCCTACAACAATGAGTTCATGTTCGAAGGTAAAAAAAAAAACTGATTTCTGTTGTTGATCAAAGCATCTATTATTTCTGTATTTGATAATTATTACTTTCATAAAAAATTTATGAAATTAATAGATGGATGTAATTTATATTACTGGTCATCTAAAATTTAAGTTAGCATGAAATACTTCTTTTTAGAGTAACTAAGTCATAGATTCTTTGGTACTCGCATAGATGATCCATAATAATATTTGATTTATTCAACGTGTCCCTCATGAGGATTCTAAATATTATAAAAAAAATATAAAGATTTTATAAATAAATATTGATTATATATTATCGAAATTTGGATTAGTATAAATGATGAATGAGTAACATTGTTTTGTTGATATTATTGTGAATACCATTAAACCCGCGTAACCTACAATGTATTACCATTAGCCCAACATGGTTGGCAAGTATGTGAAAGTTGTTAGAGCATAAAGTGTATAGAAATGTCCCATGTGCTCCCAACCACAGAAACATACTGACATCTAAACAAGACGGTTCACCTGATAGTGCAAAGTTCTTATGCATGTACATACGTACATTGTTTCACATTATCAAAAGCTCAAGCTCGTTGTAGGATTCGAACCCACTATCATCACCGTTCGGCGTTGATGTCACTTTCGTAGGGTATCTTCAAATGATAAAATTTTAGACGTTTTGAATCTTTTGCATAATTTCTTAGGACATTCATATCGTAGTCAGAACAATCAAGTGTCTTAGCCAAGAGACAATATCGCACCGTTGGCGACTTCGACGGTGATTTATAGCACTTTTTGTGTCTAGACCAGTCACAGCATCCTTCGAATGACTGAGACTTGTATAATAGGCATGGCAACTACTGCAGATGTACAATAAAATAATTAATGATTCGATGACGAATGAGCTTATTACTGCCCCATCGCGTCCAACCCACTCACACAACTTGCACTTTTACGAAAAGATTGTGAATAATGTGACGTGTCAACAAACAGAACGCATCAA